>JAMPIV010015035.1:317500-320000 GCA_024509875.1 Oreohelix idahoensis | reverse complement strand
TAGAAAATAATCTAATATTAAAAATAAGATTATTCTTCTTTCACCTTTGAACCTCCAAAGGAGCATAGGCCTTCAACAGACGTATGCCAATTTTCCTGTCCCGTGCCATCAACTCAAGGTCTTTCCATGTATTCTTCATTGCCTTTATGCCTGTCTCCCAGTGGCGTCACTTGGGGGTGGGGGTGCGGACCGCACCGGGTGACACCATCAGAGGGGGTGACATCAAAATTACTGTCTATAAAATTGGTGTGTAGGGAGCTGCGCTGGTGTAATGGTTACCACATTGCGCTGGCGATCAGGTGTACAAGGTTCAAGCCCGGGCGTGTGCATTTGAAAGAGTGTCATCGACCGGGATTTTGACTGAATAACCTGAACGGCTCCTGAGATAAACCCTCTGTGGATGGGAAGGAGCGAAGCTCCTGACCGAGTTGGAAGGAATGTCCACAAGCTCTCCAGCCTCGCAATGACATGTCATTGGGCCAAAGGGCTGAAAGCCCAAGAGTCGCTGGTTATGGGGGGGGGGGGGGGGGGGGGTTGGGGGGAAAGGGGGGGGGGGGTTGGGGGGGGGATGTATGTGCAGTGTTTCAGCAGAAGGCCAGGAACGGAAAGTTCTGATTTAGTCGAAGTGTTCACTAAGTGCTGAAATGCTTGTGTATTTGTTCCTGTTTATTTTTTTGGTATTATTTCATTTATGAGTATACCTTGTATTTCCATACGCATTTGTCTACAACTTCTACATTAATTGGGCCGTTATTGATTATGCAAACCTAATCCATTAATGTATCTCATGTAGCCGGTAAAGTTTAACGTTAATATGAACATAATTTTGATGTAGTTCTTCAACGTTTTTACTTCGAATTCTTTTGTTTTTTAACCGAATTTTCACTTTAACCACATGAAACTATGTAAATGTAAATACATTTAGGCTGTGCGGTATGATATTGTAATTTAAAGGTGTAATTTTAATTTTGCTATAGTGCGTTTCAAAAAGGTCGGTCGACGATTGACTTCAAATATCTCCATATTCCTTGCACTGATAAACATGATTTTTTGCATGTAGTCTTAAATTTTCAATGTCCCAAAGGTTTTATAAAATTAAATGTTATGGGTAGTGTGTTTTTCTTGCAACGGCTAATTCCTTTGATCTTTTTGAACGAAGTAATTATTTTGTCCTTGAAGAAAATAATTTACCGTAAATGAAGGAAGTTGCGTATTTTCGGCATAGGCGTCTATACAATTCGAATGTTAGAGGGGTTTGTTAACTGATTACTACGTGAGGTCCTTTTTTATTTCTTCGAAATATTTGAGAGAAAAATAACGTAAATGTTACTTTTTATACTAAAACGTGAATGGATGCATGAAGAGGTGAAAGTACTGTGTATGTTAAAAATAGTAGTGAAATCGCGGAGATAAAAAGGAAATGAATTGATTTACATATACACATAGATGGAGGAGAAAACATATAAAACATATAAGGTATTTACACACTTATTCCGAGTCAGACGAGTCTAACATATTGATGACTATTCTCGGCTGAACGAACGACAGTCCATCTTTTTTCCAATAGTCATTTTCCTCTTTTAAGACATGGTCTTCCCATTTACACCAATAATCTTTGTCTATCTGCGAGCGGGCGGCATATATTAGTTCTTTCATATTGCATAGTTTGAACGTTTTATTTTCAGCTGCCACCTATCCTTTAACTTTTGCCCAAACGAGTTCAATTGGGTTTAAATGTGAATGATAAGGTGGCAGTCTCAAACACGTATGACCATGATGTTGAATCAACTTGTCTATATGGAAGATCTCGGTCTTTTGTGATTTCTTAACAAGGGACAGTAATTCAGGTTTCAGAAACCCCTCGTTAAATGAAATGTCTTATTTTTTTAGCCAAATCTTTATAGCATCTTTTGTACTCGAAGATGTCGGGATTTTGTCTTCTTCTGCCACAGCGTTGTGGTATGATGCTTTGTCCATTATCAGACGTTGTCCTTTTTCCACTGGGTACACATCTTTTAATCGTTCCATCTGATAACTGCCATTCCTTTTCCCTTGTGTGGTGAGCATTGATCCAAGTTTCATCCACATACACAATATCATAATCTTTATTACGCATTTCCCGTACTTCACGTAAATATTTACTTCTCATAGATACTAAGTGCGGCTTCTCGCAGATGACGTTTCTTCCACTAGCGTACTTCCGAAACGTAAAGCCAATGCTTCTAACAGTTCTCCATAATGTTGTTTTCGACACATCAATGTCATTGTGTGTTCTCGTCCGAATTTTCAGTTTTCTTAGTGTCACAGTTTCTTTGGAATTAAACATTCTACAAATCTCTCTTCTAATTACATCCCTGTCAAAACTATCTACTACTTCCTTTCTTCCTTGCGTCCTGGTATCGATTGAACTGAGAATTCCATTAGATTTGAGTAATTGATAAAATGAGCGTTTACTTAAACCCAAAGCGTGAATAGTTCTCTTTTCAGGATTTGAGAGACT
>JAMPIV010015035.1:0-312500 GCA_024509875.1 Oreohelix idahoensis | reverse complement strand
GACTAGGTTGAATGCGACGCGCCTCGCCAAAAAAAGGCAAAACTTTATTTTTTTTTTTTTTTTAAATGTGAATTTTAATGTGTGAAAATTGCTACAGGACGTCCAAGTCATTTGAGGCTGGCAACCACAGTATATAGAATGATGATTCATGAACCACCCCTGCACGGGCTGGTGATTGCTTTATTGATAGTTTCGTAAAGAGAACTAAAAGCATAAAGTAGTTCCAGATTCCCTATGAAGCAGGGAGGGAAAGATGAAAGAAATTATGTACATTCTAAGTATAAAATACTTACATTTTCAAAGCAGTGTAAATGTCCCTATAAACATAGTCACTTTGAAATTAATGTAAGTTTTCAAGCTTTAAACCAGTGAAAATGTCTATGTGAAAATATTCATTTTAAAGTAATGGAAGTTTCAAACTTTTCACTCAGTGTAAAACATAAATGAAAACATATTCAATTTATATTGTGAACACTTTTCAATCAGTGGAGATGTATATGTAAACAGACTCTATCTGTATTGTTAACCTTTTCATTTAAATATAAAGTACCTATGAAAGCTATTCTATTTAAATGTAAAGAAAATTTTATCCCGAGGGATTAAATTTAATTCTCATCGAGGGTAAAAGTCTGAGTAATTGGGATGGTGGTGTGGGAAGATAGGAACCCATAACTTTGGAGTGGAAAACGCCATACTCAGAAGAGCGTTTCGTTCTATTCTTTTAACATAGTTATTGGTGGTACCAGCAGACAGTAATATATCTGGAACAAAAAAAGAACCGTGGCCTAAGCTTTAAGACGAAGGAACCACGTGGTAGACTCTCCTTGATATTTCTGGGAAACGAGCTACCCACGACAACCTTGATCAGAGACAAGCGCGAGCAGAGTGAAAAGAACCAACCCATGAGCAGAACCGTCATTGGTAGCTAAGTTCAAATCTATGCTGCCACTTGAACTTCTTGTAATATCTCACATTCCCTAAAGACTGTAATGATAACTTTTCTTGATCCATAACTATTCAAATTATTTTCCAACTGTTAAAACCGAAAGTGATAATTAAATTTTGTTATTTGTAAAGTTACAAATTTAACTTCGATTTAATCATTTTAAAGTTACTGCATTTTTGTCTCAGTCAAATTACTACACACACTCTAAACAGAGCTATACTAAAATAATAGAATTCCACTGAGTAAACCAGGGGTGGGGGCTTAAACGAGCTGCAAGTAATAAGTACCTAAATCCTTCACAAAAGCGTCGACAGAATTACAGAGTGAACATACTCAGCCAAAGCAGTATTGTTCTCGCTTATTCTGAATATCTTGTGAAGACTCCCTTTGTAATAGAAGTGTCATCACCCTTCTATCTACATCTTTGCCAAGAGTAATCTTGTGCGAAGGTAGACAACTTTGAAGCCCATATTAGATACTCTTGAGTTTTGGCCTCTGTTGGACCACTACTGCAAAGCAGGGGAGGCAATACCGTCACATTGTTCTCCATGTCTCAGAGTCACACAATATGACTGACTTGACATTTGAGTTGAAGATTCTTATTTTAGTGTTGGACTTGATTTCTCTTGTTCTCCATTTGTTTCCTAATGCAATCAAAGCTCCTATTACTTTTTGTATTGTTATTTTGATATCATTGTCTGTCCCTCCAACTCTGTTTACCCGACAGCTATGTTCAGCTGAAGAAATTTGCATTTGGGCTTCTTTCAATTTTTGGATCAATATATTTGTGGGAACAATTATTTTCCTTACTTTACTTAGTCGTTCCCCTTCTACCATGAGGTGTAGAGGTTTGGAAGAGAGAGCGCCAGACTATCCTATCGGCTGTCTTCCTCCTGGCCTGGTTCCATTCTAGTCCTCGCTCTTTCAAAGATTGTCTAATGTTGTACTCCCAGCGGACTCTGGGTCGTCCTCGGGGTCTGGATCCCTGGCTCTTTGTTTCCCATGCTTGTCGTGGTAGCCGATCTTCTCCCATTCTGCAGACATGGCCAAACCATCTTAGTTGGGACTGTTCTACTTGGGTCTGCAGGAGGTGGGATTTTAGGCCTTGACGTATCGTCTAGTTCCGGACCATGTCTCTTCTTGTTACTTCAACCACCTTCCTCAGATACCTCATTTCTGAGGTTTGTATCTGGCTTTTGTGGTCACAATTATTTTCCAAAATGAATTATGTCAAAAGCAAATTAAGAAGCCAATTGAATGATTTGAGTCTCCAGTCTTGCTTGAAAATGAAAACAACAGACTATTCACCAAATATTGACCAAATTTGCAAGGAAATCCAACAGCAAAAGTCTCATTACATTTCCTTACTTTTCATTTGTACATTTTATTTTATTATTATGTTACATCTTATCTGAATATTTGTTACTGAAAAAAATGGTATTACTTATTGTGTAGTAAAATGGCATTTGAAAAAGTACGTTTATTATTTCACTTATATAATATATATATATATATATATATATATATATATATATATATATATATATATATATATATATATATATATATATATATATATATATATATATATATATATATATATATATATATATATATATATATATATATATATATATAATTGAATGAGGGATACCATGTGATTTTTTTTTCCACTGCAGCTGTTCAGTTTTTTAAAATGGAGACAAAATTAAATATTTGGCTCTTTGTCATGGAAAGGTTGCCGACCTCTGGCCTAGGGCATGTCATAAAAGGCATCCCAATGTCATGTTGTACATGGGGATGGCAATCGCGTAATGTAAAAAAAAATTGTTACATAAGCCACAGCTGTAGGTCCATGCGCGTTGATGCAGGCTTCTTGCAAGGGGACCAGTTGTAGTTGTTGCTTATTGTTCCATTATGGGCGAAAACGAAGATAAAATGGTAATATTTTAGGTTAGATGATAGTAAATTAACGAGTTTTACAATAAAAATTAGGAATTTAGTTTTAAAAAACTGAAAACAAATCTCAATAATGAGTAGAGGTGGATTATGAAAATGGGTCAGTGAGAAGATAAGCGTTCTTTTAATAAGAGATTTGGTGAAGCGCGCTCCGTTCAATCTAGACACAAGAATTTGTTGGCTATATTAGGGCGCATGCTCAAATACAACATACCTTCTGATCTGGTACAAAAGTGACTGTTTTTAATTATTTCCACTTTGATTTTAACCAAGAGGCCGAGCTGCGATTTTTAAAAAAAAAGTGTCTACAACACAGCCCAGCGACAAAACTAGCAGGTATGCCTAGCATATAAATTATTCACTGCACGCAACGTTAGATGATTGAACATTGACAAGGGAAAAGCGTAATGTATCATGCGTGCTACACGTGACCTGAAATTGTCGTCCGGCTACTGTAGGTAAAATGAACATTTGTCATCTTTACCATCTTAATCAGAAACATACTTTAAGAAACGGAAATTAGACACAGGTAAGAAATATACCTAAATGATGAACATTATTGGACCCTTCCTTTAGGATAATGTGAAACGAAGTGGCACAAAAGTCATTTCTGTCAAGGGGGATAATGATCCAGAGAAAGACGTCATAAATCTGGACTGCTATCTCAGCTGCTTTCTTCTAGAAAATATATAGATTGGGCACGTGGAATGTTCCAACACTAAACAAACAAGGGGAACTCCAAAGGTAGCAGTAGAAATTTAAACTATAAGTAAAATAACTTACATGGAAAGAACATGGAAGAAAGGACACAGAACAAAGAGCGCTATCCTTAGTTCTGGAGAATAAAGCGCATCCCACTGTGATGGTGTGACCCTAATAGTAATACTGTCAATAGAAGCGCTGAAGGCACTTTTAGAATGAGAAGTACTGGGACCCAGACTAATATAAGCAACATTTAAAACTGCTGATAGAAAATAAAGATGAATAGCAAACAGTGTTGTGCAGCAACTAATGAGCCCAAAAAAATGTGTGAGAAGAATTATATATATATACGTCGCAAAGAGATTTATGATCAATAAATTTCCTATATTCTTTTCTTTTCTACCCGTGTCCTCTACTTTATTATCGCTCTTTTATCCTTTTCCTGTTTTTCGCATTCGTTCGTTTGCGACAAAATATATTTTCCCATTCTGACTTTGTCGTTTCTTTTCTCATTTAGAAACGCATTTTATTGCGTAATATGTCAGTCCCTGGATTGTGAACGAAATAGTGTGAGAATTCATTCCGTCAGACATAGAGAGCAGACATTTGTCTACATTTTCATCTGTCACGAGAGTTTTCTTCGGCTAAGTTCTCGGCGTGAGGTGTGAACGGCGCCCTCATGCATAGCTCAGAAATGAGACATGTCGTCGTGAGGTGTGAAGACGCGTTTTGGCAGTTATGGCCAGCGTCTAAGTATGTGAAGTGTTAAGACGGGAAGGGGAGACTATTTTCGGGTTTTGAAAATAACGTGGGATCCTTTGTCGGGTTTTCAGATATCTTACCCGGAGTTTAAACTTGACTTCATTCAGTTCTCCAGATTCGCAATAGACAGGTCGCTCGTGTAAAAGAATAAGCTGTATAGCGAAGTTTCTCAGTTTGTTTCGACAATTTGCCGAGCTTCTAGACTTCAAATATATATCAGCGTATAATTCTTAGTTTGTGCGATCGCCTGCAGTTCTTTGTGGAGGTAATATACACATATCTAGTAGTGTTGAGTGTTTTAGTGATAAATCGCTTATTTAATTTTACTAGTTAGATTTCTGTGCAGTAGTAATTAAAATGTAAGTCTGTTATATTCTCTAGCTGACGTGTTTCAGTGGAAAGCAAAATAAATTATAATTTCTAGCTTAAACTCATGCAGCTATAAATAAATTTTATTAAAATGCTAGTAATCAGTCGACAATATTTTAAACTAACTTATAACTGCACTGATTCATCATTGAGTATTGACGAAATACGTATGTATTTCTAATTCATGATGATTGATTTTATGAATATAACTTATTTCACGGGAGATTTTAAATGATAAGACAAGCTCTACGCTTGCAGTTATAATGTAAGTTATAACCGAGGAATAGTATGTATAAGTATTTTATATGTTGTTTTCTCTTTATTCAGTGAAACTGGGGTAGCCCAACTTTGCCAGCGTTTAAGTACTGAGAAATATCTGTGAAGAACAAAAATATTTTTTTTCTTAAAGACTTGGGTGTATAAAGTAAAACCTGTCTGGCATTGCGTTGGCATCCAGAACGACAGAGTACCCATTTCATGAACTTTAAGATTAAATAAAGTAACGGGCCTATCGAGCCAGACTTAATTTTTCCTGAGAAAAACCTCAAGTACATTTCAGCCCGTGTGGCAAGTAAAATATTACAATCAATAACCTTTCCGACATTGTTGACAAAAAGTGTGGTGTGACCAAGAATTTTACCTTTGATCGAAGTTACAAACCTGACATTTTTCCTAAGTAGTGGAAACCTCGTGATTCTGACACTGTGAGCCCGCTTAAAACTAATTCTTACCTCGTGACTCAAGTGACACTAACCTTAGTCTGAAAAATATTCGCATGAAGAGGACGCTCCCCGGAACTTTGGATGAACCCAAAATCTACAGAGCTGGGATCTGCTTCATTAAAAGAAAGACAGATTATAGTGTGTGGGTGTCCTAAAGTTTGCGCCAGACGGCGAACAACAGCACGATTGTAGGTAAGAATGTATGTCAGGGCCCTGATGAATGAACAGAGAGAAAGCAGGAACGAGTGACTCTTTTATGGTATACCAAATTTCACCCACTTGTGGTGGGTTTTGATGTTAAACAATAAAGTGTTATTTGTCTACCGATGTGAGGTCAGCTGTGCAAGCCCCTGAGTCTAAGGGTTGAATAAGATGTTCTCAGGGAACCTGGTTGCTTCCACCCTACGACCTCAATCGGCTATATATTTTATCCTAATTAGTATGTAATGGTGTCTGGTTGTTATCTAGCTAGTGTCTAGGGTAATGTGCAATGTAAATGTAATAAAAGTGATAACAACTACACTTAACACTCAATGAATAGTAATGAAACAAGTCACTGGTTAAATTTGAACTGTAAAATCTTTTGTATAATTTTATTTTTCCTGTGTCTCAATTGCTTGGACACAGGAATGTTAAAAATCAAAGAAGAATTCAATTTAGTTATATTTTAAATACTTTGAAAAACAACACTCTGGTTGTGAATAATTATCTACAATGTTTATGTCTTGAGTTGGTATGATGAAACAATAAGTCTATGAATGGGCAATCCTTGGAGGAACGAATGTTCTCATCACTTCAAGAAAACCTTGATAAAATATAGATGATGGAGATTAAACTTATGTGAACCAAGGCACGCCCGTGGACGGATGTTCTTATCTGAATAATCAAGTAAAACTCGGCTGTCTCTCTCACACATCCACTTTCTGCACGATTTCACTTGGGCAGAATGCTGCTACAGAATACTTCGTAAGTTAGGCATTCAGGAACGTTATGCCTCACTCTGGCAGTTTCAGTTGAAAATATAGTAGTATGTTGTTCACTTTATGGTTCCACAGTTGAACCTTGCAAGTAGAGGATTAATCCCTACCTCAGTACATCATAAACCCATCTCCATCTCTAATCACATAAACAGTATCAATATTTTCAAGATCAGTGGGTCTTTGCTACAAATAGCTATCGTTCCTATCTGGTTGTGTGCGCTATTCATCATCATGTCTTCAAACATCTGTTTGATATCTTCATAGTTATAGGTAAACTTATATTTACTTATATAAAAAGTCAAGTGCAAACACTGTGACTTGCTGGAGACAGCCAGTGGGTTTCTGGTCTTACATCATAATAATGTACATCAATTTCCCCTTTTAATTTTTTTTTTATTTTCTCCCAAAACCCAAGTAAGCCGTTCTGGCTTTAATAAAAGAGATACTTTCCTAACAATAGTTGTGACAAGGCACAAATTTTTTGGTTGGCGTCTTTTTAGATATGCCTCTACCCACTGATTATTTTTATACACATTCAATAATACAAATGCATGTCAATAAACAAAAGGGTTATATAAATGGTTATCTTACCGCATCAATGAAATTTACACAATATGTAAGTTAATCAACGATTAATGGTCACACACAATCGCCGCTGGTGCAGGAAGGTAAGGGCATTGGTCATGGATTCCCTGCTCCCTTCGATAACACTACTTATTAAAAAGATTTTTCTCAAGTGGCCCCGAACGCTAGGTTCAAATCGTTTTTATTACTATCCTTAGTCTATTTGCTCCAACCAATCAAATTATGTTATGCTTTCTAGCGTCCTTTTTTCAAAATACGTTACATTTTAAATCTTGGACTACCTCTCCCCTCCCAAGATATGGCGAGCTGAGTGAGGCTATTCCGTATGTCCGTCACTGTGTCTTTCAGTTCTATATTTCAGTCCCTATCTAACTGTTTTTAAAAAAAATATGCGGAAAAGCAATTATGGATCAGAAGACTAGTTGCCATGTAGTCCTTCTGGTTTTATTCTTATCTTTATCCCATATCTTTTTCCCCTCTCTATCGTGCTTATACAAAAAGAAGCATAACGTCTGCATTTCATCCGAAAAATACGACTGTGTGTGTGTTTTTCAACGCAGTCTCCCGATCTGAGTGTTTATACATTTTGGCTGCGCGAATGGCAATAAGAGGGTGGGCTAGTTGGTTTGTGGCGTTTTATGCAAATATGCTACCAGCATGGTGTCACGCGCTGGCGCGATTCAAACCAACACGTGTTAATGGTCGTATTTTTCCCGTCTCTCACTTGCATTCCTCCATTTATTTCTTTCCCCGTTTTTCTTCTTTCACTCTTGCTTGATTGTGCCTTGGCTGGCAAACTGTTACAGTTAATTTTCAAGGACGTATTTTGAAACACTAGTACTATCGAGTGAGAGAAGGGTATCGTTTACTTGCGTTAAGGCTTATCAAAAATTTAATACGACTGCTGGCGCCGGTGACGATGCTGAAGCGCAACTTACCTATTTATCTCTATATATTATTTAGATTTTTAAAAGTGGTCTATTTGAACTGTTGTCCATACAGATTTCACTTTACGACACCACTTTGTATTTCTTTATGCAAGTTTTTGTTGCTAACCACATTTTCCTTAGGATAGATTAGAGTATCAAAGTCTGTTCATACCTTTAAAGGGAAATCATGGCTATACATCGAGGGAAAGGATCATACCAATGGGTCTATCATTCTTGTAGCAATTCATTGACTTTATGACTATGTGTATATGTTTGATGTATTGTTATGTGTGGTGATGGAATTTTATTATGATAATTAAAATTCACATGAACTTATTCCAGTGTGTCGGTCAGTTCGTTCCCAATTATCTATATTTCCATTGTCATAGTTTCACGTCTGTGTGTCTATTGTAGTCACTTATGTGTGTGTGTATGTGAGGGATATATATATATATATATATATATATATATATATATATATATATATATATATATATATATATATATATATATATATATATATATATATATATATATATATATATATATATATATATATATATATATATATATATATATATATATATATATATATCTATATGTATATAATTCTAGACGGTCTGACAAATCTTAATCTGTTGTAGATGATAGGCTGACTGAAAGAAATCATCTCGAGGTCAGAGACGGACTCTAATATATTTCCTCCATCTCACTCGTGAAATCTATTTCTATTTTATCATCTGCCACTGAGCTATCACTTGTTTTTATTGCTATTCAGAAGGGACCAAACCAAGTCTTAATTCACCAATCACAAATCTACGACAATATATATATATATGTAAAGTTTCTTTTCTTCTTTCCACTCTGTAAAGTGTCAGTCTGTATGCTCTGTAAGGAAGAGTGGTGTGTTGTTGAGATCAGGCATGCTCCAGTCTACCCAGCTGTAAATGGGTAACTCACCCTAGTCCTGAGTTAGGGAAGGCAAAGGCTCCAGGGGAAGCAGGCCCTAAACTTGGTCACTCCAACCGACGCAGGATGGTGTATGTATGAAGTAGAAGGGTAGAGTGTGATTACCGCGAATGGTGTACTGTTTGTGTGCTGACCAATATAACCACTCATACACTTGTGTCTACAAGGCACCAATGCAGACTGCTGGAATCTTTGTTTACTCAATTTATTCAGACGTACACACTGGGACATACGAGTACATCATAGTATGTTGACATATCAATTTGTAGGTATACATAGCAGATCTGAAGTCATGACACATTCAGAAATAATGGGCAGTACATCAAAAGTTCAATGTCATGATATATTATGGCCGCATCCCCCTATCTGACTAAACGCGTCAGTGAAGGCAGATCGGTAAATAACTAAAGTTACTTGACGTCCATAGTTTGTAGTATATATTATGAAACCACGAAAGGGGGGGGGGGGGGGGGGTTTCTAGCAAGATTGAGATCTCCCTGTCACTGTCCGATAATAGGATAAATAATCTGTTCTCTTGGCAGTGATCAAAACATATGATGACCGAAATCTAACATGGCTGCCTCCCTGAGTTGTCGTTCACTCATTCATAGGAAGGAGAATATAAGCCAGAGTTAATTTATAATGGGTATATAAATGATTTCATAAATGTTTCCATACAGCTCTACGGTGATCAGGTTAATTCACGTAGCCATAACCGCTGCAGGAAAGTCTGTCATCTTCGTCGATACAAAACACGACCCTAGCGATACGAAGCACAATGTTCCATCTAGGTCGAATCGACATGAGATCATCAAAATAGGGTCTGGCAATACATGGAGTCCGAATTATACATTGTACCGTACCTTAGGAGAGTCTCTAACATAAACTATAGTAGAGATACCATCTCCTTTAGAAGAAAACCACTTCCTGAATCATATTTCCTTAAGAATCTACCAGCCCTTTGAAAAGTGCGTACCCGCCATTATCACGGTACATCGGAACTCATCACGACTTGTCAAGACAACTCATACTTCCGCTAGACCGGAATAACAAGAATCTAGTCCCTCCTACCCATCCAAAATATACAATATAGGACTGATTCTACTTGTACTAATAATATGTAATACATATGAATTCAGGCCATAAACACAATAAGCAAATTAATATATTTTCTGGCCCTAAAAAATAAGTACAAACGTAAGCGCAATATCCTTGCGCCGGATCAATATCCAGAACGATTACTCCTATAATCAAAAGTGTGAATCAAACATGGATTCTCTCGCTTTTACCATAGACAGCATTTTCATACACAAATGAATGAATGTCTATATTTTTCCCATATTAAATAGCCATATCGATTTTTGTAATATGTGCGTCAAAATATGCACGCAACAGATTACCACACCCCTCGGGAAAAAAAATAGTACATTTTTTTTTTTGAAATACATCTAGGAGCAACATACAATAGGCTCACAACGCACCAATACAATGCGCAGATGATAAGCATAAGTTTTATGACCTTAGAGAAAGTACTTCTCTAAGTATAAATATTTCCAGAGAGGTGTCACCAACGCATACTACAATATTAGCAATGACACAATTTCCACATTAGTTTATACATAAATTTCATCTAAGATATCTTAACATCATGATCATCAAAGACGAAAAACATTGAAAGATCAGCGGTGAATAAATATCAATGAACCGCTAAGTAGTGTTACAATCAATATATGATATATTACATATGTGTACACATTTCAACATAGAAACAACTGTATCAAAGTTGTATAACAGTTATGAATCATGTGGGCATCTAGACAAAATATCTGCCATCACATTTTCTGACCCACGGATAGCTCGCACCGAAAAATGAAATGGCTGTAGAGCAATCGCGTATCGCGTTGATCTCGCGCTCTTCAGATTTTTACTCTGAATAGCCGTAAGAGCTTTCTGGTCAGTTTCCACAATGAAATGCGCGCCCAGAAGAAATCTTTGCAGTTTAAGGATTGACCAAACCATAGCCAATAATTCACGGTCTAGGACCGAGTAATTCTTCTCTGCGGCATTTAATTTCCGAGAAATATACATCACAGGATGCAGAGTTCCAGAGTACTCTTGCATTAGTGCAGCTCCAATCCCGGTGGATGAAGCGTCACTACGAAGAATAAATGTCTTATCCTTAGAAGGCAATACTAGGATAGGTGAAGTAGAAAACATAGTTTTAACCTTATCCAAAGAGGATTGACATTCTTGAGTCCAATGGACTACATTAGGAGACCCTTTCTTTAGCAAGGAAGAAAGAGGTGACATAATGGAGGACAGATTCGGGATGAATCGTCCATAAAATTGTATTAGACCTAAGAGACTTCGTACTTGCTTTTTAGTCTTAGGAATAGAAATGTTAAGTATCTTACTTGTATTATGGTCTTCTGTTTTTAGGAACCCATGACCAACACGGTGTCCTAAGAAAGATATTTCGCTAAAACCAATACATGCTTTCGATGGTTTCGCTGTCAGGTTATGCTCGCGTAAGATAGACAATAGTTCATTTATACCATTATAGTGATCGTTCCAAGTATCACTGAAAAGACAGATGTCATCAAGATACACAATGACATCCGAGCGATGAGATAGGATTCGACGCATCATGCGTACAAATGTTGCAGGGGCGTTCATAAGACCGAAAGGCATGAAATTCCATTGGAATAGACCCCTAGGCGTCGAAAAAGCAGTAAACGGTTTGGCGTGTTCGGATAGTGGAACTTGCCAATATCCCTTAGACAAATCGAGTTTAGTAAAGAAGTGAGAATTCGATAGTCTCGCAAGTAGCTCTTCTAGTAAAGGCATAGGTTCAGCATCGAATTTAGTCACTTGATTCAATTTGCGATAATCCACGCAAAGACGTATGTTATTGTCTTTTTTCCGTACTATAACCATCGGCGAAGAATATGCTGATGTGGATGGTTCAATAATTTTTAACTCTATCATCTCATCTAACTCTTTCTCTACCTGTGCTTGAAAATGTATCGGGATAGGATACGGTCTGACTCTTATAGGACTATGGTCAGTAAGAATAATGTCATGTTGAATGACATCCGTTTGACCAGGAATGTCAGTAAGGACATCCTGAAATTGTTCTAACATAGTAGAAACTTGTTTCTGCTCTCCTGGAGATAATTCTGGAGAAATTGCAACATCTTTCCATGATTCATTAGAGTGAAGAGGAATCATTGGAAAAGGTAAATTTACATCCGAGAAACTCGTTTCCTCATCCTGTATTACTGACAGAGATGAGTACTGTCCATGTTGGACTGGAAAATCGTCCGTTGCCTGGAAAACAGGTTGTAAATAATAAGGACGTTCATGGAATTCCGTGAGCATGTTGATGTGGAAGGTTTTACGCTTCCCGTCAATATCGACGATATAGTCAACATCGGAAACTTTTGATATTATATCGTACGGACCTTTCCAAGAAATGAGAAGTCTATTTTCCCTACAAGGTAGCAAGACAAATGCTTTGTCACCTGGACAAAGTTGACGCAAACATCTCTTTTTATTGGCAAATTCCCTTGCCTTCTGTTTCGCAAATTCAGAAGAAGCAGTTGCCAATTTGCATGCTTCAATAATCTTGTGTCTAAGTGCGATGACATATTCATAAGAGGATTTTGTGTCATCGACAATATTATCAGCAGTTATAAGATCATGAAGTAAGGACATAGGACCTCGCGGTTTCGCGCCAAAGACAAGTTCAAAGGGAGAAAATCCTGTATGTTCGTTGGCGACCTCTCTATATGCAAAGAGAGCCGCGGGTAAAACCCTATCCCAATCCTGAGGATGATCTTCCGTTATCTTACCTAGTAGGTTTTTCAGAGTTCTATTCAAACGTTCCACCATCCCATTGGACATAGGATGATAAATACTACTCAGCGATCTCTCTATCTTCAGAGTCGACATTACTTGAGACATGGTATCCGATATGAGTTGGGTACCATGGTCGGATAATATTTCTGCTGGAAACCCCAGACGAGAAAATATTAACCAAAGAGCATCTGCGACATCAGCAGTAGTTATGCTCTTTAGAGGAACAGCCTCCGGCCAACGTGTGCACATATCAACACACGTCAAAATAAATTGGTGTCCTCTAGCAGACTTTATCTTAAATGGACCAATGATGTCTATCGCCATTTTTTGAAATGGCCGAATGGGAATGTCTGCAGCCTGAATAGGTGCATCATGGCGTGGACCTCTGGATTTAATCTCTTGACATACTTTACAAGATCGACAATAGATTCGTATGTCCTTATTCACAGCAGGCCAAAAGAAAGATTGAAGAACTCTAGCTTTAGTACGGGAAAAACCCATATGTCCAGCACACTGCGAATCATGAGCGTGCTGTAAGATTTTAACTCTCATATTTTTAGGCACAAGGATTTGAGAATGAATGGACTTAGCGGAGTCTTGTACCATACGTACAAGTACGCCATTCTTCATCGTAATCCAAGATTTACGATTTGTATCCTTATTCGGATCACCTTTTGTTGCCAGAGTAAAGAATTTCTTTAGAGTAGGATCATCTTCCTGCTGTTTGATAAAGGAATCGTGGGAAATCTCCAAGGGATCATCTTGGATCTGCGCATCATTATCTTCAGAATGTGAAGATTGTGGCATATTAAGAGCTTGAGCCCTAGTGATTACTGCATTAGCCGATTGCATATTAACATTTTCCCAATTAGAAATTTGCTGTGGAGTGCATTCTTTCACCCCGTGAATGCGACCGATGATAAGATCAGCGATCGGATTCGGCAAGAGACATGCTTGCACCTCTCCTGTAAAGAAAGGCGTAGCAATATTGATAATGGCAGTGGAGTACTTCTCCAATGTGCCACCAAATGTTACACATTTGACTATATTGCCTGTAGCTCGAGAAGGATTTACGAGTGATTGCCTCACTCCAATGGTAGTGCACCCCGAATCGAAAAGAATTGATACCGGAGTACCATCTATTAGGCCCCTATTAAAGACAAGAGCACCCCTTCCATTATGCGCAATTGACGCATGGAGAGCGGGAAGCGGGTGACCGCAGCTTAAAGTAGACACTGTGGTTGGATCGAATAATGTTTTGCATTGCGAACACTCAGATGCTCTAGCAAAATCGAAAGCGGAATTTGCTACACTGTTGGAGTCTTTTTTATCATTATTCT
Source organism: Oreohelix idahoensis (assembly GCA_024509875.1). Classification (NCBI taxonomy): domain Eukaryota; kingdom Metazoa; phylum Mollusca; class Gastropoda; order Stylommatophora; family Oreohelicidae; genus Oreohelix; species Oreohelix idahoensis. The sequence continues at coordinate 298,376 of JAMPIV010015035.1, read as the reverse complement.
GATTATCGGTGTCGTGGAACTCCTGTTGTGCAGAGTTAGCCTGGTAATACGATTTACCATGTCTTTTGTGTTGTGATCTACCTCGGTTATAATTGTCTCTATAATTATCATTTCCCTTGTTATAGCCCCTATTTGGGTTTGAATCATAACATTCATGATCATAATCATCATGCTCATTATATTGAGTATCCCTGTAATATTGTTTCTTTTGTCTCCATGAAGCACTTGGGTAGTTCCTATAGCTACTCCCTTTCCGAGAATTTCTAACATTATGGGTACCCCTCGCGTGTCGAGGACTATCAGCCCGATTCCAGTTCTTCAAAGAAGAACTCTGATTTGAGCGGTTATCTTGGTTTTGATACCTATTCCAATTAACCTTTTTATCAAATTTATTTTTAGCTCCTTGGAATTTGTGTGAGTAATTCTGATTATATTCTGTTGCCGAAGCAACTGGCATACTCTCTTTAATGTTAGAGTTACTAAGAATCATGTCAGGGTGTGCCGTGGCATACTGGTCACAATATTCTTCCATTTGCTTTATTGTACCAGGTTTACGCTCATGTAAGAACTCTAGGAATGATTTATTTACAGAAGACATGACCTTGTCTCTTAGCAATAAATCCGTAAGACCATCAAATGTTTTCTCTGTTTTGGATAATTCAATCCATCGTGAAAGTGTAATTCGTGCTTTTGAGATGAAATCTGAGAATTCTACACCTACCTCAGGTCTCATTGTTTTAAACAAAAGACGATAACCTTCTTCAGACAGCTGATATCTCTTTATCAAAGCTGCCCTAACAGCATCATAATTATCTTTGTCGGCCTCTTCAACAAAATATAACTTACTCAGAGACTCCCCTTTTAGATTTTCAGACAACTGATTCACATACTGTGATTTGTCAACATTATGAGATCGACAAGCCCGTTCAAATCTAGAAAGCCAAAATGTTATGTCATCACTGGTAGGGTTAAACGCTGGTACCTTGACCTTGTACACAAAGGGTTTACCATTACCACCAGATGCCTGATTAACATTACTCATACATGTCAATTTTAATTTCTCTAATTCAAACTCATGTTCTCTTATTGCTTTTCTCTCTTCAGCTTCTCTATCTAATCTTCTCTGTTCTGCAGCAGCTTCTAATTTCTTCTGTTCTGCAGCAGCTTCTAATTTCTTCTGTTCTGCAGCAACTTCTAATTTCTTCTGTTCTGCAGCAACTTCTAATTTTTTCTGTTCTGCAGCAACTTCTAATTTTTTCTGTTCTGCAGCAACTTCTAATTTTTTCTGCTCTGCATCAGCTTCTAATTTCTTCTGTTCTGCCTCAAATCTCCTTTCCTCCACTTGCATCTGCAATTTCTTAAGTTCAGCAGCAGTATCAGCTTCTTTTTCTAATCTTTTTTCTTCAGCTAGAGCTTTCCTTTCTTCTGCAGCAGCTTTTTTTTTCTTCTATTTGAAGTTTTCTCTCCTCAGCCGCAGCTTTTTTTTTCCTCAGCAGCAGCTTTTCTTTCTTCAACAGCAGCAGCAGTTTTTTTCTCTTCTGCAGCTAATGCTTTGTCATATTGAGCAACAGCCCATTGTTCTAAGTCTTTTCCAGTCTTATCAAGAGATTTTCCTTGTGCAATGAAATAATCTAATGTAGACATATTGTCTTCTTAAATCAGAAACCTGAAAAAGTAAATAAATTACCCTATTTCATTTTAATGGGAGACAAGTCTATACCATAGACTTAGTCTTAGTCCAAACTTGTATGGTTTATAATAACCAATGATAACTTGAGTACCTGTGGACAACAATAACTGTATCTCAAATACTGTGGGGACAAGCCTTACAAAGGTCTTGTATACCTCAATGTAATCAAAGATCACTTGAGTACCTGTGGAAAAAATATTTCCCTTTACCAATCACTTTGGGAGACAAGCCTTACAAAGGTCTTGTACATTTTGTTTTATAACAATAAGAATCATAAAGTACTGATCTGTACTATTGTTAAGGTATTTTATTGGCATGGTCTGCTAGAGGTTAACAGCATAAGATTAATAGGTGACTACGTTTAATATAATGTAAATAATTGTTAGTTAGTGTACGCGATACACACGATTGATTATGACGTGTATGCGTTGGTATGTCACGCACCGTGACTAGGTTACCACACCCTTTTCTTAGATGACCGTCAAACGGATAAGACGTGTCCTATAATCCTTCCAGTGGTAGGCATGATATTGCCGCACATATGTTATTGCAGTACGGACATGGGTCAGTCCGATATTCTTATGAAGAGAGGAATGTATCGAGGTTAGTAATTTTAACTAAAGTCAAGGAAGGATGAAATTATGGTCCACATTCGTTTTATATCGCCAGACGTCTAATCTCATTGTCGGCCGTTGGATGTCCCAACCGCGCGTACATATAGTTACGACGTTCTGACTATAGTGTTGCATATTATTGGACCAGGACTATAATGCATGGATAGCATTTATGATGTATGATTCAATTCTAATATATAATGTTTTCATAATCAACCTCCATGGACTGTCTACTGTTTGAAATGTATATTAAAAATTGTGTGGACTCGAGAAGAGACTTATCACGTTCATTGAAGTTACAAATTCAACAATTATGATACTGAGTTCAAACCTTGTGACAGACAGAAAGTATTAACTCACATTCGCGTAACTATTCCAACAATAGCACGATCAAGAATTAATGAATCAAATGACCAGAACTAAGAAGCTTATTGAATCAATGAGAACGGTGGCTTTCCACAACGACCACTGAAATAGAAGACGGGGCCGCAACAACAATAAAAGAAGTGAATCGTATAAAGCCCCGCAACAAAGTGGTTGCCATTGCTGGGGAACGAAGGAAGAAAGAAATTTTTCTTGTTTACATACTTTCACGGACTGTTTACGATTACAAGAAAACGTTCAAGTCACATGATTCCGAACATGACGTGGCTTGTGTAACTATGCAAAAATCAGTGACGTCACAATATTCCGTGTACAAGCCAACGATCGAAGGACGATGCCAGCTCACCTAATGTTTCATTCAAGAATACAACTTCTCAGTAGATCGTAGGATTGAAAAGACATTATTTACCAACAAGGAGCAAACAGTCCTATCCTCTAGTCTAGGCCGTTGGTGAAGATCGCATCGGACTTACGGGTTAAAAGATAAGTCTCAGTTCGTGACTGTTGTCATTCATAAGAAACATCACTGAGTCTAATTCACATTTTGCAGGCATGTCCGTTCTATATATTTTATATGCACGTTATATTTGTTTTCATTGTTTGTGCTGTGCCTAATTTGTGGGAGGTTGGAGTGGAGATTCAGAATGAATAAATTATGGCTCTACGGATTGCCGATATTCATTCTGAACGGTCTTTAGGGTAGTGAATTAAATCGCATTTCGCGGAGAACGCGTCGATGACATTTCCGGGGCTTGTTTCGTTCGGGACTGCATTTAATTCACAGTATATGTTAGATGTCTAGTTTGGTGAAATAATCGGTGTATTTTATCGTATTCAGTTTAAATTCTATTTAGTTTGGTAACAATGTTAGTAATCTATCTTGTTCTTTCTGATCTTGCTATTATTCAGTTCATTTTTTTTTTGTATAACCGTCAATGAGTCCATGTTTGCGTCATTAATTTTTGTGTACGCAGATTTAACTCTATATTCAGTTAACCTTCACCCTACTCTATATTTCCGGTTTGCAGATTTGGTTTCATAATATCAATTTTTATTGTAGAAACGTCTTGTTTCGTGATAATATGGTTTTTTTATCCTTGGTTTACCCATCGTATCGTATGTCCTCATTTCATCTGTTCATGATTTAACACTAATAATATAATTTCTTGCTTAATAAGAGTGTATATGAATATAATTAAAATTTAATGACTTTTAAGGAGAATTAGGGACTTTGCACCAATTTGCAGTGGTAGTCCAAGAAATGGGCGATGCACTTTATAGCTCATGATTAAGGCATAATATAATAATAATATATATTTATAAAAATAATTTGACTTTTTTAGTCTGTCCTGCATATAAAGGACATAGTGTATATTATTTGGTACATTTTTTTTTCCATTACTAAATGATTTACTTAGCACATATCACTGACTGAATGATATAATACTTGAGGAATAATACTATTTATTATTAGGTGCATGATAGTAATTCAGCACCCGAAATAGATAAATATCATAACTATTTATGATATATTAACGAGTATATATGTAATATTTTCCCAACATAGTATGTCTATGTATGGAATCTACAAATAATAGTTAGATAATATTACAATTAATTAAATTGAACATTCCCAGATTAAGTTCAATAATATTATGATTGTTTATATCGACTATTCATAAATTGAATAAGTATAATAATTACTTAAAATTTATTGGTGATTATTACATAACCATTACGTACAATATTAACGTCAAGATGCTTAACTTAGACTATTTTATTAAAAATGGTAAAGATTTTGGGAAAAAAGGAGAACTTCTCGAGGCTTATGCATTGGCTGAATTTGCAAAATATAAGGCAGAAGAGGAGGAAAAGAAAGCCATTGCTAAAGCAGAGATGGAAGAACTTTAAAGAAAACAGGCGGAAAAGAAAGCCATTGCTAAAGCAGAGATGGAAGAACTTGAAAGAAAACAGGCGGAAAAGAAGGCAGAATTAAGACAAGAAGAAGAAAGAAAGATAGCAAGAGATGAAATCCTACGGATTGAAGAAGAGAATAAATTGAAACGACAAGAAATCATACTGCAGCAAGAAATGGAATTGCAACGACTTAAATTAGAAACAGCAAAACTTAATTCACAGGGCGCTGCAGCAACCCAAAATGATACTGCTCAATCTGGATCTTCATCCACACGACTTAAAGGTAATTATTACTTTAAGCTGCCTCCATTCAAGTTACACGTAGATGACCTTTCATCGTGGCTCGCGCGCTTTGAGGACATATGTAAGGTGAATAACCTTGACAAAGCGGCATGGGCACTGAAACTTAAGGAATTTCTAGATGGCGAACCTGCAAGTGCAGCACAAAATATAGATCCAACACTATCAACAGACTATGAGGCCATTAAGACGTTGTTACTACGTCGTTTCCACTTGAACGAAGAGGCATGTAGATTGCGTTTTAAAAGTTTGTTGCCAGATAACAATAGAGATTTCACAGGTTTTTATTGCTAACATACGCAATACTTTTAACAGATGGGTTGAACTGGCAGGTGTCAACAAATCCTACGACAAGTTAGTCGATTTGTTATTGAGGGATAAAGTATTATCGTCTGTCAGCCCACCATTCTTTGCTTATCTGCAAGAAAGAAAACCAGAATCTATTGATGAGTTAGAAAAAATTTCTTTAAATTACTGCACAGCTCATCCGAATGCTAATATTTCTGGCACATTGATAAGAGAACCACTTCCTGTAGCCTCCAATATGGCATATCATAATCATAACAAACCTAGAACACACAGTGTAGACAGGGGTAGGTTCAAAGGAAACTATGACATTAATTTTCATAAGGGACAGAATAACTTTAACAATAACTTTAATAGAGGACGACAACAAACCAGAAACTATTCACCTCAGTCAAGAAATAACAGTAATCCACGTAACTCAAGTTATAATCGATCATATAACTATAATAATGATTACAAGTGGAACAATAGCGATAATTATAACTCGAGACATCGAGATAACAGTTACAATAGAGGACAACGGGATAATTCATCTAATTATTCTCGTCATCGTTCTCATTCTCGTAGATCGACAACTTATAACCATAATACAGGGGCAGCTGTTACTACTGCTACAACCCCTAGGGTTCAGAGTTCAACTACTGATAACAAAATACAGTCATCGTCTACTTGTTTTGCAATGAATTATAACGTGGCAAATAGTTGCCCAACATGTAATCTTATATTTCAGAAAGCAAAAGAGACAGTTCTGAACTGCGGTCATATTCTACCAGAAGTCAGTCTAGCAGTCAATGACGGAACAGGATCACTGATCTTCAACAGAGGAAAAGTTAATGGATCCATCGTCTCAGTCTTAAGAGATTCGGGATCGACCACGATCGGAATCCGTCAGACACTTGTTCATCCAAATTGTGCAACTGGAGAACATGTCAGGTGCATGACTTTTGGGGGAACCATAGAATATTATCCAACAGCTATTATTTACATTGACACACCTTTCTTCACAGGCAATGTTAAAGCATGCATGTTAAGAAACCCAATTGCCGACCTTATGGTGGGATGCATACACGGGAGTAAAGATTGCACACCAGATGAGATTATTCAATGGGAAAAAAATAATCTATACATCGGAAATGCAGCAATAACCAGAGCACATACAAAACAATTAGAGACTATAGACACGGAAAACAAGGAAACAAATGATCATGAAAATATCGAGATTCATTCTGCTATTGACCGAGTATCATTTGCTGCAAAACAGAGGGAAGACAGGTCACTAACAAAATTTTTTACGCTGGTCAACAAAGATGACAATCTTTCTAGGAACATAAATTATAGTCAGTGGTTTAGTATTAAAAATGACATTTTATTAAGATGTTTTATGGATAAAACTCAGATAAGACAACAAGTCATGGTACCTTTTGCTTTTAGGCGGTACATACTTCAACATGCACATGATTCTAAGTGTGCAGGTCACATGGGTTATACTCGTACACGTTCACGAGTATTATCTTCTTTTTTTTGGCCGGGAGTATCACGAGATATTTCACAGTACGTACGCTCCTGTACGATATGCCAAGAAGTGAAAGCACGGGGAGCCTTTCACACGGCGCCTATTCAGGCTTGTGATATATCGGTGAGACCTTTCGACAAAATGGCCATTGATATCATTGGCCCACTTTTACCATCAGCCAGAGGACATAGGTTTATTCTCACTTGCATCGATTTATGCACACGATGGCCAGAAGCCATCCCATTAAAAACAACCACCACCACAGATGTAGCTGATGCACTACACTTGATCTTTTCTAGAGTAGGTTTTCCTAGAAAACTTTTGTCAGATCATGGTTCTCAATTTATATCTGAGACTATGACGGAGGTAATGAAGACTTGGCAAATAGATAGAAACCTCAGCAGCATTTATCACCCAATGAGTAATGGTGCTGTAGAAAGACTTAACCGTACACTCAAACAAATGCTACATAAAGTTACAGTTAACCATCCACAGGACTGGGACAGAGTGCTACCAGCGGTGTTATTCGCTTATCGAGAGGTGCCAAATGAACAAACTGGCTTCTCTCCGTTTCATTTAGTCTTTGGCGCTCCTCCAAGAGGTCCTATGGGACTGATAAAAGATTTATTAATCGATTCTGAGATGACTCAGGACACTCAGTCATCCTATGAATATGTAATTAATCTCCGGAATAACATTATTGATGCCTGTCAAATGGCAACAGCTTCATCTGAGGCTGCGAAAGAGAAAGCTAGAACTTTCCAAAACAGTAATAGACGATTACGTCAATTATTTCCAGGAGATCAAGCTTATGTGTTATTGCCACATAACAATAATAGACTACTAATCTCGTGGAATGGTCCTTACCAGGTTATCAATAAGATTTCTGATGTTGATTATGTCCTGGACATTAAGGGACATCACAAAATATTTCACATAAATATGCTCAAGCAATTTCATACTCGACCTGAACATCTACAAGCTATTTTTCATGAATTAGATGACACTTTCAGACCTACATGTCACTATTCTAATTTATCCGTTATCCAGGAAGAAGAATCTTCTTTTCCTGAGGTACAGTTAGCTTTACCTGTACCTGTAGTACAATCTAGCGAATCTTGGCGGGACGTAACCATCTCTTCGTCGGTTACACCGCAACAGCATCAAAAGATTGCTGATCTGCTACAATCTTATCCAGATGTGTTGACCGATGTTCCAGGTCGCACATCAGTCATTAATCATGACATCACTCTTAACGAGGATACTCCAATTCGGGTACATCCTTATTCTGTTCCTATACACTTTCTTACTAAAACTACTAAGGAACTTGAACAGATGTTATCTTTAGGAATTATCGAAACTAGTAATTCCCCATTTTCTTCTCCATTAGTTATTGTCCGAAAGAAGGACAATAACATTAGACTATGCGTCGACTATAGAAAATTAAATGCACAAACGATAGTTGATAGCGAACCACATCCACTTCTCGATGACTTACTGCCACGTCTATCGACAGCAACTATATTTACTAAGATAGACTTAACTAAAGGTTATTGGCAGATACCACTAACCGAAAAAGCAAAATACTACACAGCGTTTTCAACTCCGCTAGGTCTATACCAGTGGAACGTGATGCCTTTTGGGCTGGTTAACGCTCCAGCTACCTTTGTTCGCATGATGCGACACATTTTTTCAGGTAGACCAGACATTATTACATATATAGATGACATATGCTTGTTTAGTTCATCTTTTGAGGAACATTTTTTGGGTCTTGGATACGTTTTTGATACCTTGAGAAGGTACAAGTTAACTGCTAAACCTACAAAATTACAGGTAGCATTTCATGAGATCACTTTTTTGGGTCACATTATTGGAGCTGGATATATCCGAACATTACCCAGTACAGTTTCAAAAATTTTAAACATTTCCGTTCCTCAAACGAAGAAACAAGTGAGAAGCTTGTTAGGTCTAGTCCAATATTACAGTAGATTCGTACCTAACTTGTCATCCATCACTGCTGTATTGTCCTCATTACTAAAGAAGAACATGCCAGTGAAAGTGACATGGACTGACGAATGTGACAGAATTTTTCGGCAAATAATTTCTATATTTTCAAATCCACCTATTTTGAGATTAATTGATGCTTCTAAAAAGTTCATTCTTCGTACAGATGCGAGTAACTACGGAATTGGCGCATGTTTGCTCCAATACCATGACGACATCCTCCATCCAAACTTGTACGTGTCACGAAAACTGAAACCACCAGAAGTGAAGTACTCTACGGTTGATCGCGAACTCTTAGCCGTCGTGTGGGCGATAACCAAACTAGAAAAATTCCTACTGGGAGCCCCTTTTGTAGTACAAACCGATCAAAGGGCCGTAGCATCACTACAACGAGCAAATCACAAGAGTCCAAAATTGACCAGATTTGCTATACTCCTCCAACCCTTCGAGTTTTCAATCGAGTACATCACAGGATCCGACAACATCTTGGCAGATACATTATCTCGAAATCCTAATGATGTCGATTCCTAATTTACGTTGTTTGTCGCAAAGACAATACTATGTACAGAGAAACTTAATCAAAGAACATAGCACCATCGTTGCTTTTTGACACATGAATGAACCATTTACTCAGCTGCTTTCTATAGGCAAATTATACGCAAAGTGACTGCAATCAATTGACACTATATTCGTCTTTACACCGGGACTTTCCTGGTTTACATTTGTCACAACATTGTTTCAAAACACTTCGGAGAAAATAAATGACATTCCAGTCGAACTAATTCGTTATATATAACGTGATTCAGAATACTTGAACATTTTGTCTAATGGAAATTCAAGGATCAAGACTACGAATGGATCTTCATATCCAATGTTAATTACTTTAATTTATTCTTTAAAACTAATCCACATTAAAATGACAAGTGAGTTGAATTTTAAAAAAATGAATGAAACTTAAAAAAATGAAAGAAAGAAAAGAAAACTCACATAATTCTTTGATTATATTCTTAGAATTACATGATTATATTGCATACTATTGTTTAAATTAGTTAGAAAGGTATTAATAACTTAATACTACACTTACTTGATGTTCAACACACATAACTTAGTTAAATTTATACATCATTTTTTTTCTTTCTCTAATTTATTCTTTATTCGTTATTATGTCTTTCTTTAACAGATCCTCTCATTTTTCTTACATTAGATTTTCAACAACTTATTCTTATTCCATACCTAGTATAGTTATTTAGTTTAATTTTAACACTTTAAATTAGTCTGACATGACATTTTATCACGACATATTTTAAGTTAATTAATTATTTAATTAGAGATCGACATTACCATTCTCTTTTAGTTCTTATTACCATTTATATTTATTTATGATATAAATAATGAATATATTACATGACTATTGGTTAGTCGACATGACCACGACATTGGTTCTAGACAGAACGTCGTAGGCCATATGCCGCAATCTCGTTAAATTTTTTTTTTTTGATATTGTTAACATATTGGTATTTTTTTCAGATGGGTTTTTGTTAAAAAAAAAATCTATCTAATAGATTTTTTTTTTTCCCCCAGTGGACAGGGAATTGTTAAGGTATTTTATTGGCATGGTCTGCTAGAGGTTAACAGCATAAGATTAATAGGTGACTACGTTTAATATAATGTAAATAATTGTTAGTTAGTGTACGCGATACACACGATTGATTATGACGTGTATGCGTTGGTATGTCACGCACCGTGACTAGGTTACCACACCCTTTTCTTAGATGACCGTCAAACGGATAAGACGTGTCCTATAATCCTTCCAGTGGTAGGCATGATATTGCCGCACATATGTTATTGCAGTACGGACATGGGTCAGTCCGATATTCTTATGAAGAGAGGAATGTATCGAGGTTAGTAATTTTAACTAAAGTCAAGGAAGGATGAAATTATGGTCCACATTCGTTTTATATCGCCAGACGTCTAATCTCATTGTCGGCCGTTGGATGTCCCAACCGCGCGTACATATAGTTACGACGTTCTGACTATAGTGTTGCATATTATTGGACCAGGACTATAATGCATGGATAGCATTTATGATGTATGATTCAATTCTAATATATAATGTTTTCATAATCAACCTCCATGGACTGTCTACTGTTTGAAATGTATATTAAAAATTGTGTGGACTCGAGAAGAGACTTATCACGTTCATTGAAGTTACAAATTCAACAATTATGATACTGAGTTCAAACCTTGTGACAGACAGAAAGTATTAACTCACATTCGCGTAACTATTCCAACAATAGCACGATCAAGAATTAATGAATCAAATGACCAGAACTAAGAAGCTTATTGAATCAATGAGAACGGTGGCTTTCCACAACGACCACTGAAATAGAAGACGGGGCCGCAACAACAATAAAAGAAGTGAATCGTATAAAGCCCCGCAACAACTATACTATCAGTGTATACCACTATACGTCATATGTCAACTAAAGACATTACAAAGGACAAACAAGAAAAGACAATATGAACACATTTGCAGAGATCAAATTAAATTAAATAGGAGAAATGAAAAAAAATGATCACAGAAACCGTGATGATAACTGCAATAAGATAACAAGACAAATAACGCCACCGTGTATAAACATAAGGGTGTAAAGAAATCAAAAATAGAAAAGATGAGACCTACAATTATACAAACAAATCAAACAAAACTAAGGAACACAAAATTATTAACAAAAACAAATGAAGAAAAGAACACCTCATCACAACTAACAGAAATAGCAGCAAATTGTTGCTAACAAATTTCCAATTAAGAAAATGTGTACCTATAGAATACTAGTACCAGACCAATGTCACTCGGCATACCTTGTACTAGTCACACAGAACATAAACTAATTTAATACATAACAAATAACATGTAAGCATAAATAGCATATAGCATACAATATAATTTATGTCATGAATGGAATGTGTTGCAGGTATAGTGTTGTAAAGCAGGCACAGTTTATTTTAATACTAATAACTTGCCACTTTATTCAGTAATAGATTTAATTTTAAACTATTACACTGTCAATTTTTCTCTGTTGAGCATATGAAGATCCAACGATGAACTATGCACTTTATGTTCAACAACACTGTGATTCTTCTGTACGTTGAGAAATGTCAACAATACTGCTCCAGATATTTTCTACACTTGATACCACTGTCCTGTGTAATACTGTCTGTACAGCGAAAAAAACTGTCAACAAGCGCTGACCTAGATACAGCATCCTATCGGTAATACAGGTCAAGCTGACATCGACTGTATAGCTGTCCTACTGGTGTTGATGTGGTCAAACAAATGTTCTTTTAGCTGTAAACTGTGATTCTCAACACAAAACTGCGTAAGCTGGACCCAGGAATCTGGCTCGCCACTGTAAAGTTTCTTTTCTTCTTTCCACTCTGTAAAGTGTCAGTCTGTATGCTCTGTAAGGAAGAGTGGTGTGTTGTTGAGATCAGGCATGCTCCAGTCTACCCAGCTGTAAATGGGTAACTCACCCTAGTCCTGAGTTAGGGAAGGCAAAGGCTCCAGGGGGAAGCAGGCCCTAAACTTGGTCACTCCAACCGACGCAGGATGGTGTATGTATGAAGTAGAAGGGTAGAGTGTGATTACCGCGAATGGTGTACTGTTCGTGTGCTGACCAATATAACCACTCATACACTTGTGTCTACAAGGCACCAATGCAGACTGCTGGAATCTTTGTTTACTCAATTTATTCAGACGTACACACTGGGACATACGAGTACATCATGGTATGTTGACATATCAATTTGTAGGTATACATAGCAGATCTGAAGTCATGACACATTCAGAAATAATGGGCAGTACATCAAAAGTTCAATGTCATGATATATTATGGCCGCATCCCCCTATCTGACTAAACGCGTCAGTGAAGGCAGATCGGTAAATAACTAAAGTTATTTGACGTCCATAGTTTGTAGTATATATTATGAAACCACGAAAGGGGGGGGGGGGGGGGTTTCTAGCAAGATTGAGATCTCCCTGTCACTGTCCGATAATAGGATAAATAATCTGTTCTCTTGGCAGTGATCAAAACATATGATGACCGAAATCTAACATGGCTGCCTCCCTGAGTTGTCGTTCACTCATTCATAGGAAGGAGAATATAAGCCAGAGTTAATTTATAATGGGTATATAAATGATTTCATAAATGTTTCCATACAGCTCTACGGTGATCAGGTTAATTCACGTAGCCATAACCGCTGCAGGAAAGTCTGTCATCTTCGTCGATACAAAACACGACCCTAGCGATACGAAGCACAATGTTCCCTCTAGGTCGAATCGACATGGGATCGTCAAATAGGGTCTGGCAATACATGGAGTCCGAATTATACATTGTACCGTACCTTAGGAGAGTCTCTAACATAAACTATAGTAGAGATACCATCTCCTTTAGAAGAAAACCACTTCCTGAATCATATTTCCTTAAGAATCTACCAGCCCTTTGAAAAGTGCGTACCCGCCATTATCACGGTACATCGGAACTCATCACGACTTGTCAAGACAACTCATACTTCCGCTAGACCGGAATAACAAGAATCTAGTCCCTCCTACCCATCCAAAATATACAATATAGGACTGATTCTACTTGTACTAATAATATGTAATACATATGAATTCAGGCCATAAACACAATAAGCAAATTAATATATTTTCTGGCCCTAAAAAATAAGTACAAACGTAAGCGCAATATCCTTGCGCCGGATCAATATCCAGAACGATTACTCCTATAATCAAAAGTGTGAATCAAACATGGATTCTCTCGCTTTTACCATAGACAGCATTTTCATACACAAATGAATGAATGTCTATATTTTTTTCCCATATTAAATAGCCATATCGATTTTTGTAATATGTGCGTCAAAATATGCACGCAACAATATATATATATATATATATATATATATATATATATATATATATATATATATATATATATATATATATATATATATATATATATATATAAAGAATCTTCAAGGGCGATCTAAATGCAAATACAGGGTGTCCATAAAAGATTGTACCCTTTTCACAAAATTTATTCTCGGCCCCATGGCGTGGTACGAGGATGCTTTCTATCACAAAAGTAAGATAATCTCTGCAAGTTTTTAAGCATACCTTACAAAGACTCAAAAAAGTGCGCATGCGCGCAGCGGGTATTTCAAGTGAAACTTTCGCAGTTGAGTTGCAACCGGTAATTGTTACATGTCTCTCAACACACTGGTCAAGTAGGTGGAAAAAAAAAGAAATAGGTACATTCTTTTTGAATCTTTGTAAGGTAGGCTCTACAACTTGCAGAGATTATCTTACTTTTGTGATAGAAAGCATCCTCGTACCACATCATGGGGCCGAGAATACATTTTTTTGAAAAGGGTACAATCTTTTATGGACACCCTGTATAGGAACAATATATGAACAGAGAACACAGGCTTTGAATAGAGCATGGGAAAACATAGACTTGGGACAACGAATTAAATGGAGACATATTCACATTCATCCGCGCTTCAAGTCAACTAGCTACAGTATGACGAATGGTTCTACACAAAAGAATACACAAAGCAGCTTGGATGTCACTGGACCATGGGACAGACAATCAGATCGATTTTAAATACATAACAAAAAAGTGTATATCATCATTAAATAATGTAAAAATTATTGATTATCTTTTTGTAAGAGAGAATTAGATAGTAATATAAGGAGAAAAGAACCAGATAGATAGACAGAAGAAAGAAAGAGATTATGAGAAATAGAAAGAAATAATGACTCACAACGAGAAATAGTATGAGTCTTGGAGGAAGAGAGAAAGAGTGAGCACTTCAGTTCCAGGTCAAACTCCACGGTCTCAAAATCGGCAGGGGCTGGGTTGACATTCAAGTATGGACTTACTTCTAAATGGCACGCGGAGCATCATTGTTAACCTTCAGCCCTACGAAGTATACGTCGTCAACTTTGAATCTGATCCTAATCTCCGACTTTCAAGCTGCTAAATTTTTATTCCTAGAATCAACATAAAAGGTCACCTAATAGTTTTTTTCTTACGTTTACGAATTCATTAATTTAGTCATCAACCTGCAGCTCTCTAAGGATCATAGGCCTTCAATAAACACAGGCCAAGTCTTCCTCTACTGCGCCACCTGTTCAAGGTAATGCCATATCTTCTTCATTTATGTCTGCTATTCTCTTCTCATTGTATTTTTTCAGTATATCTCTTACAGCGGGGAATCTTCTTCCAACACTCTCAGACGTCTACTTGAATGTTTTCAAAGAAAGCAGTAGTCAGTTCGAGACTATTTGAATCTCCGTAGAGCTTTTCCTCGAATGGTACTGGTGTCGGCTATATGTGCTTTCTCTGGTCTACATTTTTTTTTAGAAACCAGTGAAACAGATCACACTGCTGCCTTGCGGGTAGGCTGGGGACAATCAAAGGCTAAAAAATCCAACCCGACATAAATGGCTGTTGAAATCGGATGCACTGGACCACAGGCTTACCGAAACAGTGCCACGTACGCCGCTTGATGATAGCGTCATTACACTGGGGAGTCCAGACAAATAATGGTTGCATTGAAATTGGATCAAGAGGTATTTTCAATAGGTGTCCTATCCATCGTCAACGTTTTCTCATCTATTGTTCCACTGCCCCTTTGCGTGGTTCTCATCACTTCCATATTGGTGACCTTGTCATTCCAATTCAATCCTGCTTCTCTCCGCAAGGATCCATTTATAAAAGTCTGTAACTCTTATAGTTGTTGTTCTTGTTCTTCTTCATGTTTCAGAGCTATACAGTTGGACTCACTCGATGTACAGCGCAAATAACGCTGTGAAACCCAACGCTCTAATATCTGGCTTTTGACTAGGATCATGTGTCTAGACACAGGGACCGGTACAGTGACATTCATGTGTCATTAGGTCCCTTGTGTGAGAACACAGAGGATCACTACAGTGACACAGTTTGTCACTGGGTCTTCTTGTGTTGGGACATGTGGTCTTGACCAGAGCCGGGTTTAGGGTGGGTGCCAATGCGACCTCATGCGAGGAAAAAATATGCGACCTCATGCGAGGGAAAAAAAAAGGACTCACTCGATATTTGAGTGCAAGATTCTGCGTTTTGTTTTGGACATTATTTTGCTGAATTTACTTCAAATTAGAAGTTTTCGAATCATTTGACTGAGAAAAAGCTTATATGACAGAAACCAGTTAACTTAATAGAATTTGAGATAATAGCCGTTTGTACTTTTTAAAAAGAAATCAGTAAAAAACTAGAAAAATAAGCATTCCAGATTCTGAAAAGCAGAGAGAGGGCGAGAAACCAAAGAAGGAAATGTGAGCGTATTTTACCCTGAGTGAAAATTATATTTTCATTAATATAGTTGACATGAAGGGAACTAACTGGTCACCCTATCTCATCAATCTAGTTTTGTCTTTGATCCACCATCACTAAGCGATAGGTCTTGGTGACATCATTAAGGTTATACCGGGCATAGTGAAGTTTCTAGTACTTCACTCGCTAGCGCGCGCTCTCTCTCTCTCTCTCTCTCTCTGTCCTCTCTCGGTCTCTCTGTCTCTCTCTGTCTCTCTCTCTCTCTCTGTTAAATTTTTTTTTTAATAAGGATCATTCTGCCCTGTTGTGGTGAAGTGGGATGTTATAAATATTTATAGGGGACTTAGTGTACTGACTGAGATCAGCTGTGAAGGTATCTATATCTATTAAGAGTAGTGTATTATAGATAACCTTACTTGCTACCACATATCTATATATCTCAGTCAGAATTATTCTGGAATAGTGTGATGACTACGTTATGTGTCTAGGGTATGTGTATGATGAAGTGTAAGTCACAACAACAGACAGATAAACCATTTAATTTAATCCACTACTCTTGACAACACTGTGACACTCACATACATATAACACTCTATGAGAATATCTTAAGGAGTCACTGATAACTTTTCAAATAACAATATGTATTCATTGTTGTCATAAAGGTATATGTGTCCTGATTCAAATACAAAGGAACCAGGAATCACAATCAATTTTAATTACAAGTATATGTACAGACTTTATCAATATGAATATTGTAGTGACATATATTATTAAAAATATCCTATGTGTGTCAGTTGTGTAGTAGTAATATGAGGTAATACTGGTTTTGTTTTGTTCAAGCTCTGTTGGTATTTGTCATCATGACTTCAATAGTTTGTCTTTTGGGACTAGTATTGGAGATGTTCTCAGTTCCTGATATTAAGACAATTAAATTCCCCTCTGAATGTTATTTTTTACAAAGTCATTTCAAGATGAGGGGACATAATGTTGAGCTCAGCTGGCCAAATCAGCTTATCTTGCGTGATGGCGGCAGGAAAAGACTCTTCTGCTCGAATTCTCCCCTGGGCTCTGGAGACACCTCACTGATAGCTAGATGGACCAAGGAGTATGCTGTCCGACTCTGGATTCAGCACAGCTCTAACCAGGTGCTGCTCAATACCATCAAGACCACGGTCCCACAATTCATAGAATAAACACAGATACGTTGATTAGCAATGAATTCTGGCACAAATTCCCATCTGCTTATGTTCCAGGCTTTTATTTAGCAAAATATGAGCTGGCTTCAACGCACTGTTGCTTTATCAAGCTTATTTGCACTAGTGGTCTCGAACTAACGCTCCTAAGTGAGTATATCAGCGAGTCTAGCCAATGAGGCCACGTTTCGACAAGTGTTTGAAAAAAATGTTACCTTTCCACGTCTCCCCTAACAACGAAAGATAGTATTTATAGTCCGACCAATCGTGGTTAGTCTTTCATTTGTTGCGCTCCAATCAATTTGGAGTTTACATGGTAGGCTATTTCTGTAACGTAAGGTTTTTTTCAAACACGTTATAAAAAAATTTTATGAGCAGAAATGATTTTATGTTGTCAGGCATCCCCCACTATTTTATTTTGGTTATAATTTATTAATTCCTGGACTATTTGCGTAACGTTTTACATATTCTTTGTCAGCAAGCCCTAAGGAACCCAAATATCCAAATTTAAAAGAGCTACGTGGCTGCGTTCAAAATATGCAATTTCTTCTACCTCCTGTTTCGAAGATGTGCTGTCTGGGTACTGTAATGTTTTCAAACGTAAACCCATCTATTGTTATCTTTCCTAATAAGCGTTTTTTATGATTTTAAAACCTAACTCTGGGAAGGGTAGTGTATTTTATCACTGTTCGTCCGAAAAAGTTAGTGCATGTAGCCTAACACGCGTGATAGTAGTAATTGTGTATCGCGTTACGCTTGTTGGGGTGGCATTAATAGCGAGACGCGTGTTTAATTTTGCATGCGTTCCTGATTTTATTCGCCCCTCTCTCTCTTTCTATTTGAGTCCATCTGTTCGTTCGTTTTGGTAACGTAATATAATTAATGTTAGGATTAATTTAGGTCATTACGCAGGGTGCCTCTCAATGTTTTTCCAAGAAATACAGCACACGTTTCATTGAAGAAAGTGGGTAATAATACAGTAAGCTTTTACTATCAACGTGAAAGCGTTACAATTTGCAGACGAAGCAGAAAACAAGGGGGATTTCGAGTACCTTCTTTGTGACAGCACTGTTATTTTACCATTGCTCTTTTCTTTATTAATTTTTTTTGTTAGGCTTCATATTTACCTAATAATTTATATATGTGGATTAGAATATTCCACGACACCTCCCCTCTTAAAACAGACATTATATGTCAGTCCTTTATTCTATATACACATAGAGAAATTTATTATTATTTCTGGGGTTTACGGTGATTCTCATCACACGGATGGCGGCTTAAAAAATCCGCTCCCAAATTGGTTTTTCCAGATATATACTCAATGCTAAAATTATATGGAGCCAAAAGTAAAGACCATCGGAGTAACCTGGAGTTCTCATGCCTAGCCTGTGCTAGAAACGATAAAGGTTTGTGGTCTGTTTGCAACTTAAATGCCTTCCCATATAGATAAATATTGAATTTCTTTATCGCCCATATTACTGCAAGACATTCTTTTTCGCTAGTTGAGTAGTTGATTTCAGCTTTATTCAACTTTCTGCTAGCATATGCCACTGGGCTTAATTCCCCATCCAATGCATCTGATTTCTGTAGTAGAGTTGCACCTAACCCAATATTACTTGCATCCGTCCTTACTATGAATTCTTGACTTAAGTCAGGTAATTTCAAAATGGGTTTACTTGTGAGCTTTTCCTTCAATTCTTGGTAAGTCATTTCACATTGTGGTGTCCATGTAATGCGATCTGGATGTCCTTTACGTGTCAATTCAGTTAACGGTGCACATATGGAATTAAAGTTTTTGATATACTTCTGGTAGAAACCACATAATGAGACAAAGGATCTCACGTCCTTCTTGGTTTGTGGTCTCGGGGCTTTCTGTAGTTTCTCTAAATTCTTTGGGTCAGGGGTCATGTTTCCCTGATAAACTGTGTGTCCCAAAAATTCCAATTCTTTACATCCAACGCAACATTTGGTTGGTCGGGCTGTTAAATTTGCCTCCCTAAGTCGATCAAACAGCATGTTCAGAGAGTCAATGTGTTCCTCAAATGTTTCTGTTGCTATAAGGATATCATCCATAAAATTTGTTATACAGGGATTATTCAGAGGATCCAATAATTTTCTCATCATTCTAGAGAAGACACTAGGCGCATTCTTCAATCCAAATGGCAATCTATTAAACTCATAGTGTCCTTCTGAGGTACTAAAAGCTAGGTATGGTCTAACCTCAGGCTTTACTGGAATCTGATAGTATCCTTTACTCAGATCCACTTTTGAGAAATATTTAGCTTTATTTAGTCTGGCAAACAGCTGATTTGTATCCGGCAATGGATCCACCTGTCCTTCTGTAATAGCATTCAGTCTCCTGTAATCTATACAGAGTCTATGTTCTCCAGAGGGCTTCCGTAAGAGTACAACACCGGAACTATACGAAGACTCACTGTGCGAAATAATTCCTTCCTTCAATAGATAGTCTATCTCTTCCTTCAAAGCTTTCTCCTTAGCAAACGGAATCGAATATGGTTTCATACAGACAGGTGTGGAGTCTATTAGTTTCATATCATATTCCAATAGGTTTGTATGCCCTGGTCGGTCTGTTAACACCTCTGCGTGATTATTTAGAACCTGTTGCACTCTCTCTTTCTGTGTTTTCGTTAAATGTGTACTGATTTTCACCTGTGCTGCTGTCTCACAGGGGTGTAATGGATATTCAAATGATGAAAGTGGTTCCTTTTTCATCTCCATGGCGATGGACAAGGTCAACAAGTGTGTCTCTTCCTGATGTTCTCTTTCCAAATATTTCTTCAGGAGATTCACGTGATAGATTTTTTCTTTCCCCTTCTTATCTATCTTATAATTTGTTCTAGACACCTTCTCTAAAACTGTATATGGACCCTGCCATCCAATTTGTAACTTATTCTGACTCCCGGGCAAAAGAAGCAGTACTTTCTCTCCCACAGCCAAATTTCTGTCTTTCGCCTTCCTGTTATAATAGGCAGCATGTTTTCTTCCTGGCTTGTTTCAAATTTTCATTGGCAAGTTTCCAGCCAGTTTTTAACCGAGTGGTCAGCTCATTCACATATTGGTATGAAGATGTAATGTTTTCCTCTGCCTTTTCATCAGTCCACGTTCTTAACATAGCTACATATGGACCTTTAATTGTGTGGACCTATTTGTCCATGCACCGGTATGGTCTCTTCCACTCGAAGCTTTATAGTGATGATTTTTCCTCCCAGAATTATCATTCACAAAACGACCGCTACCAATTTTTCTTTTGGGGCTTTCTCCCCTCTTAAAATTCTTGATGAGAGATTTCCTCTCTACATCTTCTTCCTCCAGTTTGTTTAAGTCCGATTGAGGGATTTTCGGCTTATCCTGGGGTAAGACATCTGTTTGCACTCTCCGCATAGTGGCCATTGTAAAACAGTTAAGTGAAGCTTGTCCGTGAAAAGGGGCTTCCCATTTCATTTGGTCCACTTTTTCAAATCTATTTTTCTTTTTATTATCAGGCCTAATTTTGCCCCGGGGCGTGTCCAGGTCCTGATCCATGTTCCCACTTGTGGGTGTTCCCTCATGTGCTATGCTACACCTTTCTACAAAATTCTCAATGTCCCATCTTGCTTTGGGCCAATAATAATTGTGAGCCACCTTTTGAATGATGGTACCTATCTTCTCATGGTCCCCATCTGGTTTCACATGTAGGCTCCTTATTAAGTCTGCCCTATATCTTTTTGGAAGAACCAGCTGTCCGTGACCTTTGGATCTAGCTCCAGTCTTCCTATATATCAGTTTGTTCTTCATATAAAACTCTCCCTTGCCTGGAGGTGTATGAGATTTGGGCAACTTCTTGAAACATGGCTTGAGTGTTTTGTCCTCAGCCTGTGCCTTCCTCATCTCATCTGGGTGAGTATTTATGGGATTATCCTCCTCCTTCTTTGACTGTGATCTGGTCTGCACTGTTGCCAATATCACAGGTCTCTTGGGATTCCCCAAGAAGACATATCTACACCCCAATATTAGAGGGTAGATTGGCTCATTTATCACTGCTGCTTTTATGATTCCTTCCACATATCGCGTTTTCACTTTTATTCGGGCGACGGGAAGTGTCATGGTAGCTACATCCTTGGTTGCAGTTTGAATCTCCACTGTTTCCGTGGTGTATTGATCGGCCTGCACCAGGTGAGAACTCACAACGGAATCGTAATCTAAACCGGTATCATATAAACATCTTATAGTGACACCATTACAGATGACATCTTCACACACTGGGGGGTGGTATGGTTCCTGTAATTCTTCAGGTTTGCCCTTCTTTTCCTTTTTCCCCGATGTCATAGCAGCAAAATGAGGAGGTTTCCTTCTACAATGGTCAGTGTCATGATTGTTCATCTTACAATTTTTACACCACCTTTTTCCTTGGTTGAAAGATTTTCTTTCATCATATTTCCTTTCATCGAATTGTGGGAATTTATTTTTATTGTCATACCGTGGCCTATCAAATTGGTGCTTACCTTTATTTTGATCCTTAGGATCAAATTTATTAAAGTTCTGTGGTGCCCTAAAGTTGTCCACCTGTTTCTTTTTATTACCTGTTACCTCTGCTTGAGCTGCTTGATACCTTTCAGCAACATTTAGCATCTCACCCAGCCTCTCTGCACCTTGTTCCATGAGAAACTTTCTCAGGTCTGGAGCCATGGACTCTCTTAGTTGCTCTATAAGGACCATTTCCTTAAGATCTTGGGTTTTCCCCAGAGAAGTCCATTTCTCCAAGTATGTCTCTATTCGTGCAGAGAACTGGTGATAGGTTTCACCTGACAGTAGTTTAGCATTCCTAAATTTTTTCCTATAGAATTCTGCATTCTTTTCATACCTTAACAAAAGAGCCTGCTTTAGCATGTCATAATTTTCCTGATCACCTCTGCTCATTTTTGCAAAAAACTTCATAAGCTGCCCCACGAAGTCCCTGAGATAACTTTAAGCTCCACCTTTCTCTCTCTAACCCATACGTGGTAGCTAATAGTTCATACCTATTTAGGTAGCTCTCTATATCATCGTCTTTCTCAACAAAATGATCTAAATGAAAATTCATAGCTGAGGTTGAGGCTCCTTGGCTAGCAGTGGCATCAGAGGCAAAGGGACTGGCACCATTTTCAGGAGCATGGCCCTGAAACTCAAACTCCCTTAGTCGTAATTCATGTTCCCTTTGTAATCTTTTCTCCTCCTTTTCTGCTTCCCTCTCTGCAGCTAATCTCTTCTCTTCCCTTTCTGCAGCTAATCTTTTGTCTTCTCTTTCTGCTTCCAATCTCTTAGCCTCTTTGTCAGCCTCAATCTGCAACCTCTTAGTCTCAGCCTCAGCTTGCAACCTCTTAGTCTCAGCCTCTAACTTTCTTTCGGCCTCTTTTTCTAATCTTCTTTCTTCGCGTTCAATAAATTTGTCACATTCCGTAGTGACATAGGCAACCATAACTTGCCCATCTAATCCTAACTCTTTTGCAGTCTGTACAGCAGCAGATCGAAACTTGGCCAGGTCCGCCATTGTCTATCAGGTAAATTTCTACAATGTCTAACCAACAATTTAATCTCTAAATATATCTAATGGACAACACAGGCACCGTGAGCTCAACCTTATTTAATTCCACCCAAGGATACCTTTTAATTCTTATATTCCCTGAAGTGAATTACCCCCAATATTTTTAATAGGGAAAGATTCAAAATCCCAAGAGCGAGACCCCAATATATGTGGTGAAGTGGGATGTTTATAAATATTTATAGGGGACTTAGTGTACTGACTGAGATCAGCTGTGAAGGTATCTATATCTATTAAGAGTAGTGTATTATAGATAACCTTACTTGCTACCACATATCTATATATCTCAGTCAGAATTATTCTGGAATAGTGTGATGACTACGTTTTGTGTCTAGGGTATGTGTATGATGAAGTGTAAGTCACAACAACAGACAGATAAACAATTTAATTTAATCCACTACTCTTGACAACACTGTGACACTCACATACATATAACACTCTATGAGAATATCTTAAGGAGTCACTGATAACTTTTCAAATAACAATATGTATTCATTGTTATCATAAAGGTATATGTGTCCTGATTCAAATACAAAGGAACCAGGAATCACAATCAATTTTAATTACAAGTATATGTACAGACTTTATCAATATGAATATTGTAGTGACACACATTATTAAAAATATCCTATGTGTGTCAGTTGTGTAGTAGTAATATGAGGTAATACTGGTTTTGTTTTGTTCAAGCTCTGTTGGTATTTGTCATCATGACTTCAATAGTTTGTCTTTTGGGACTAGTATTGGAGATGTTCTCAGTTCCTGATATTAAGACAATTAAATTCCCCTCTGAATGTTATTTTTACAAAGTCATTTCAAGATGAGGGGACATAATGTTGAGCTCAGCTGGCCAAATCAGCTTATCTTGCGTGATGGCGGCAGGAAAAGACTCTTCTGCTCGAATTCTCCCCTGGGCTCTGGAGACACCTCACTGATAGCTAGATGGACCAAGGAGTATGCTGTCCGACTCTGGATTCAGCACAGCTCTAACCAGGTGCTGCTCAATACCATCAAGACCACGGTCCCACAATTCATAGAATAAACACAGATACGTTGATTAGCAATGAATTCTGGCACAAATTCCCATCTGCTTATGTTCCAGGCTTTTATTTAGCAAAATATGAGCTGGCTTCAACGCACTGTTGCTTTATCAAGCTTATTTGCACTAGTGGTCTCGAACTAACGCTCCTAAGTGAGTATATCAGCGAGTCTAGCCAATGAGGCCACGTTTTGACAAGTGTTTGAAAAAATGTTACCTTTTCACGTCTCCCCTAACAACGAAAGATAGTATTTATAGTCCGACCAATCGTGGTTAGTCTTTCATTTGTTGCGCTCCAATCAATTTGGAGTTTACATGGTAGGCTATTTCTGTAACGTAAGGTTTTTTCAAACACGTTATAAAAAATTTTATGAGCAGAAATGATTTTATGTTGTCAGGCATCCCCACTATTTTATTTTGGTTATAATTTATTAATTCCTGGACTATTTGCGTAACGTTTTACATATTCTTTGTCAGCAAGCCCTAAGGAACCCAAATATCCAAATTTAAAAGAGCTACGTGGCTGCGTTCAAAATATGCAATTTCTTTTACCTCCTGTTTCGAAGATGTGCTGTCTGGGTACTGTAATGTTTTCAAACGTAAACCCATCTATTGTTATCTTTCCTAATAAGCGTTTTTTTATGATTTTAAAACCTAACTCTGGGAAGGGTAGTGTATTTTATCACTGTTCGTCCGAAAAAGTTAGTGCATGTAGCCTAACACGCGTGATAGTAGTAATTGTGTATCGCGTTACGCTTGTTGGGGGTGGCATTAATAGCGAGACGCGTGTTTAATTTTGCATGCGTTCCTGATTTTATTCGCCCCTCTCTCTCTTTCTATTTGAGTCCATCTGTTCGTTCGTTTTGGTAACGTAATATAATTAATGTTAGGATTAATTTAGGTCATTACGCAGGGTGCCTCTCAATGTTTTTCCAAGAAATACAGCACACGTTTCATTGAAGAAAGTGGGTAATAATACAGTAAGCTTTTACTATCAACGTGAAAGCGTTACAATTTGCAGACGAAGCAGAAAACAAGGGGGATTTCGAGTACCTTCTTTGAGACAGCACTGTTATTTTACCATTGCTCTTTTCTTTATTAATTTTATTTGTTAGGCTTCATATTTACCTAATAATTTATATATGTGGATTAGAATATTCCACGACACCTGTTCATTATTAATTCTGATAAAGTCCTATAAATGTGTGTAACTGTTATACTTTTACAATGTTAGGATTTTACTTGGTTTTATTGCATTGATTTTGTTTATTTATTTAAAAAAAAAATAATATTGAAAATGCATGTGTAGGATAAATGAATACAGTATGGGAGACGAGAGAAAGTATGGGAAGAATGTTAGACATGCCTGCGTGCCCAATTCTAAACCATTTGAAGATAAAGTTCGTACGTTCGTTCGTTCTATCTGATTCTGCTCTTGAGTTAGGGAGAGCAAAGAAAAACACGGATTTCCTACTCACTCAATGGCAGCCTGTCCAAATATTTCAAGAGTTTCGATTCTATACTACCCTAATGTGATCATACTTGAATTATTGTCTGATTTACCGTATAGTTGTTTTGAATTTGTTTGTTTTGTTGTTGTTGTTGTTGTTGTTTTTTTTTTTTTTTTGCATTTGTTGGGGTTTTTTTTTCTTATTTTCATTACGTTCTTGTTTGCTTAAAAAAATACTTTATTATGATTATGATTGGGTAATGTCATTGTATGCTGTTATATAACCTTTATCATGTTTTATGCCTTTAATTTTAATGCTTAAAGTAGCATGTGGGAATGAAAGGGTATAGTATGCAAGATAAGTGAGAATGGAAGGGTAGAATGTTAGTCGGGCCTGCGCGCCCAATTCTTAACCCTTTGAAAACAAAGTTCATTCGTTCGTTCGTTCTCTCTCTCTCTCTCTCTCTCTCTCTCTCTCTCTCTCTCTCTTTCACGATCTCCTATTAACATTTCCCTTAATACCATTTTTCTTTCGGTCTACCTCCTCCGTTCTTCAACTTTCTGTCAAGCCATTACCTGCTACCTGTGATAACACAGCAACTAGCCTCCCGGTTCCATGTGACTGCGCACCCGCTCAGATCGTGAGGGTCTCTGACTCACACGAGTACTCACGCAGCTCACAGAAACTGCGCTCTTTCTGCGTGGGCAGTTACTCATCAAACGACGCCGCTAAAGTAATCTGCTTCCTTTTCCAAAGTTTTGAAATTAATGATCGTCCTAAATCTCTCCTGACCTTTCTGTGCGCTCTTAATATTTATCAGCTGTCCATCATTCTCCACAGCCCAGGTTTCGATATACAAGACACCAAATTTTACCTTTATGACGACAACTTACTCAGTTCCCTCGCTCAACTCGTCAACCCTTAACACAACAACACTTTCTGACACTTGGACACAAATGCTAGCTAAACTCGGTCAAGTCCGGGTCGTGAAGTGCAAAAGCTCGTGAGTGCAAGCTGATGTGAATAAGTGCTCACTGCATGCACCACGTTATCTAATATTGCGGAATACGATCCTATTTTTTTCGCGCATGTATCCGTCGTTTCTGTTTGTTGACCTAGTGATAGTTTTTAAGCACTGTTTGATGGGGTTTTCCCCGTGAGGTTAGTGAGTACAACATTCCGGTAATGCGATGGGGGAATTTACCGGAGTCACATATTTAATAAAAAAATTCAGTACAAAGTTTCTTTGTATGTACAGTATGCTTGAAATAGAACCGAAAACAAAGACACGGTGGACAAAATCGCTGCTGCGCGACCGGGGGCAAAAGGCTGGATAAACACGGAATGCAGGATTTCGGTATTTAAATTCTACATGTAAATGTAGTACAATCATTCCAAACTATAAAAGGGACATGTAATGAAGTGAAATAGAAAATTAAACTAGAGTATAAAAAAAAAGAAAGAAGGAAAGAAAGAAAGAAAGAAATAATGAAAGTAAAAAAAGAAAGGAAAGGAAATTAAAGAAAGAAGGAAAGAAAGATAGAAAGAAAGAGGCGAGATTGAGGAAAAAGAGAAGAAAAAAAATAAATGATAACTTTACTTAGATTGTATTTATCTATATTTTTAGGTATTGCATGATGTTTGTATTCATATTTTTTTACCAGTTCTCTTTGTGTTCACTCGCGAACAGTGGTGTAACTAGAGTGAGGCAGATGGGGGCACGTATGTATATATATATATATATATATATATATATATATATATATATATATATATATATATATATATATATATATATATATATATATATATATATATATATATATATATATATATATAATATATATATATATATATATATATATATATAAACAATGCAAAGTATGTTACTATGTTCTTAATACAAATCCGCATGCCTTATTATTTTTTGATGAATTTTGGCAGAGACTCTCTTTAGGTACCGCCGTGGTACGCCATGCAGTTATTTTATAATTTAATATTGTAATTATGACTTACTTACTTACTTACTTATTCGTTCCCCTTCTACCGTGAAGTGTAGAGGTTTGGAAGAGAGAGCGCCAGACTATCCTATCGGCTGTCTTCCTCCTGGCCTGGTTCCATTCTAGTCCTCGGTCCTTCAAAGACTGTCAAATGTTGTCCTCCCAGCGGACTCTGGGTCGTCCTGGGGGTCTGGATCCCTGGCTCTTTGTTTCCCATGCTTGTCGTGGGAGCCGATCTTCTCCCATTCTGCAGACGTGGCCAAACCATCTTAGTTGGGACTGTTCTACTTGGGTCTGCAGGGGGTGGGATTTAAGGCCTTGACGTATCGTCTGGTTGCGGACCATGTCTCTTCTTGTTACTTTAACCACCTTCTTCAGATACCTCATTTCTGAGGTTTGGATCTGGCTTTTGCATGTTGTAGTCACTGCTATAGGAAGAGGCTATATGTTCGATGAAAGGAGGGAAGTCACCGGGTGTGGATAATATCCTATCAAAGCTCTTGAAATATGGAGCACCAGATATAGTAAAAATCATGACAACAATTTGCCAGAAGATATGGAGTACAAAAAAATGGCCAAAAGAGTGGACGCAGTCATTAGTAATACCGCTTCCAAAGAATAGAAATCTAAAAATGTGCAAGAGCTACAGAACCATTAGCCTTATTAGTCATCCAACCTTTGAACAGAATAAAACAGAAATCAGAAGAAATCTTGTCCGAGGAACAGGCTGGCTTTAGACCAAAAAGAAGTACCTCAGAACAAATCTTCAATATTAGATTACTGATCGAAAAACATCTCCAGCATCAACACGATTTATACCATAACTTCATCGATTTCACAAAACTATAAAGAGCACAAAACAAATGTCTATGTTAGAGAGAAGATAAACACCTATGCAGGCCACCAAGAACCACTTTTGTCAGTAGTCAAACGTAGAAAGCTTGCCTGGTTTGTGCATGTAATTCGTCATGACTCCCTTTCGAAAACGATCCTCCAGGGAACAGTCGAAGGTAAATGAGAAGAGGAAGGCAAAGAAAATCCTGGGTTGATAACATCAAAGAATGGGCAGGACACGGTTATTCCACACTTGTACGCATTGCTGAGGATAGAGAGCAATGGAGGACCCTGTCTGCTGATGCTTCCACCATGGCACCCCTACGACCCATGACGGGTTACGGGTTGAGATGAGATGATGAGTCATTGCCCATGACTCGCATCCATATGTCAAGACTGGGACATAGGTGGAGCGGTATACAGCCATCTTCGTTTTCTTACCAACCTCTTGCTGAGGAATCCTCGATTTATGGCCTGAAAAAGTCTCCCAGCTGCTGCTTTTCAAGTGGCCAACTCTTCCTTGATGCCTCCCTTTCTGTCTATAATAGCTCCGAGGTATTTAAAGTGGTCGACCTGCTCCAGGACATGTTCTCCCAGCTTAATCTGATGTCTTCTTTCTTCTCGTGATATCACCATGGATTTTGTTTTAGAGCTGCTTATGACCATCCCTCTCTTCTCCAGCTCTTCCTTCAGACTTGCAGGTTGGGTTGAAGATGTGCCTCTGATTTAGCAATCAGTGCAACATCATCAGCAAATGCCAGCTCTGAAATACAGACCTGTCTCATCTTCCAGTACCCCACTGAATACTTTCTTGTTCTCTCCTTACATGCCTTTATGACATTATGAGTAATTATAGTTTTTCGTAAGGAATGTATAGAACCCATTTATTTCTCAGGGGCCATAATCAAATAAATACATATCCAATAAATATCAAGGGACGTAACACATATGTTAAAACTATTATGTTATGTTTATTATTAATGACCATACGTTTGCATATTTTACAAGATAATTAAAAATGTTTAACCAAACATTTTTTCTTTAATAGGAAGTAGAAGAAAAAACAGTTTTCTGTAGCACTTCCTTTTTTCTTTAACTATGTAATTTTAATGGTACTCATTTGGCCAAGCGGTTTAAAATTAGATCGGAGCTGTATCGATACAAATATTAATTGAGGGAACATTCATTGGTTTTAATTTTAATACATCCTTTTTTGGGGATGCCTAGCTGGCCGTGAGGTTAGTGTGATTCACTTGTATAGCTAGGCGGTGTTGTCGTACGGAAGGTACGGGGTTCGAACCTGGGTAAGCCACTCACGTCTGTTGTTTTTCTGTTGTCTAAGTGTTCTACTTCTATATTTCTTACGAGGACGAGTGCCTGAAAACATACCTTTATGTTTGTCTAATATTAATTTACCACATGATAGCCACGTCAAAATGTCAGGCAAAGCTCCGCCCATCCTTCTAGGGAGCAAATCAGGAGTCCTATGCTCAGCTTGGATGACATGAGATCACAATTTAGTAAGGATTATCTTCCTAAACGTACACAATTCAAGGTCCGCCCATTAGTGGTTACATTCCCACGATATCTCTTGCCTGGAGTCACAACTCTCCCGGTTTTGTGCTCAACAAGGTGTGTTCCTCTGGTGCCAGACAGCGCCGAGATGGCTAAAACCAAGGGCCGTCTCTACTTACATCTTCTGCGTCTCACACGTTTGTCTTCTTTTCAGATGGCAAGGGTGTGTTTCGTTTAGATCGCCCATTCCCGCGTGAGAATGCCAACATGAGCACAAATACACCGTAGACTAGATCGAAAACTATTACTCTGTTTAAAATTACACCTTTCTGGCCACACTGTTACACACACACACATATAAATTTATACATATTACAACAAGTCCTTCTTCCAATTATAGGAAAAAAAATTATATCAGCTGTGCTATTAATCAATTATAGAAAAATTATAATCTCACTTCCACTCCGTCAGTATCATTGCTTTTAATTGGCATAATTTTTGCCCTTTCATTGATTATTTTACTCTCTATGCTGAATCTAGTAGGGTGAAGTATCTAACATTCCCCTACGGAAGTATCTGCTATAGGTCTGTCTTTATCGTGTTTACCACTCCTCAGACTTATTTACGTTCCGCCAGGTGAACTGGGGTATTATCGTAACAATACCTGTCATCAGACCGGTCACCGTTTATCTCTTTCTCTCAGTCTGACCACCCTTTGAAACGCGGCGGTCCAACATTTGACCCCAGTGAAAAGCTGACGACCGTGTTGACACAAGCTTATATTGTGCGTACGATGAAAGAAGACAGCAGTGTCTGACCAAACATCTGTCTGGCGGAGGCACGCAGATAAAGGCGATAATTGGATAACCTGTCGAGGTAGACATCTTGGCGGAAGACATTACTTCAGGAAAACATGGTCACAATATTGTGGGAGGAAGTTAGGTGCAGCCGGAACAAAATTATGTCTTATAAAGAGGTCACGCGTGGAATTTTTAATTTAATATTAAAACACGCGAGGGGATATTTTGAATTAAAACTTTCCTATCCAAACAGTGCTAGAGAGATTTGATTGGTTTGAAGTGAGAGCCGGAATATACAATGAATACTATTGGAACATTCGGCGGAAACACCATCTGTGATTTGAACTGAGAATGAGAGATATAATCTAGTGAACTCAGAAACACAGAACAGACAGCCTCGCAACTTCATACGAGCAACTCCCAACAGCCAGGAAGAGAAGTATCGGACCTAGAATTCCTATATCAGAAGTGACAGATCGACAGTATTTGGGCAACTCTGAAACGCCAAGAGTAAACCCGCATTTTGAAAAACCTCAGGACCAGGACTTTATAAATACAAGACTGGAAACCTAGGAATTTGATCATCAGTCATAAGAGAAATAATATCCCAGACGAAGTGTATCGCAGAACACCCGTCGAAGAGGAATTACTAGTTTCCTAGGCCAAGTGTATCACAGAACACAGTCATAAGAGGAATTTCTCAGACGATCATTTGCACCGAAATTGCTCGCGTTCATCTGAAAACCTGTGCAAGGAAGATTGTGTATTCCCAACAATGTGGGGTAAGTTGTGAACATTTCTATTACAAACGTGAATTTAACGTGTTTTCTTGCTAATGGATATATATGAGGCTGGCAACCTCAATATCTGAAAATAGTGTATTCATGAACCACAACAGCAAGATCTGGTGATTGTTTCTGACTAGTCGTGCGGGAAACCCGACAGCAGAGCGACCACAGACTCCGACTCGAACAGTGATGAGTGATGACTACTTCATATGTGCCTCCAGTGTAACATATTATCTTCTGAGATTTATGTACCTTTTTTAATTGTAATTCAGGCAAATCATTATTCACGCACTCCAGACGCAATTTCCTAGTTAACACCCAGAAGGATATGGGTGAATTTTCATCATCTTCCCTGAGTTACACTGTGTGCTCGGGAATTTAATTATTCTGAGAGTTTAACATTGGTGGGTGGACTGCATGACAATGGGCCTGTTAGTTTGCGACGAACAAAAGTACTTAGCAGGCATTTGTTTCTTTCTGTTTGTCTAAAGTTCGTGGTTACAAGTCATCAGACGATTTGTGGTACTAACGCCGCTAGTGTGAGAGAAAAGCATCCATCATAACCGCCCACAGTGGAAGAGAGTGTGGAAAAGGCTTTCGTCATCACAGAATTGATGAACCACAGCTGCAGGACTCACTCATACAAGCAAAGTGCTAACTAAAAGGCACCAGCTAAAGGGACATTTCAGTTAAACTTTAAGTATAAAGTTAAAATTCCACCTACGTCTCAATGACGAGAACTTTATATCTTTAAAAATGCCACTAATCTTTCCATATTTATTTTAACCTGTTAAAGACTATTTCACTATTAAATGTGTTACCTGTTGTTTTAAAACTAAACAATAATAGTTGATTCAGTTATATGTATGAAAGCAAACGTATGAGCCAGAATATTTAATCAATAAATAAATACTTAGACATATATTTACACTAAACAGAGCTATACCTTATAAGAAGGATTTCGTTGGATTACACCAACTGGGGGCTTGAACGGGCTAAACCATTGCTTAAATCCTTCACAAAAGGCGACGGACCAGATATAATACGTTAACAATTGTTCAGCCCAATGCAACATTTTTCGTGACTTCTGTAAATATCTTGTGAAATCTCCCTTAAGGTAGAAGTATCATTAATCTTCTATCTACATCTCTGCCAAGAGTAATCTTGCGTGCAGGTAGATACTTGGAAGCCAATATTAGATACTCTTGAGTTTGGTCACTGTTGAACCACTACTGCAAAGCAGGGGAGGCAATCCGTGACACTAAGGATGTAGCTCCGATACAATCACTATGCTCCTGCGAAGTTCCAGGCAGCAGGATTGACCTGAACAAACGACTTCAGGTTTGATGACACGAATTAACCTGTAACAAGGATAAATAGGGGCTAATTTATGTCATCAATCCCACCTATCCCTAGTGTATATGAGATGAGAGTGTCTCAGGTGTCTGCATGTAGGATGAATGACAACATGGCTCAGTGTGATTTAGCAATAGTGAGACCAGACAGGTGTCTACTTGCAAAACATTTATTCTAATAATTCAATATATGAATACATCCAATAATTTGTACACCTAGGTATGATGCAACCGTTTCCTTCCACGTATAATATACCAGGCCATCTCTGATAAGTGTTATACTGGCTGGTAAAATATATCCTAACAATACTGTTGTAGTTAAATGAATCCTAACAAGGGCTGTTAGGTTATATTCAGGTTGGAGTTATATGAGTCCTAACAAGGACAGGTTATATTCAGTTGGTTTTCTTCTTCAGCAATCATACCAGGAAATACAATCATTATACCTGATTCTATCAAATATAATCCTTATACATGATACAGTCATAGTAAGACTAAAATCCTAAAGTGATATTAATTATATACAGGTGTAGGTTATTTTCAGGTGGTTTCCTTCTTCAACAGTCATACCAGGAATTGCAATCATTATACATGATACTATAAAATACAATCATTATACATGATATAATCATTCTAAATCCAAACTCCTAAAAGTGATATCAGTTTCACAATTATTTATAGTAAGTTCACATACCCTCTAAGATTAAGACAAGCCATATTTTGACTCGACTTTGTGAAGCAAGTCTGCCCGGCATGCATGTACGCAGGAATCAGTCTTGGCAGCTTTCTCTTCTCTAGTCTATCGTTCTGGCTGGTCTTCGTGTTTGTGTGTAGATTTGAATAAAAACGCACTCATATGTTGTTGTTGTTTTGAAGAGGTGATGGGTGGAGAGCGGGCACTTAACAGCTGCCCGTTATTGCCTCTTCTCGTTCCATCTTGGTCTACCCTGTTCAACCTGAAAATTGGTTATAATTGGGGTATTTAGTGTCATTTTATTTACTAATTTTGTATTCAATTTAAATAACTATTGTCTTTTGCAGTTGCTGGTTTTAATTTATATTAGTATTTGTCATTTTATTTTCTCTTTTGTATTGTTATACATAACTATGGTCCTTTACACTTGGTTTTAATTTGTATTAGTATTTGTTCTTTTTGAGTTGTTGTTTTGTTTTTTAAACCTTGTTGTCTTTCCTTGTCCTATGAGTATTTAGCAATTTAAAACAAAAATGATTTGTTAGTTCTTGTTGCGTAATTTCTATTTGGTTGAATGTCTTTTCTGAAGTACTAACGATATATGTTTTCCTTTGTTTTATGTATATATCTTTTAAGTATTGATTGGGCTTCTCCTGAGGCATCTAAACTTAAAACCTTATCACCTGTCATGTCTATATTGTGATTTCTATAGTAAGTTTTTTAATTCAAGCCTTTGTTGTTCGTACTTTTTACAGTGGATATATATATATCGCAGGTAGATGCGAATGCGTAAGGGACCCCGTTGATTGGTTCGCTGCGTTTTAGTCTTTTTCGATTGCAGGGACACCGCTGATTGGTTAGTTGCGTTTTAGTACTTTTCGTTTTTCAGAATTCCGAACCAACAATTTGTTATGCATAATTTATTCTGTCAGCCGCCATCTTGCGTGAATCCGTGACTTCGCGCAATTTATTATGTCTCAGTGTCTGCCGGTCATCTTGCGTGAATCCTTGAGCGCGGATTGGCTGTGCATATTTGTATATCGATTTTCATGTTGGCATACCTGAGCCGCGACCTAACATAGTGTATTTAACTAAGCAGCGGGTTTACAAACATCTTTACGACAATAATCATTATCATCATTATATCATCATCATTGTCATCAACATTTCATTATCATTATTATCATCATCATCATCTCTTTTCAACTCCCCAAAGAGCATATGTCTTCAGCAACCGCATGCCAAGTCATTCTGTCTCGTGCCATCAGCTCCAGGTCTTAAAATTATGGGCTTACAGTCATTAATTAATTCATTCATTACCTTCTACTTACTGTGTAGCATAGGGCATTGGGTCCTAATCTTTTTACATAGAATGACCATTTTTCCAATTACATATGTGTTGCGGACCACCAGCTTATTTGTAATATCGCAATTCCATTAACACTTAACTTTTTTCAATAGATGAATAGGCCTATATTCAATAACAAAAGTTGTTAATTATTTGCCAGATGACAAGGAAATTTTAAGGTTATAGTAATGTAATATTAAAATTATGTTGGTCATAGCCGTCATTGTCAAATGACATCGTGTTTTGTATTCCGCTGGCGCAATGACGGTTGTATCCGCAACCCACAGAAAGCTCCTTAGTGAACCAAAATTAGGTTTTTGGGTGCAGAAGTAGTAAAATTATGCTTCCACTGTTCCAAGAAGTTTGAAAGTTCATACTACATTTCGTTTAAATTTCACCATCCTCAGTGTCCGTCAAAGTGTTAACAAAGTATCGCATATAATATGCGATCACTGAAAAACGTAGAGAGGGTCAGAGAAAAATCAAAACACTTAATACTAAATCGATAACGCAGCCGCTGACCACCTGATAATGCGCAGCGGACCATAGGTGGTCCGCGGACCATAATTGGTCCACGGACCACAGGTTGGGAACCACTGGCATAGGGCTTTAAAAAAAACCACTAACGCCTTCCTCTCCTATGCTGTCCGTTCAAGGTTTTTCCATATCTTCTTGTATCTCTTTTTCCCCCTTCCTTCATTTTTTTTTTTTTTTTTTGCCATCTATTTCTTTTTACACTGAGGATTCTACACTGCATTGTAAAGCTATACGCTGGTTTTCTTAGTGTGTGTCTTATACAAAAGCAGCTTCTTTCCCTCGCCATCTGTTCCACTAGTTTGTGTTTTTTTTTTCCCATTGTCACGGGTTGCCTCCCCTTGCTCTGCAGTAGTGGTCCAACAGTGGCTAAAACCTAGAGTATCTAATGTGGGTCTTCAAAAGTAGCTACCTTCACACAGGATTACTCTTGGCAGAGCTGTAGATAGAAGGATAATGATGCTTCTACCTCGAGGTATTGTTCTCAAGATATTACGGAAGTCAAGAACAATGCTAAATGAGTACGAGCACGTTAACTTTTTGTCTGACCCGCCGCCTTTTGTGAAGATGTATATTGTATGATTTAGCTCGTTCAAGCCCCCAGAAGATTTAATTCAGCGAAATTCATCTTATTATTTATTGGCTCTATAGGTGTAAATACATATATATATATATATATATATATATATATATATATATATATATATATATATATATATATATATATATATATATATATATATATATA
The DNA here is from genome assembly GCA_024509875.1 of Oreohelix idahoensis. Lineage (NCBI taxonomy): Eukaryota > Metazoa > Mollusca > Gastropoda > Stylommatophora > Oreohelicidae > Oreohelix > Oreohelix idahoensis. The sequence continues at coordinate 262,398 of JAMPIV010015035.1, read as the reverse complement.
TATATATATATATATTTTAGGGACACTAAATCACACGTGTGCACTCCTATCTATAATAACTGAATCATCTATGAATTTGTAAAACAACATATAACAAATTTAATTTTCAATTATTATGTAACATTACAAAAATAATAAAATTATGTTTTAATGTGATGAAAAAATAAAAATTAGGTTATCCTCATCGTTTTTACTTCGAATTCTATTGTTTTCTAACCGAATTTTCACTTTAACCACATGAAACTATGTAAATGTAAATACGTTTAGGCTGTGAGTATGATACTGTAATTTAAAGGTGTAATTTTAATTTTGCTAGTTGTTTATGTCACCTACTATCGCTATTACATTCAGTGATATACGGGAATTACGATTTACGAGTAACATTAGTACAAAAAACATTACTAAGGATTCTGTATGGTCTGGTGCGGGAGGAGGTCCATGGGGGTGACACCAACCCTAGTGACGCCACTGATTGCAGTTGCTTTTAGTGATTCTGCCTTCTCTTTAAAGTTTTTTTTAAAAACAAGGAATTAGACAGCCTGGCAGAAGCAAATGCAAACAAGATATGCATTCCACACAGTCAAAGTACAATGGATCCTTGCCTCCTCCAAGATACATGTATAGGGAAATGAGAAGGCAGATAGACTTGCCAAATAAGGGGGGAGGGGGGGGGGGAAGAAAAATCGAAACTGAATACAGGGCTACGCGTGAAGAGTTAAAGCAATAATAAAATTTATTTTTTTTGGGTTCGGTTTTTGCCTTCTTCTGGCGAGGCGCGTTTCTTTCAACCTATTTGGTTATACCACAGCGCATTTGCCATCCAAAAAAGAAAAAAAGTCAACTCTGTTGACTGCTAACCCGATCAGTGTTGATAGATACTAAGTTCTGAAAAGGACTAACTTTATCTATCTGCTAGCATAAAGCCCTAAAAAGGACTCGCCTGCTACACCAACGCCCGAGCTTTAGTTATTATTAAGTTATTAATCGAAGAATAAATTAAAAATAACTTTAGACGAAAAATTCCATAAGGAACGCATTGAGATCGATACTACTCATTAGCAAGATAAGATCAAGTGATAATTTTCAGACTACGAGCAGACAACCGCAGACTGAAATACCACCTGTTGAATAAATTCAAAATCGGACAGACAGTAGTGTGTACATGATGGGAGGACAAACAAACAAACAAACAAACAAACAAACAGCAGTGTGTCCATGATGGGAGGACAAACAAACAAACAGTAGTGTGTCCATGATGAGAGGACAAACTAACAAACAGTAGTGTGTCCATGATGAGAGAACAAATAAACAAACAGTAGTGTGTCCATGATGGGACGACAAACAAACAAACAAACAGTAGTGTGTCCATGATGGGAGGACAAACAAACAAACAGTAGTGTGTCCATGATGGGAGGACAAACAAACAAACAGTAGTGTGTCCATGATGAGAGGACAAACAAACAAACAGTAATGTGTCCATGATGGGACGACAAACAAACAAACAGTAGTGTGTCCATGATGGGAGGACAAACAAACAAACAGTGTGTCCATGATGGGAGGACAAACAAACAGTAGTGTGTCCATGATGGGAGGACAAACAAACAAACAAACAGTAGTGTGTCCATGATGGGAGGACAAAAAAACAGTGTGTTCATGATGGGAGGACAAACAAACAAACAAACAGTGTGTCCATGATGGGAGGACAAACAAACAGTGTGTCCATGATGGGAGGACAAACAAACAAACAAACAAACAGTGTGTCCATGATGGGAAGACAAACAAACAAACAGTGTGTCCATGATATGAGGACAAACAAACAAACAAACAGTAGTATGTCCATGATGGGAGGACAAACAAACAAACAAACAGTGTGTTCATGATGGGAGGACAAACAAACAAACAGTGTGTCCATGATGGGAGGACAAACAAACAAACAAACAGTGTGTCCATGATGGGAGGACAAACAAACAAACAAACAGTGTGTCCATGATGGGAGGACAAACAAACAAACAAACAATGTGTCCATGATGGGAGGACAAACAAACAAACAGTGTGTCCATAATAAGAGGACAAACAAACAAACAAACAGTAGTGTGTCCATGATGGGAGGACAAACAAACAAACAGTGTGTCCTTCAAAACTGTCAGCTCTACGAGAGGATCACAGTGGCAACATGGCCTTCTCAAACCCAGTTGAAGGAGAAACTGGTTATTTAAGAGCGGAAGAAGAAGCAGTAGTAGTAGTGGAAGTAGTGGTGGTGATTGTAGTAGTAGTAATGGTGGTGGTAGTTGTTGTACAGTTGTGGTAGTAGTAGTAGTTGTGGTGGTGATTTTGGTGGTAGTAGTAGTAGTAGTTGTGATGGTGATTTTGGTGGTAGTAGTAGTGGTGGTGTTGGTATTAGTAATACGTAGTAAATTAATATGAAACAAATATGAAACAAATATAAAGGTATGTTATCAGGCACTCGCAGGAAATAAAGAAGTAGAACACCAGACAACAGAAAAACAACAGACATGAGTGGCTTACCCAGGATTTGAACACTGGACCTTCCGTGCGACAACCCCGCCTAGCCATGCAAGTGAATCACACTATCCTCCCTGCCATCTACGCATCATCGAAGGTCCAGTGTTCAAATCCTGGGTAAGCCACTCATGTCTGTTGTTTTTCTGTTGTCTGGTGTTCTACTTCTTCATTTCCTGCGAGTGCCTGATAACATACCTTTATATTTGTTTCATATTTGTTTCATATTAATTTACTATTTACAGGCCCCGGGTTTCCCTTCCTTACGTGTAATAAATGGTAATACGTAGTAGTAGTGTTAGTAGTGGTGGTATTGGTGGTAGTAGTGATAGTGGTAGTGGTAGTGGTGGTGGTAGTAGTAGTAATGGTAGGGGTGGTGGTAGTAGTAGTACTAGTAGTATAAGCAGTGGTAGTGGTGGTGGTAGTGGTGATGGTGGTAGTAGTAGTAGTGGTAGTGGTAGGGGTGGTTGTGGTAGTAGTAGTAGTAGCAGTAGTAGTAATAGTGGTAGTGGTAAGTGGAGTAATAGCAGTAGTAGTAGTAGTGGTTGTGGTAGTAGTAGTAGTAGTAGTAGTAGTAGTAGTAGTAGTAGTAGTAGTTGTAGTAGTAGTAGTTGTAGTTGTAGTTGTAGTAGTAGTAGTAGTAGTAGTAGTAGTAGTAGTAGTAGTAGTAGTAGTAGTAGTAGTAGTAGTAGTAGTAGTAGCATAACTAGACTTAAGAGATCAGAGGAGAGGCATTTATAATTAACTGTTAGTTGGTACCAATTTGTCCTAGAAAAGTTGGTCACGTGATAGGGATACCCAGTCTACCCAGCTGCAAATGAGTACCTGACTTGCAGTTAGGACTGTCGTGAGTTTTATATAGGCTTTATTTTTAAGGTCACAATCGAGCAGGGGTGAGATAGTGGAAAGCTGTGTGAGAGAAAGGTGTGAGAAATAGTCCTGTTTACGAGGAATACAGAGTGTAAGAAAAATACTGTCTTGGGTTGAGTGATTGCTCTACACACCTATATAGCACGACTCGCTAAAATGAAGAAGTATTATTTCACTAGATACTGAGTCTAATACACTATCGTCTCGTACGCACACACAAACAATTTAGTGACATAAATACGTACATACGTATACACGAACACGTAAACTGTGGGCACATATAATGGGGCAGGGGAAGGTTTTGACCAGAACTAATAGCTAAGGATTATAAAATTTATTATATCTTTAGAAAAGAAAAAATTAGATTACAACAGTTTATACATCGTTATCATGTCATCAGGTGAAATCATAGTTACATAAAGGGAAAATAAATAAACATACATATTCTCATAGACCCGGGAACATGGAAAACTAGGAAAATGATCCCACCCGATGCGTGTTTACCCAACAGATCAAACAAAAGATTGACGAATGGGAGTGGGGTAGACGGGACGGGTATCTAGGATATGTCCTTAAGTTAACTTTCCCGTGGGCCTTCAGACTTATTGAGAGAATGGATAAAAGGAAGGTGTTATATTAGTAGTAAACATTTAGAAACTGAATTCTTTCATTCCGTTTTCCCTTCTCGCATTCATCCAGCGAGCTCGCTTTCATTCAGACTTACCCTCTCTGTCGGCTGCATATGTCCATAGAATTAATCACACACAGTTCTTAAGACTATTATATATGTCTTATTATTGTGTCCAGTCCAGCCCCCAGAAAGCTCCGTATAGCCACTGCTAATTTTGCTCGGAGATTTCGCTGAAATGGTGTGTTGATTATAATTTTCCTGGCAAGGATTCTTCGTCAGATTGCAGGGATTGTTATAGGGACTAAGTTTGTTTCTAGGAGTCTGTCGTAATGACTGAGAAATATCTCAACAGTAGAATGTTACTCACAGGCGGTTCTTGGACAAACTCGCCTCAAAAATTCTCTGGAGAATGTAGCCGGGGGAGTGGACGGGAACGGCACCGAATCAAGTTAGATGTGACCGGGCTTGGTCACGGTGACAAATCAAGTCTAGTGTGACAGGGTGAGAATGGGGTGGAATCTTTTATCAATGTTCATCTGTTGTTTTACTGGCGACTGCCAGAGATGGTGATTACAGAATAGGAACATAACCCAGGTGATTCTTTTGGAGACTCGTAACTGTGTTTATGTTTTAGGCTGCATGATCGTCGAAAATATGGTAATATTCTTTTCTCTATTACCTGATGTAAACAAACGACACTTCCTACTGACGTTCAGGAAATAAGTTCAAGCTGGATTAAATATGAATGAACACCTTTATTAAGTGTCTGCACAATCTGACAACTTCATAATAGTTCATAAATACATGTGCTTCTGCAGTATACAAACCAGTCATCCCAAGAAATAACACACAGCCATCGAACTTACAAGATGGTCCAAACCCCAAAATCACTGCCTCGCTCGTCTCGTGCCTAAAACCAACTCACTTATCCCCCTTATCTCAAACCATCACTTCCGTCCTAGCTACTGAGCAATTCTACCCCAAGTTCGATGACGTCATTCCTGAACACTTTAATTAAATCACTCATTTAGTGTTTTAATCTTAGCACCTTAGTGCTAATCCGACGTAACAGTCCGTACTGTCACAAGAAGTTGGTTGTAGGAACACTGTTTACTTGTCATATGGGTTTGATTAAATAGATTAGTGCTGTCAGTTCTGCCTCATCAGGCCAGGGAACTTTATATGATTTAATATAATATATCTTGCATTGTCCTGTTCCTGTTAAACTTTACACCATTTAGCAATAACGTGGGTTTGGTTATTTAACCGATCTACTGGGTTTGTGGAGGACTTATAAGGGTCTCCAACAATCAGATTTTTGGTATAGTCAATGTTTGTATGTTGTTAGGAACATATAAATAGGGATACCATAAGCCATTTGAACATGACTCTCTATATATCAAAAACCGTTGGATCGCAAGGTCTGATCATCTGTATAAAAGAGAATATATAAAACAAGTAATATACTATAATAAAATCTACCACCCGCGTTTTGAATAAGACCTGTAAAATCACTCTGGTATTTAAATTATTTAGATTTAAAGACTACACGAGTGACTAGCTAATGTACCGATTTAATTACCACTAGCTATGAACAGTTAATTACTTAAAATTTACGCAAGATGAAATAGAATTATGGTTAATAAACAATTTCGCTCGCCTAGCGTTTTAAAATTATGTTACACATCTATCATCTCGGGAAATAACGGATAGTTACATTATTTAATTTACATCTGGAAAACTTTGTGATGGGTTGATTTAATAGGTTTAAATTAACACAAAAATCCAGTGAAATAAATGAAGGAACTAAACTACTGAATCCCAAGACTAATATATTACCGATAGCACAGAATGAATTAGACTCCAATATAGAAGAACTCCAAAGAAATCTTGTAAGATTCTAATATAAGCTAGTACTCCTTCCAATCTCTGGGCAACGAATGATAAACTGCATTTTCGGCGATGCCAATATATAGTTAATGAAATACAAGGTAACAGCTACATGCTAAAGTTCACGCCTTATTTGAAATCAGGGAACTATTCTCGTTTCGAGCCGCGTCTGCCGCTCTAGCCTTCCCCGTTCGTCTCTTGGTTTGCCAGTGCTTTCCCCGTCTTAGTCGGTTCGCATGAACGTGTGAACCGAAGGTGAGAAAAACTGCTTCGTTCTTCTGGGACCACCACAGTCCTTTAATGCTGGCCGCTTCCGTCTCCTCTTAGCAACGCTTTCTTGAAGGGGTGGCAGAAAAAAGACTAGAAAATGCTTGATGCTCATAGCTCTAGAGATAGGCAGTAGGTGTGGTTTAAACTCAACTTAAGACAAAGCGATGTCCTGGATGCACGCATGATAGCTGTTTACATATTAATTATCCAACGTGGTGAAAATCCACGTGGAAATGATGCATACTAATTTGCACACGTGGTACCCACGTTGACTATTTTGTTTCACACAAAATCAGGGGCCCGATGCTATTCAAGGGTATTACCATATCATCTAACAATTCAGGGACAGCTGAATTTCATCCGTCACAATCGTCCCCCCTTTGAGACATGAAACCATTTTTCATGTTTCATTTATGACAATGAAGCTCCCCTGATCGGTAGCTTTAGGATGATTGGTATCTTCGATTTCATCCTCTTCTTCCGTGGTCCAATTTCGACTCATGAAATCAGCTCCGACATTCTGTTTACCCGGAATATATTCCACTTTGAAGGAGTACACGCTTAATAGCAAGGCCCAACGCATGATCTTTGCGTTAAATTCCTTATTTGCGCCAAGAAAAGCTAAGGGAGCGTGGTCTGTTTGCACCGTAAAAGATGTACCGTAAAGAAATTCATGATGACGTTTTATCCCATGAATTAGTGCCAGACATTCTCTTTCAACTGTGGAATAGTTACGTTAAGCCGTGTTCAATTTACGACTGCCATACACAACTGGGAATAACAGATTCGGATCGGTGTCATCTGCTTGAAGCAGGGTTGACCCGATGCCTTGACCCGACGCGTCGACCCGCAAAATGAAAGGTTTCTTGAGGTCAGGTAACCTCAAAATGGGGTATCCGGACAACAGTTCTTTTAAAGTGCTGTAAACTTCTTCACACTTCGAATCCCAAATAACCCGGTCAGGTCGTCCTTTTTTGTAAGGTCAGTCAGGGGTGCAGTTAGCCCGTTGAAATTGCGGATGTATTTCTGATAATACGCACATAGTGATAGGAACGAACGGGTGTCTTTCTTCGTTCGGGGCCTTTTAGCTGCAACTATTTTCTCAACATTCTTCCTAACAGGCCACATGCAGCCATGAGAAATAGTATGCCCCAGGAAGTCTAGCTTTTCAAACCCGATGAGACATTTGCTAGATCTGGCTGTGAGACCGGTTTCCTGTAGTCTCCTGAGGAGCATAGCAACCATAGCAATATGTTCGTCGTAGGTTTCCGATGCAATTAAGATGTCATCCATGAAATTATGGATATGGGGACTGTGCAAAGGTTCTAAAAGCTTCCTCATCATCCTGGTGAACACTCCTGGTGCGTTGTGCAGTCCGAACGGCATCACATTAAATGTGTAATGTCCTACACTAGTGCTGAAAGCTAACAAAGGCTTAACTTCCTCCTTGACGGGTATTTGGTAATAACCTTTACTCAGGTCAATCTTGGAAAAAATTCTTGCCTTGCTAAGCTTGGTGAACAACTCAGAAACAGTCTGTAGAGGTTCGGGCTGGAATTCCGTTACAGCTTTTAGCAGCTGGTAATCTATACACAGCCGAACTTCCTTATTGGGCTTCTGCAACAGTATTACACTCGAACTGTAAGGAGATGTAGACTCACTGATAATTTCTGCCTGACGCAGCTTGTGTATTTCTCCGCGTAGTGCATCAGCTTTAGCGTACGGAATGGGGTAAACTCTGGTTCGAACAGGAGTCTCGTTTGTTAGTTTCATATCAAATTGTATGAGATTTGTTCGACCAGGTACATCCGTTAAGACTGCAGCGCACTGTTTCAGTAGCGCCCTGGTTTATGTTTGTTGTTCTTCTGAGAGATTGTCGCCGAATTTGACATCTTAAAAGGATTCTGTTTGTTGCAATGGATACTCCATGCAACTCTCGTCATCTTCCTCGTCTTCCATTGCTTTGGCGACCTCCAGGAGATGCTCGGAGGACGGCACTGGTCTTTATAAATATTTCTTTAGCAGATTAACGTGAAAGATCTTCTCCTTTCCTTTAATGGAGATCTTGTAATTAGTGCGTAAGATCTTTTTAAGGACGGTAAACGGCCCTTGCCATCCGATGCGAAGTTTGTTGTTTCCGGTTAGAAGTAGCAACAAAACTTTCTCCCCTGGTTGGAGTTCTCTCTCTTTTGCAGCTTTATTGTATCTTTGAGCGTGTTTTGCGCGTGCTTTCTTAAGGTTAGTTGTAGCTAGATCCCATCCTAGCTGTAACCTTTCCTTGAGCTCTGATACATATTTGCTTGCTGAGACGACTGTATCGTCAGCCTTTTGGTCTGTCAGGGACCGAAGTAAGGCTTCTAGCGGCCCCTTTATAGGTCTGCCGAATAAAAGCGTAGCTGGCGTAAATCCTGTAGATGCCTGGGGAACTTCTCTGTAGGCGAATAAAGCTGCAGATATATAAAGGTCCCACTCCTCAGGTTTCTCTTGAGCCAGCTTAAGTAACATCCTGGTCAGGCTTCCGTTGACACGTTCTACTAACCCACTTCCGGCCGGATTATAAGGGCTTGTGTAGATGTGCTGGTTCCTCAAGATCTTAACGATCTCTTCCATCAACAGGCTACGGTATGGGGATTTGTTGTCCGTCAAAACGTTTTGAGGGAAACCCAACCGTGTAAATATCTGCACGAGGGCTTCTGCAACATGCTTGGAATTCGTGCATGTTAGCGGTATAGCTTCGGCCCACAAAGTGCAAGTGTCAACTAAGGTCAGGATAAACCTGTGCCTTCTTTTAGTCCTTTCTAAGGGTCCTAAAATGTCGATTACAACCTGTTGAAATGGTGTCCCCACTACTGGCGCATCACCCATGGGAATAAAGGGTGTCCGTTGCTTGGGTGCCACACATTGGCACTGGGCGCAGGATTTCACGTACCTGATAATCTCGGAGTTCATTCCTGGCCACCAATAGTGAGTTTTTTATTCGCTGAATAGTGGCGTTTTGTCCCATATGTCCGCTAAAGGGAAGAGAGTGCCCCATTTCTAAGATCTGGCTTCTGTACTGCGTCGGTACTAGGAGCTGGTTATTCCCTGTATCAGGGTCGCCCGTTCTACGATACAATACGCAATCCTTCGAAAAGATGTCTCCATGTTGTCTGGGGTCCTTAGCCATGGGCAGTTTTCTAAAGCAGGGCTCAAGAGTAGGGTCCTTTTGTTGCGCCTCCTTCAGTTCATTCGGCAACAAATTTGGCGCAGCTCCCTCTCCTTCTTGGTTTGCCCTCTTGTGGTTACCGCTGCCACAATCGGCTCTTTTGGTCTCCCAACAAACACATATCTACATCCCAGGATAACTGGGTAGATAGGATCATCCATTATGGCCGCTTTAATAACACCTCTGACAAAATCAGAGTGTATTTCTACCAGTGCGATAGGAAGCGTCTTGGGTGCGTCACTCTTAAAAACTCCACATAGTTTGACGGTGTCCTCTGTCTCCTGACCGGGTTTGACTAGGTGCCTGGCGACAATACAGTCAAAAGATAATCCAGTGTAAAAAAGACAAGTAGTTGAGGTACCGTTCAAAATTACAGTTCCTCGCGTTGCGGGTCTGTCCCCCTCAGGTTGAGAATCACTGACATTGACTCTTCCTTGCGAGGCTGTATGCAAGCATCCGATGCGATTCGGCCCGGTGTGCTTGCCCTGAACAGACGTCCCTGCTATAGGGGTCTTTCCTTTGCCTTGGCCTTGGTGGCTGCGCTGCCACGCAGGCTTTGCAGGTTGATCAGGATTGTTGTTGTTGGTGGGATATCGGGTTTTGTAGAATTTCGATTTTTCTTGGGGAGGTTTCTGGGTATTCGTTTCTCGTGGGTTATGGTGCTGGGAGGAATTAGAAGAATAGGATGACTGTTCTAGATTTTGTTTTCGAGATGGCTCATCTTTTGGTTTGCGTTTTGTGCTAGGAAGTTCGGCCATTGCATTTGCATAGCGTTCCGCCTTATTGAGGATGTCCTCAAGCTTGACTGCGCCCTGCTCAGCCAGAAATCTACGGGTTTCGTTTGACAAAGTTGATTTTATCTGTTCCACAAGAACAAGTTCAAGAATTCCCTCATATGTAAGAGGTAATTCTGATAATTCAAGGCACTTTATCAAATAGCCCGTCAGACGTGAAGAGAAGTGGGGAAATGTCTCCATGCTCTCCTTTCGGCTGTTTCTGAACATTTTCAGAAATTTGCGAGCGGTCATCTCAAAACGCTCTAGCAAGGCCTTCTTTAACGTGTCGTAGTCATCTTGGCTGCTTCCAAGCTTGACATACACATCATAAGCATTACCTTTTAGTGCCTGAGAAAGTTTTAGGCACCACCGGGAACTCTCTAACCCATACAGATTCGCCATTTTCTCGAATTTCTCTAGGAAGTTGTCAATTTTATCATTAGGGCTAGGGAAAGACTCCAAGACAAAAGACATCGCTGCTAGTTGGGAAGATTGGCTACTAGAGAGATCAGTTAACTGAGACTGGGGTGAAGACGGCTCTCCTATATTGGAAGTAGAAGCACCCCGACTTTGGACTTCTAAAGTCTTAAGTGCCAATTCATGTTGTCTCTCCCTCTCTCTCTCTCTCTCATTTGCCCTGCGGGCTTCCATCTCTGCGTCAATTTTCTTCTGTTCCAATTGACGATCTACCGCTTCTTTCTTCTCTGCTCTATCTTGTGCTTCCTTCTTCTCTGCCCTCTCTTGTGCTTCCTTCTCTAGCTTCTGCCCTCTCTTGTGCTTCCTTCCTCTCTGCTTTATCTTGTGCTTCTTTCCTCTCTGCTCTCTCTTTCGCTTCCTTCTCCTCCGCGTAATATATGTCAAGTTCCTTGTTGACTAACGCAGTCGCTTCATCTCCTTGCAGTCCTGTCTCCTTCGCCTCCTGTCTCAATATGGACCTAAGTTGAACTCGCTCTGCCATGTCAAAGAACTGGATGCTACTACGACAAGAGAATAAGAAGAAGAAAAGAAGGGGGAAAAAACTCTAAGCCGCTCTCGAGAAAAACACAAAATATAAATTACCTGAGATACCTCTTACCGTTATTAATTTGCTAACCTATCGCTGCTATTATATGTCACTTAAGACTCTTAATGCAGTCGACTATGCCACATTAAATGGTAGGTGAAACAACTAGAAACAATCTACTATTACTTATCGGTAGACACAAAAATATAAAAAAATTTATTATATTTATTTAATTAAAATTTAAGGAGAAAAAAAAATGTTCCTTAAAAATGTATCTCCACCACAAAGCTCCGCCCGCCGAAGTCAGTTAGAGAAGGAACGTTATTAATAAGATTTTTTTTTAAATCAGAAAAGCCGTCCTTTGCTTAGCTCAGCTCTGCTAACTTCAACTTTTAGTGACTGTTTATCCAGTCACGCGATCCAACGGTTTTGCACAAAATCTTTTCATATACCATATATTTGACAGATGTTATTATAAACAAGTTGTAAACAATTCTCTAATGCTGTGGAAAAAAAACAACCTAAAATTTTGTTTGGTCAAAACACCCTGTCTAAGATCGTCTGTATAGGGGAATTAATTTTTTTATTATTTCCTTATCTCACAAGACAATCACACAACACACTCTATCTAACTGACAATCAGATAAGATACCGTAATAGACGCTAAGTCAATTACTAGACCTGGCTCGAAATCCAGCGAGCAACACTTTATTGTCACGGCTCAAAATCCCGGCGAGCTACACATTATTGTCGTGAGTTTTATATAGGCTTTATTTTTATGGTCCCAATCGAGCAGGGGTGAGATAGTGGAAAGCTAAGTGAGAGAAAGGTGTTAGAAATAGTCCTGTTTACGAGGAATACATGGAAGGTTTTGACCAGAACTAATAGCTAAGGTTTATAAAATTTATTATATCTTTAGAAAAGAAAAAAATAGATTACAACAGTTTATACATCGTTATCATGTCATCAGGTGAAATCATAGTTACATAAAAGGAAAATAAATAAACAATATATATTTTCATAGATCCGGGAACATGGAAAACTAGGAAAATGATCCCACCCGAGGCGTGTTTACCCAACAGATCAAACAAAGGATTGACGAATGGGAGTGGGGTAGACGGGACGGGAATGGGAGTGGGGTATCTAGAATATGTCCTTAAGTTAACTTTCCCGTGGGCCTTCAGACTTATTGAGAGAATAGATAAAAGGAAGGTGTTATATTAGTAGTAAACATTTAGAAACTAAATTCTTTCATTCCGTTTTCCCTTCTCGTATTCATTCAGCGAGCTCGCTTTCATTCAGACTTACCCTCTCTGTCGGCTGCATATGTCCATAGAATTAATCACACACAGTTCTTAAGACTATTATATATGTCTTATTATTGTGTCCAGTCCAGCCCCAGAAAGCTCCGTATAGCCACCGCTAATTTTGCTCGGAGATTTCGCTGAAATGGTGTATTGATTATAATTTTCCTGGCAAGGATTCTTCGTCAGATTGCAGGGATTGTTATAGGGACTAAGTTTGTTTCTAGGAGTCTGTCGTAATGACTGGGAAATATCTCAACAGTAGAATGTTACTCACAGGCGGTTCTTGGACAAACTAGCCTTAAATGTTCTCTGGAGAAGTTGGTGGTAGGAACACTGTTTACTTGTCATATGGGTTTTGATTAAATAGATTAATGCTGTCAGTTCTGCCTCATCAGGCCAGGGAACTTTATATGATTTAATATATTATATCTGGCATTGTCCCGTTCCAGTTAAACTTTACACCATTTAGCATTGACGTGGGTTTGGTTATTTAACCGATCTACTGGGTTTGTGGAGGACTTATAAGGGTCTCCAACAATCAGATTTTTGGTATAGTCAATGTTTGTATGTTGTTAGGAACATATAAATAGGGTTACCATAACAAGATGAAATAGAAATATGGTTAATAAACAATTTCGCTCGCCTAGCGTTTTAAAATTATGTTACACATCTATCATCTCGGGAAATAACGGATAGTTATATTATTTAATTTACATCTGGAAAACTTTGTGATGGGTTGATTTAATAGGTTTAAATTAACACAAAAGTCCAGTGAAATAAATGAAGGAACTAAACTACTGAATCCCAAGACTAATATATTACCGATAGCACAGAATGAATTAGACTCTAATATAGAAGGACTCCAAAGAAATCTTGTAAGATTCTAATATAAGCTAGTACTCCTTCCAATCTCTGGGCAACGAATGATAAACTGCATTTTCGGCGATGCCAATATATAGTTAATGAATTGCAAGGTAACAGCTACAGGCTAAAGTTCACGCCTTATTTGAAATCAGGGAACTATTCTCGTTTCGAGCCGCGTCTGCCGCTCTAGCCTTCCCCGTTCATCTCTTGGTCTGCCAGCGCTTTCCTCGTCTTAGTCGGTTCGCATGAACGTGTGAACCGAAGGTGAGAAAAACTGCTTCGTTCTTCTGTTACCACCACAGTCCTTTGATGCTGGCCGCTTCCGTCTCCTCTTGGCAATGCCTTCTTGAAGGGGTGGCAGAAAAAAGACTAGAAAATGCTTGATGCTCATAGCTCTAGAGATAGGCAGTAGGTGTGGTTTAAACTCAACTTAAGACAAAGCGATGTCCTGGATGCACGCATGATAGCTGTTTACATATTAATTATCCAACGTGGTGAAAATCCACGTGGAAATGATGCATACTAATTTGCACACGTGGTACCAACGTTGACTATTTTGTTTCACACAAAATCAGGGGCCCGATGCTATTCAAGGGTATTACCATATCATCTAACAATTCAGGGACAGCTTAATTTCATCCGTCACAAGGACGGAAAATACAACGAGGAAGAGAACTGGTCACTCCACCTCTCGATGCTGAACCTAGTATAGTGAAGTCTCTAACACTTCACTCCCCGACGGCAGCATCTGCTATGGGAGTACCTGTACGTTTATATAACACCCCGTGTACTTCCTGGGGGTCTCTGATGAGACAACATCACAACAGGATATTTCCACCCACAGGTAAGTCGTACCTGGAGATTAATATCACGTTGTGAAATGGAGCTGGCAACTTGATAACTTATGACAAATTGCCACAGAAATCACGGATGCAAGAGCATGTGAATGATGGGTACAGGGGGTGCTGGATTAACCATTAAGCAAAATAAGCACGTGTTTAGGGCACCAAGGGAAGGGGGGCACCATAGAATTTTCCCTCTAGCTATCATGCCCTTAACTCTCATCTCTTTCACTACCATAGTCGTCTTTAGTCAAATGTTTTGTAATTTTCAATATCGGCCGTGTTCGACTTTAATCCGAATTGTTAATAAATAAAATAAATTTAAAAAAAAAAAACACCTTTTCTTTGGTATGGTGAGTGATTGAAAGTGTCAGACATAGACCTAGATAGAGTTCAGTATGTTTGCCTGTCTTACCAACGTTTTTCTGCATGAATTTCAGTGGAGTCTCTCCAGGAAAAAAATTGAATTTTCAGTCTCTTCAGCATTTATTGAGTCTTAATGTCTTGTCAGTTAAGCAATTGAAACGCCGTGGGGGAGGGGGGGCACCATTGGGGGGGGGGCTGTGCTTAGGGCATCAGTTGGCCTTAATCCGGCCCTGGGTACAGGCTTCTTGGAAGTGGATCAGCTGCAGTGGCGGAATACTCCGTAAGGAGCTCAAAGGACGAAGTAGAAGTAGTAGTTGATACGTAAGCGACAGACCACTCAGTGTCACCAGACCATCAATACTTTAGTGGCGACGTAAATTTTGTACGTGGATGCTTCATTGATCATGATTCAGGTTTTCGTGTTTGGCATGCTGAAATCGATCAGGTGACACATAAATTACTTATCACGAGACGATTACGAATCTCGTTTTCGAGTCTGTTACTGGAGCGACACCTACGCATGTCGTTGGTATGATTGTGGCCGTCAGCGCTTTGTTTTTATCATTATTATGTTTTGTTAAAGAATGATTTACCAGTGACTAGTATGAAGATTATGAAGTAATGGAAAAATCTATCCTAACTAGGAAGTGCTCAACACGCAGTGGCGTAACTACAATAGCACTAATTAAGTAGGGGCTGTCCTTGCATAAGAGGCTCAACAACTCTATTCAATAGACGGCAAATCTGTGACCAAAATGTAATTGCTGACGTCATAATCATTATTCTCATCTGATTAACCTTCCGCTCTCCTCGTACCATTGACATTCAACAAAAGTGTGCCATATATTCCTGTCCTTTTGCCATCTGCTAAAGATCATTCCATGTCTTCTGTATAAGAATAACCAGACCATAGGTCTTTTATATTTGGACATACGCCCTAATATAACCGACGGGCCCTGCGTCTATGTTGAAGGGGGTGTACCTAACCAAAACGAGGCAAAATTTTAAAAAAAATGTGTATGTTCTTTATCCCTTTCGTTTGTCCCCGGAAAGTGATACATAATGTGACGTTTTAACACAGGGATAAAGGGTCCCGTTACAAACCCATTGAGGAATTCTGGGAATATGTTGTTAGGCCCATATTTTTTTACCATCGGCACACTAGGGGGGATGTGGTCAGCATAACGCCGGCCGCCTTAAGCTTCCCAGAGTTGCTCTGGTACAATTCACGAGGCTGGGTCGACCACGGAGCCGTTTGCGGTCTAAAAAATCCGACCTCAACTGGGGATTGAACCAGGACCGCCGAGCTGGGAAGCCAGTGCACTAATCGCTGCGCTACCGCGGCTCTATGCACGGGAATAAAGGAAATTAAAATAGTGTGTATAAAGGCGACGATTTATTCCTACCACTACTTTCAGGGGTCCACTCAGGGCTGGGGCCCCCAAGATGTTCCCGATCTAACCGGGCGGTAGTTATGCCACTGTCAACGCGGATGGCTGTAGTAAAATCTGTGAGATAATCGCTAATTTCAGTAAGATTTTAGTCATATAATGAATAAATAACCCAGCCCGTATGTGTCTGACTATAATCGTCTCACACGCCAGCATCGCGCTGAATTTTGTGCCATGGTAATGCTTAGAAACGATCCCGCCGTAAAAACCTACTCGCTTTCCTTGTGACGTACAATAAACATTTTTAACATTTTGCCCGATCTGATAGAGACTGCGGCAAGACTTATAATTAACGATCTGCCAGAAATGTGCCGCCAAACAACTGTCTGAATTAACGTAATACTTTAAATTTAACGCCTCTAATAGTAGTAATCCTTACATTTTTCAGTAGTGTAACACGAGATGGCAGAAATAATTAACGCCAATTCTAACACCCGCCGCGCAAAACTCCGCTTCGCTTGACACGTTGTGCCATGCATATTTCCACGCTGTGGGATTGGCCCGATGATATATACACACAGACAGTTTAAAGTCTCGCCGAGTAATGTATTTCTGACGTCACTCAAACAAGTTAGTTATTTGAATAAAAATGCGAGAGAGAGATGAGAGGGGGAAGATGGCCGACTTGTGTAAAATTTATATTTGACGATTGACAGTGACAAAATTGAAAATCTAAACCATAATGAAACTGACCATAAAAATCATATATTATTATAGCTTAGTCTCTCCTGAGCCCAAATATGTTTTAAAAATATATGGTAGTCCAATTATTAGCCAAGTTATTGAGATAATACTAGCTGTCTAAGAACACTAGAACGGACAGACTGTGGTTCCTGCTTGTTTTTTTCATAACGTTAGTGGGGACGCCAGCTTAGAAAGAGGCATTGGAGTAAATTCAAATCCGATTGGGTAATAAGAGTATAGGAGTAAAAGGGGAGCGGTAGGAAAATGTTAACCAAAACTAAACATCTTTTTGTATTGGCATAACTAACGCAGACTGACCAATCGACTACCAGACACAGAGTTTGTTTGGAATTTTTTTATTTGTTTTTCAAAAACTACATTTGAATTCTGGTAGTCGCAAGCTTTCCATTGGCGTATCTGCCATAGGGACCTGTGGTGTGAGTCATATAAAATTAGGGGCGAGTGCACTTGTATGCACCCGAGGCTGACCCCATACCACCGTATGTAAATAATAATAATAAAGCGTGATCAGATATAAAAAGGCCAGGGTGTCTTTTTATTGCAGAGGTTTTATTTCCTGTTACCAGCCGGTGACAGGAAACCTGATGAGTGAGTGTAAAGCCAACAAGTCTCCTGTAAAACGTTTATGCTGTCAGAAGATAGCTGGAGGAGCTTGTGTGTGCTGATATATCTATATTTTCTGCAACTACATACTGAATTATCCTTCTACAAAGAATCCCAGGTGATGTGTTAGCATCTGGGTATATCTGACACTTCAGTTACAATAAACTTTGGTATTTCAATCATACCCAGGATTTTATGGGGCGTGATGAAACTACAGCCCCTCCTAACAAATGACAAACACTATTAGATAATAAAGTTGTAATCTGTGAATACACCAACAGGAGAGATAGAGTGACATTATACTTATTGGACAAAGTGTCCACACATTTTAGTAAATCCTTTTATGTAAACTATCTTTTCCTCATTTTCAAAGACCTGTCCAAAAGAGATGGCGGGACAGGCAGATTAAATTGTAAAAAGAAAATATTCAATTTTAAAGAGAAAACTTTAACCACTGCCTTATTTATTTATTTATAGTGAGTTAAAGAGTATTGTGTTGATGTACTGTCATTTTCATTTCTCCCCTAGACACTAGGCACATCATACACCAGACACTAGAGCCAAAATAGTGACCGTGTGAGATCTAGGGAGGTAGCGTTAGGTTCCCTTTCAAATACTTCATCATCATCTATTATAGTCAGGGGCCTACATGTGCTTGACCTCACACGGTTAACACAGACACATATTTCTTTCTTTTTAGGTATAACATCATAACCTCCCCAGCAAATTAAACTTGCTACAATGGCAATATCAAATACACACTTCATGAATGCCTACATTTCCAGTCACCAGAGATTTCTATGAAGACTGGACGATCGCTGTGCCTACAAATTTTTCTTCACACACGCGTGCACGCAAGCACGCGCACTTGCATATGAGGGCATTTAAAAAAAATGAATTATAGAAGTCAAACTTAAGCCTGTATGTGTTCATTCTCTGTCACCATGAAGATGTTATTGCTCTCGAGTAGAACCCACAAAGGAGCAGGAGAAGGAAGTGGTCAATGAGAACATGAGAAGACCTACAGAAACAGAAGCAAAGCTGTCTGGAAGCGTGATCCCCAACAACAGTATCAATCATATTTTCTACGAGGAAAAAATTGGTGGATGATGATGGCTACAGAGATTATGATTAACATTTTTAAACTAAGTCGTGAAGAGCGGAAAAATTAGAAGCACGCATAACGTAATATCTATAAGCTATTTCTCGTTTGGTATGAGTTTCCGTGTGGCCAAGTAGTTACGCTTTGCTTCTCGAGGCAAAGGGATTGTGTTCGAAACCAGATCACTTCACGCTCAAGTCTACCTAGCAGTAAAAATAAGTGCCCAACTCTGATCTTGGGCCAGGGAAGACAAAGGCAGCGAAGAATGAAACTGGTGACTCCATCTCATTAAAACTCAGACACAGTATAGTGAAGTCAGTAACACTTCACTCCCACATAGCACTATGTGCTGTGGGGACTATATTTAACCAACCGCATGTATTTAAGCTCACCAATCAAACAAAGCAAACTTTCGGGAAGCGTCGCTGTCATCCAACTGAGAAGACGTTGAAACGAAAGAGTATGCAGAGGTGTGAAAGAAAAATGCGCAAGGCTGGCCCGGCCACAGACAGTCTACCAGCACTAGTGTCTCTTAGTGAAACAATGAAAATGGACGTCCTTTCTGATTATTACAGAGTTTAGTAAAATCATTTTTTTTTTTTTTTTGCGTTATAAAACTTCATACATATTCTTCATTCGCTCTCTAATAACCATATAAAGAAATCAAAATAAAGTTGGGGTACCGCCTCAAGCTTCTCTCGTCACCATTCAAGTTCTTGATCAACTGTGTTGGAGATGACAGTAGCATCTATAGCTCCACACAAAAATATGTTTGTGCGAGTGATCGAAAAAAGCATGACACAAAGAGATGATCTCAGCCTTTTTCACGTGATGTAATTTTCTATCGTTTCGACCCGTTTCCAATAATGAAAAACACAACAATCTCATTGGCCAATGATGAGACATCGAGGTCAAGGGTTCTCTCTACGCCAATGAGTAAACGCGAAAACTGCGCGCTGGCTGGGGAAACCCGGTGGAAACTAGGTCAAAGTCAGATAGCTTTGGTGCAACAAAAACAACAAATTATTCCTGGCGCTGAGGATAAAGAAAATGCTTAAAAGATAGTTAAGCACGACCGTTTTGTTTTAATAGGACTGACAAACTGTGGGTATAGATATAAGTGGGGGTAGGGGGATGAGGTTTATGACCGTGACAGAACTAGGGATAAATAAGTACACGAGAGACACTTGTGTGAACTGTTGTAAGTGCAGAACTGTAATCAAAGTTTTCCTGTTCAAAGCTGGTATCTTTGATGATGATGATCATCATCAATTTTGTGTCCTTTGCGCTGCTTCTGGAGCACGGAGCCACCATTGCAACTGGTCCCCTTGCATAGAGCCTGTATGAAGCAGCCTCTTATGTGGAAAGTTGTTGAACATGATGAGGCTGCCTGCTCTTCGGTTCGATTCCCGGTAAGCCTATCACTTATGTTTCTTTTCTGTTATCTGGTGTCTTTCTGTCCAACGAGTGCCTGTCCATTATCTTTATTTATTTACCATCACAGGGTTGAGGTTTTCTTGATTACTTATATATGTGTTCACCCGTCCAACCAGACTATCCTGTGTTGTTAATATTCCTCTACACATTACTTGGCACAAGTATTTCAGCCTTTATTTGGTTCATACATTTTATACAGGAAAGTTATAGTAGTGATTTAATCTTTAAATCTTTAATCTTTTCTTCTCTGGGTCGTTCTCGACGGGTCTTATATTCCATAATTGTTTAGGTGTCACGACCGCGGCCAATGAAGCACTTTTTTTGTGGTGCTAAATTGGCTGTACGTCCTTTCACGATTTGCTTTCACAGCAAGGCGAAGGCGCCGTTTGGGTGGTCATTGGTTCGATTCCCAGTAAGCCTATCACTTATATTTCTTTTCTGTTGCCTAGTATTCTCCTTTCTGTCCAACGAGTGACTGTTAATTACCTGTATTTATTTACTATTCACAAGGCTCAGGTTTACCTCAATATCTATGGATACCTAAAACGTATCCTTTCAGTAAATGAATATTTATATTTTGTGAAAAACCTACTTTCTATTTTCAAATAGCCTTCTACACTCCACGAAAAACTGTTTGGAGATGTCAGAGACCTTGCGCTGACTACTTCTTTTATTAGAGTCATGAATGTGGAAGTCTGAAGGCGAACGAGGAAGAAGAAGATTTTTCACACATATAACGTGTCATTATTAGCAATTTAATATTTGTGTTTTGAGAAAAACCGACTTCACAGTTTTTAAATGTCATTATTGACACTTATAATGTGTCATTTGTAGTACTTGAGTAGCATTTTGTTAAAAAAAAAACGAACTTCTTTGTTTTCTTTTGTCACTCTTGACATCTGTGACATGTGCCATTTGTGATAACTGAACTTTGTATATGGTGGGTGAACATCTGGTCTTTTTGTTTTCGTGTGTCATTATTGACATATATCACTTGATAATAGATCAGCTTTTCTTCCTTTTCTTTTTCATCCTCTTCTTCTTCTTCTTCTACTTCTTCTGTTATTTGATCCTTAGCAGCTGAATGACGAAGCAATCAATGACCATCACACTTCATGACGTCTTGTTGGGCAGCAAGAAACGGTCTCACTTTGCGCGGTCCACAACCATCCTTCTTGTGGTGTTCCGACTCTAGTTCATATTGTTATTGTTCATCAGAATCGACACCTTTGCACTCGGGGCAAACCCATAGGTGACTCTGGTTCATGCTTTGCATCTCTGCTTCCACAGTTCTCTGCCGAGTTGTTTTTGGTCGGCCTCTCTTTCGCTTTCCCTCTGGGGTCCATATCATGGTAGTTCTGGTGATGGTGTAGGGGTCTTTAACTCTTTGACTCCGCAATTATTTTCCACCCTGTGCCGTAATTAAAAGTCGTGATAGACTAAAAACAACTCTCAGAGCGTTGTTTTGGTACGGGTGTCAAATCTGACCAACGCTGTGAACGTTGTTCCGGAGTCAAAGAGTTAATTAATAGATTAACTCAGAGGTTTTCAAACTGTGCGTCGCGGCTCCCAGGGGCGTCGCGGCCTTCGGCTAAGGGCGTCGCGGTGGCTTAGGAAAAGTGTTGGGCTCGATATTATGAGCCAAGGTCCATCAATAAATATTGATCTTCGTAGGACGACATGTTTGAGCCGAGGTTTTATTACATGTACCAATACGTGTCATTATACAGTCTTATTTATTTTGCGTCCGAAACTTAACTTATTTACCCCCCACAATTGGTATCAGATGAAAAATATGCACATTCAGAAGTCATTAATATCTTTTTGGGTACAATTGCTTATATATAATATATAGTATAGAGAGGAGCCGCGGTGATTTATGCACAGGTCAAGAGAGCCGCGGACCAAAAAATGTTTGAAAACCTTTGGCATTAACTAATTGTTCACAAATACGAAAATGTCAAAACGATATTCTTAACCTAGTTGAATTATCTCTTTCTATGAACATATGCCATTAATTCGTAATTGAAGAAACTAATTTGTGCGGAGAAGAGGATCATCATCCACCTTGAGATCCCTAAGGAGAATAAGCGTTCAACAAAAGTATATCAAGTCTTCATGCTCCGTGTCACTAGGTCAAGGTTTTTCTGTGTCTTTGTCATGAAATATTCTAATCCACATATATAAATTATTAGGTAAATATGAAGCCTAACAAATAAAATTAATAAAGAGAAGAGCAATGGTAAAATGACAGTGCTGTCACAAGGAATGTACTCGAAATCCCCCTTGTTTTCTGCTTCGTCTGCAAATTGTAACGCTTTCACGTTGATATAAAAGCTTACTGTATTATTACCCGCTTTCTTCAATGAAACGTGTGCTGTATTTCTTGGAAAAGCATTGAGAGGCCCTGCGTAATGACCTAAATTAATCCTAACATTAATTATATTACGTTACCAAAACGAACGAACAGATGGACAAAAGGATAGCGAGAAGGGAGAGGCAGAAAGCCGAACACTAAACACGCTTCGCGCGATACGCAAATGCTGCCATCACGCGTGTAAGTCTACATGCACTAATTTTTTTTCAGACGGACAGTGATAAAATACACTACCCTTTCCCAGAGTTAGGTTTATAAATCATAACAGACTCTTATTAGAAAAGATAACAATAGATGGGTTTACGTTTGAACACATAACAGTACCCAGACAGCACATCTTCGAAACAGGAGGTAGAAGAAATTGCATATTTTGAACGCAGCCACGTAGCTCCTTTAAATTAGTATTTTTGGGTTCCTTAGGGCTTGCTGACAAATAATATGTAAAACGTTACGCAAATAGTCCAGGAATTAATAAATTATACCCAAAATAAAATATTGGGGGTGCCTGACAGCATAAAATCATTTCTGCTCATAAGATTTTTTTTTTAACGTGTTTGAAAAAAATTTACGTTACAGAAATAGCCTACCATGTAAACTCCAAATTGATTGGAGCGCAACAAATGAAAGCCTAACCACGATTGGTCGGGCTATAAATACTATCTTGGTTGTTAGGGGAGACGGGAAAAGATAACATTTTTTCAAACACTTATCGAAACGTGGCTCATTGGCCAGTCTCGCTGATATACACACTTGGGAGCGTTAGTTCGAGACCACTTGTTTAAATGATCCTGATAAAGCATCAGTGCGTTGAAGCCAGCTAAAATTTTGCTCAATAAAAGCCGGGAAGATAAGCAGATGGAAATTTGTGCCAGTTTGTGCCAGAATTCATTGCTAATCAACGTATCTGTGTTATTCGTATGAATTGTGGTAAGCTTGAACCATTTAATATCTTTTAATGAAAATTGAATGTGAATTGTTGATTTATGCCTGTATATATATGTGTAGTTCAGTGGCAAACGTGAGGTAAAGCCTAAAATGCTCCAGCCTGAACAGAGGGTGTCGGAGAGAAGTAAAACGGCATGGAATGGCCAAACAGTACACTGACACCTGGATGATTGACTAGAAAGAAATAATGCTGGAAGTGCAGAGGCGTAGTAACCATTAGGAAGGGTAATACTGGAATAAAGTATTTCAGATGAAGCTGACTGTTGGCCTAACGCTCTGAACGCAATGTTTGTGATGTATTGTGATCAGTGTAAAAAGAAAATATAAATTAGTTATGAAGTAGAAGGTACATCCTTCTTGATTTCAGGGACAGTGGTCTTGATGGTACTGAGCAGCACCTAGTCAGAGCCTTGCTGAATCCTGAGTCGGACAGCATACTCCTTGGTCTTTTTAGCTATCAGTGAGGTGTCTCCTGAACCCAGAGGAGAATTCGAGCAGAGGAGTCCTTTCCTGCCGCCATCACGCCAGATAAGCGAATTGGCCAGCTGAGCTCAACATTATGTCCCCTCATCTTGAACTGACTTTTTAAAATTAACATTAAGAGGGGAATTTACTTGTCTTAAAATCAGGAACTGTGAACATCTCCAATACTGGTCCCTAAAGACAAACTATTGAAGTCATGATGACAAATACCAACAGAGCTTGAACAAAACAAAAACCAGTATTACCTCATTTTACTACTACACAACTGACACACATAGAACATTTGTAATAATATATGTCACTACAATATTCATATTAAATACATTCTGTACATAACTTGTAATTTAAATTGATTGTGATTCCTGATTCCCTTGTAGTTGAATCAGGACACATATTCATTCATGCCAGTAATGAATACATATTGTTATTTGAAAGTTATCAGTGCCTCCTTTAAGATATTCTCATAGAGTGTTATATGTATGTGAGTGTCACAGTGTTGTCAAGAGTAGTGGATTACATTAAATTGTTTATCTGTCTGTTGTTGTGACTTACACTTCATCATACACATACCCTAGACACATAACGTAGCATCACACTATTCCAGAATAATTCTGACTGAGATAAAGAGATATGTGGTAGCAAGTAAGGTTATCTATAATACACTACTCTTAATAGATATAGATACCTTCACAGCTGATCTCAGTCAGTACACTAAGTCCCCTATAAATATTTATAACATCCCACTTCACCACAGTCTTGTTCATTCCTTTCATGCCAGTCTCCAGTTTTCTTCTCCGTGTGTTCTTTTGTCTCCGTCTACCTCTCTCACCCTGGGGGTTCCAGACGAAAGGTTACCTTGTCATACTATCAACAAGTTGTGAAGAAGATAACAAGGATAAAATGAATGCTAACACTGTCGTTCCTTGGCAATCTCTCATCAATAAAAACATAAGAACTTCTAGACTTCTGTGAGAACTACAGGAAACTGAAAACCAACATTTTTAGGCATTTTGTTTTCAAGGTCCAGTTCTGCTTTGAGTGAGATCAGACGTATAGATATGACTAATTTGTTTGCCACGTCCGCCCTGAAGGTCGACATTTGGGAGAACTCTCTAGACTAGGGTGAATTTTAGTGTGTTTTTAATTTATTTATTTATGTTTTTTTTTTTAAAAACGGAACCATTAAAAAAAAACCTGAACCATATTGACTTCTACCTTCGCCTTTTTCTAATCCTGCTTCCCTATCACATTCACTCATGCACACACACGTGCATATGGCGCACATAAACGCACATATATATCAAATTGGCATCAGCAATCATTGTATACTTCAAAGGAAACAGATAAAAATAAAACATCATGAACGACCAAGGAGTGCTTAGAGATTATGCATTTGTAAGACATGTGTATTTAGACTTGCAGACGATAACACAGTATGAACAAGTGCTGTGTGTTTTTCTTTACCTTGCGCCTAGTCTAATGTCAAGGTCGTAGGCTGAGTGCATATTTAAAAAAAATATATAGTTGTACGAAAGGAGATTTGACTCAAGGCGGTTGTCTACTTGCAGATTTATGAGTTACAAAAATAAACAACAACAACAGCAGCAACAAATTACGCATGGCACATCTTTTAACGGGATTGTTCTGTTCTTCCCTGCCGCATCTCGTTGTCCCGTTGGACAGAAACGAGAAGTGCACTGTACTGGTTTTTTTTTTTTTTTCGAAAGTTTGACTGAAAGACAGGAATTTGAAAAGTGAGACCACTTTCCATTGTAACTCCGACATCTCTAGTAAAAGGTAAACTGTAGCCTCATTGCAGATACAGCCTTAGGGGAGGGAAGTGTTAGAGACACAGATTTAGGAGGTCTTGCTTCTAGAGGTGGGGGGTTACCAGTTCACTTCCTCGCTGTCTTTGCCTTCCCTAACTAAAGAAAAAAAAACCGCTCAGGTGCACATTTACAGGTGGGTAAACTGGAGCGTGACGTCATCGTGTTTCGAACCCGGTATTTTTGCCGTTAGAAGCCAGAGCTGTAGCCATTCTACCAATCGGACGCTCGACTTCTATAGTACGATATTTTTTCTCCTAAGTGCGAGCTATTTTCTTCAGATTGATTTGATGAATTTGCACATGCCCCTGAAGAATTTGCACATCCCTTGTTGTCGCATAGAGATTTATGATCAATAAATTTTCTATATTCTTTTCTTTTCTACCCGTGCCCTCTACTTTATTATCGCTCTTTTATCCTTTTCCTGTTTTTCGCATTCGTTAGTTTGCGACAAAATATATTTTCCCATTCTAACTTTCGCCTGTTTCTTTTCTCATTTAGAAATCCATTTTATTGCGTAATGTGTCAGTCTCTGGCTGAACGAAAGAGTGTGAGAATCCGCCTCGTCAGACATAGAGAGCAGACATTTGTCTACATTTTCAAGCTGACACGAGTTTTTCTTCGGAGTTTCTCGGCGTGAGGTGTGAACGGCGCCCTCATGCTCGCTAAGAAATGAGACATGTCGTCGTGAGGTGTGAAGACGCGTTTTAGCAGTTATCGCCAGCGTCTAGTGAATGTGAAGTGTTAAGACGGGAAGGGGAGACTATTTTCGGATTTTCGAAATAACGTGGGATCCTTTGTCGGGTTTTCAGATATCTTACCCGGAGTTTAAACTGGACTTCATTCAGTTCTCCAGATTCGCAGTAGACAGGTCGCTCGTGTAAAAGAATAAGCTGTATAGCAAAGTTTCTCAGTTTGTTTCGTCAATTTGCCGAGCTTCTAGACTTCAAATATATATCAGCGTATAATTCTTAGTTTGTGCGATCGCCTGTAGTTCTTTGTGGAGGTAATATACATATATCTAGTAGTGTTGAGTGTTTTAGTGGAAATCGCTTATTTCATTTTACTAGTTAGATTTCTGTGCAGAAGTAATTAATTTATAAGTCTGTCACATTCTCTAGTCGACGTGTTTCAGTGGAAAGCAAAATAAATTATAATTTCTAGCTTAAACTCATGCAGCTATAAATAAATTTTATTAAATTGCTAGTAATCAGTCGAGAATATTTTAAACTAACTTATAACTGCACTGATTCATCATTGAGTATTGACGAAATACGTATGTATTTCTAATTCATGATGATTGATTTTTTTTTATTAATATAACTTATTTCACGGGAATTTAAACGATAAGACCAGCTCTACGCTTGCAGTTTATAATGTAAGTTATAACCGAGGAATAGTATGTATAAGTATTTTATATGTTGTTTTCTCTTTATTCAGTGAAACGGGGGTAGCCCAACTCTACCAGCGTTTTAGTACATGAGAAATATCTGTGAAGAACTAAAACATTTTTTTCTTAAAGACTTGGGTGTATAAAGTAAAACCTGTCTGGCATTGCGTTGGCATCCAGAACGACAGAGTACCCATTTCATAAACTAAGATTAAATGAAGTAATGGGCCTATCGCGCCAGATTTAATTCTTCCTGAGAAAAACTCAAGTACATTTCAGCCCGTGTGGCAAGTAAAATATTACAATCAATAACCTTTCCGACACTGTTGACAAATTGTGGTGTGACCAAGAATTTTACCTTTGATCGAAGTTACAAACCTGACATTTTTCCTAAGTAGTGGGAAACCTCGTGATTCTGGCACTGTTAGCCCGCTTAAAACTAATTCTTACCTCGTGATTCAAGTGACACTAACCTTAGTCTGAAAAATATTCGCATGAAGAGGACGCTCCCCGGAACCATTGGATGAACCCAAAAATCTGTAGAGCTGGGATCCGCTTCATAAAAGGAAAGACAGATTAAAGGGTGTGGGTGTCCTAAAGTTTGCGCCAGACGGCGAACAACAGCACGATTGTAGGTAAGAATGTATGTCAGGGCCCTGATGAATGAACAGAGAGAAAGCAGGAACGAGTGACTCTTTTATGGTATACCAAATTTCACCCACTTTGTATTTCTTTATGCAAGGTTTTTGGTTGCTAACAATATTTTCCTTAGGATAGATTAGAGTATCAAAGTCTGTTCATACCTTTAAAGGGAAATCATTAGACTACAGCCGATGTATCCGTGACTCTTTGGGGCTATCACTTTTCTTCTAACAGGACTGTGGGCTATACATCGAGGGAAAGGATCATACTAATGGGTCTATCATTCTTGTAGCAATTCCTTGACTTTATGACTATTTGTATATGTTTGATGTAATTTTATGTGTTGTGACGGAATTTTAGTCTGATAATTAAAATTCACTTAAACTTATTCCAGTGTGTCGGTCAGTGCGTTCCAAATTATCTATATTTTCATTTGTCATAGTTTCACGTCTGTGCATCTATTGTAGTCACTTATGTGTGTGTGTATGTGAGGTATATAATCAGAACTCATAAAGTATTCGAAAAGTTTACGATTGTATGAATAGGGACTGAGGTTGTTATGTTTTAGATCAGAGGTGGCCAAACTACGGCCCGCGGGCCAGATCCGGCCCGCCAACAAGTTTTGACCGGCCCGCCAACCTGTTTTGGCCGGCCTCTTATTGTTGATTGAAAATTACTGTATACTCCGACCATTGTGCTAAAAACGATGTTACAAAGTAGCACGCACAGGCACATGAAACAAAACCAAAAAGACCCAAAAGTTACGATTAACATCTCCCCACCTCCCACAACACCACCAACTCTCTCACCCTCTCTCTCTCTCTCTGTCTCTCTCTCTCTCTCTCTCTCTCTCTCTCTCTCTCTATATATATATATATATATATATATATATATATATATATATATATATATATATATATATATATATATATATATATATATATATATCATACCAATCGAGCTCTACTAGATAGTGCCGACAAAACGGAAACGATGACGTCAAATCTCTAATCGTGCACGTGGACAGGCGAAGACAGTGTCGTTACCTACTTTGATAATGAGAAACTGAAAGCAATGACAGATCTTTTCTGCGATTGGAAGTCTCTGAGATCCAATGATGTTGCTTTGTCTTTAGCATCGGTATGGGAAAGTGATCTTGGGAGTGGGGGTGGATGGTAGGTACATTTCTATAGGAAGGAGTTGAGGTGCACAGTTGGTCTTGTGAAATGTGTTAAGTATTAATCAGCCAGTGACACTTCTGGGCTTGTAGCTGTTGTGCACGTTTTCATGTATAAGAGTTTGCATTTGTAAAAATGTTTTCTAAGTATAGAAAAGTGGACAGTGAAAATCGCGCATTTAAACCAGAATGAGAGTTCAATTATTTGTTCATTCTCAATAAGGATAATAAACCTCAGTGCTTAGTTTGCGCCCAAGTGTTAGCCGTAGTAAAGGAATATAACTTGAAACATCACTACATAACAAATCTTCAGAAAAACAACGACGAGCATAGCAGCGAGTCGAGAAAGCTTGTGATTGTGTCGTGAAACATTCTAAATACACATATATAAATTAAAAGGTAAATGTAAAACCTAACACATAAATTCAATAAAAGGAAAGAGAAATGGTAAAAGTACAGTGCTGTCACAATGGCGTACAAAAATCCCCCTTGTTTTCTACTTCGTCTGCAAATTGTAACGTTTCCACGTTGATAGTAAAGCCTACTGCATCACTACACGCTTTCTACAATAGATCGTGTACTGCATTTCTAAGAAAACCTTGAGATAGGCACACCGCGTAATGACCTAAATTAATACTTCCATTAATTTCATTTTATACACGGCGTGATGAAAAGACAGATGAACTTAGGATAGAGAGAAGGGAGGGCTGAAAGCAGGAACGCATGCAACCCTAACACGCGTCTCGCGATATACAATTAATGCCACCCTCCCCAAGCGAAAGGCCAGAAGCAATACTTTTTTTTCAAATGGACAGTGATAAAAAACACTACCCATACGAGAGTTAGGTTTAAAAATCTGAAAAATGCTTATTGGGAAACATGACATTATACTGGTTTACGTTTGAAATCCTGACAATACCCAGACACCACATCGTATCGAAGTGAACAGGAGGTAGAAGAAAATGCACATTTTGAACGCAGCCACCTAGCTCCCTTAAATTTATATAATTGGGTTCCTTAGGACTTGCTGACAAAGAATATGTTAAACGTTACGCAAATAGTCTAGGAATTAACAAATTATAGCCAAAATAAAATGGTGGTGCTGTCAGACAACACCAAAATCAGAATTGCGCAGTGGCAGGTTTTGAAACCACCATTGTACGGGAAATGGGCCACCATGTAAAATCCTATTTGATTGGATAGAAATAAATGTAAGGCTAAACACGATTAGTCGGACTATAAATACTAATTTTTTGTTGTTAGGGAAACGTGTGTAGGGGTACTTTTTTTGAAAAGCTGTGTAAATATGGCCCGATTGGTTAGACCCGCCAATATAGGCAATTAGGAGCGTCAGTTCAGTGCCACATGTTAAAATAAACTTACTAAGAAACAGTGCGTTGAGAGCCAGATCATAATTTTCGAAATAAAAGCCTGGGACAAAGGCGGATCGGAATTTGTGCCATAATTTGTGCCATTATTCATCGCCAGTCAACGTATCTGTGTAATATTTCCATGAATTGTGGTAAGCTTGATATATTCAATATCTTTTTAATGAAAATTGAATGTAAATTGATAATTTATGTCTGCATATGTGTGTGGTTCAGTAGCCAACATGAGGCAAAGCCTAAATATTGCTCCAACCTGAACAGGACGTGTCGGAGAAAAGTAAAACTGCATGGAATTGCCAAACAGTACACTGACACCTATCTTATTGACTAGAAGGAACTAATGCTGGAATTGCAGAGGCGTAGTAACCATTAGGGAGGAGTATACTGGTGTAAATTGTTTCAGATGAAGCTAGCAGTTGGTCTAACGCTCAGAACTCAGTGTTTGTTATGTATTGTGTTCAGTCTGGAAATAGATTATAAATTAGTTATGAAGTAGGAGGTACAACCTTCTTGTTTCAGGGACTGTGGTCCTAGTTATTGAAGCAGCACCTGGTCTGAGTTTTGCTGAATCCAGAGGCTGACAGCATACTCCTTGGTCCAGATAGCGACCAGTGAGGTGTCTCCAGAACACAGGAAGCAATCGAGCAGAGGAGTCTTTTCCTGCCACCATCACGAAAGATAAGCTTCTGTGGCCAGAGTAGCTCAACATTATGTGCCCCCTCAAAAATTGACAATTTGTTAACCACAGAGGGACACTTAATTGGTTCAAATGACAGGAACTGTGAAAGTTTCCCAATACTATTTCCCCGATACTCAAACACTTGAAGTCATGATGAAAAACAACAACCAAGCTTGAACAAAACCAGTATTACCTCATATTACTACTGCACAAATTACACACATAGAATAATAATAATAAACTATGTCAATATTAAGTTCATATATATAAACTGTGTAAATAATACTTGTAATTACATTTGATTGTGATTCCTGGTTCACTGTGTAGTTGAATCAGGATATCCATTATTGACAAGAATTAATACAGATATTTTTAAACTTAAACACGTGACTCATTTAAGATAGTCTTATAGAGTGTTATATGTGTGTGAGTGTCACAGTGTTGTAAAGTGTTGTAGAATAAATTAAATTGTTTATCTGTCTGTTGTTGTTGTGACTTACACTTCATCATTTTCATAACCCTAGACATTTAACGTAGTCATCACAATATTCCAGAATAATTCTGACTGAGGCATAAATGTGGTAGCAAGTAAGGTCATCTGTAATACACCACACTTATTAGATACAGATACCTTCACAGCTGATCTCAGTCAGTACACTAAGTCCCCTATAAATATTTATAACATCCCACTTTACCACAGATTGAACAACTCAAGAAAAAACTGAATCAGCAAAAGAGTATATTTAGTCATGTAAATAAGATTCAGGAATCATCGCTCATGGCGTCCTATGTGATTAGTTACGTGCTTGCAAAAGCAAAAAAGCCGTTTACTGATGGAGAGTTTGTGAAAAAGTGTGCAGTTCAAATGGCAGAAGCGTTCAATGAAGAAAAAGTAGTAAAAGAATTTCAAAATATACCTCTTTCAAAACAAACCGTAGCTAGGAGAACAGAAGATATTAGTTTGCATTTGTTCCAGAACTTGAAATCTTTAATTGAAAATTGTCCATACTTTTCACTGGCGATTGATGAAAGTACAGACATCACAGACATTAGCCAGCTTCTTATTTTTGTTAAAGGGATCCAGGAAGACTTTACGGTTTCTGAAGAATTACTGAAAGTTTGCTCTTTGCATGGTACAAGTAAAGGGGGTGACATATTTTCTGCAGTTCAAAATGCCATGGAAGAATATGGTGGGTTTGAAAAATTGTCTGCTGTGTGTACCGATGGTTGCAAGGCTATGGTTGGGAAAAATATTGGTTTTGTTGGACTTTTGAAGCAAAATAAAATTGACGTGCCTACATTACATTGCATAGTTCACCAAGAGGCCTTTTGTGCAAAATCCATAAACCTAAATGACACTATGGCTACTGTAGTGAAAATAACGAATTTGATCAGAGGAGGACGCAGCTCTCTAACTCACAGGAAGTTCCTTGCATTTTTAGAAGAAGTGGATTGTGTTTACGAAGTTCTCCTGCTTCATGCTGAGGTGAGATGGCTTAGTCGAGGAAAATGTTTAATACGATTTTGTGAACTGAAGGATGAAATATTTGACTTCCTGCGAGACAACCTACCATGTTCAATTGATCTTCAAAATAAACTCAAAGATATTCATTTAATTCAGCACTTGGCATTTCTCACAGATATAACACAACATTTGAATGTACTGAATTTGCAGTTACAAGGAAAAAGGCAAACAATTGTTCAAATGATGGGCTATGTTGATGGCTTCAAAAAGAAACTGAGCCTATTTAGTCTGTCTTTGCAAAAGAATGACCTGTTTCATTGTCCTTGTTGTAAACAGCTGTCTGAGAAAGAGAGTGTTAACTTCTGGAGGTACACAGATGACACTGAACAGCTGATTTCTGAGTTTGATCGTCGATTTCAAGATTTTGAGATGTTTCGTCCACAAATGGAACTTTTTAACAACCCATTCAAGTGCACAGTGGAGTCTCAGCCAGCAGAACTGCAATTACAGTTATGTGAACTCCAATGTGACCCATTCATCAACACAACAGAAGCAACTGGAGCTGATTTGTGGAAATTACTACCAAAGGAACGTTACCCACTTCTGAGAAAATGGGCCCTAAAAGTGTGCTCTATATTTGGTAGCACATATCTTTGTGAGACAACATTTTCTGCCATGAAGCTTATCAAATCCAAGACCAGAAACAGATTAACTGACTCTGTATTATCCCATGTTCTCAGAATTGCTACGTCACAAATGGAAGTAGACTTCAAATCACTGGTGAAAAGTTTTGATAAGCCACACTCTTCACAATGAAATAACACACAAATGTATGTTTGAAATAAATAATTACATGTCATATTACAAATTACAAAACAAATTAAAACAGATTCATTATATATTTTTTAACAGTAATTTCAGTCCAAAGACTGGTATACATGTCTTGGCAGATGTGCAGTACAGTAGCTTGCCGTTGCTTTCTGTACGTGGTTCATTATATATGTAAAATTAAATCTCAGAACGTTATTTTTTAAGGATTTTATAGGTCTGGCCCTCTGGTGTTACCCTTTACCATAATCTGGCCCTCGGCCAACCTTAGCTTGGCCACCACTGTTTTAGATAATGTGGAAGATAGTTCCAAAGATGAGCAGCAGAGTAAGCAAAGCTTTTCTTGAATAAGCCAAGCCTAGGATTGGGCACCTGTATTTTGTTAAGGCGTTGACTGCGTCTTTCATTGTATTTGAACATTGGCCACAGATATGTTGGAGCATTCTGTGACAGGATTTTGTGAACAAATTTAGCTTTGTTGAACAGAAAGCACTTTCTTAGAGGCAGTATTTTGAGATCTTTATATAGATCTACACACTATGTTTGGCAGTTGTCAGAAACTAGACGCACTGCACGCATTTGTAGTGAATGTAGTCTTTTTGTGTTGGACTTAGAACAATCATCCCAGATTGTGGAGCAATAGTCAAGGTTTGTTTGTATGTGAGATATATAGAACAATTTTCGTGCATCTTCATCTAGGAAATGTTTGATTTTAGCTAACTGGTAAACTTTCTGTGCCGTTTGCTTGGTCAGTGCATGTACATGTGAGTTCCAATTTAGATGCTGGTCAACGGCTATTCTTAGAGTTGTATGTTCATTAACGTTTTCAATTGGTGTGGTACCAATGTAGATCTGAAGTGTTGTTTTCTCTGAATTTTGTAATTTTTGTCTTGTTGATATTAACATGCACTTTGTTTTAATTATATTTATTAGCATGCGATTTCCGATGCTCCACTTAATCAGATTATCTGTATCTTTTTTGTAACGATAGTTCGAGTGTGTTGCAACTTGTATCATTCGTGTAGACAGTACAGTCATCAGCAAATAGGTCACAGGATGCGTGCTCGACGTGTAGTGGAAGGTCATTAATGTATATGGCAAAAAGTAGAGGCCCAAGAATAGAGCCCTGAGGAACGCCGGTATTTATTACGGTTGGGTTTGAGCAAGAGTTATTGTAAGAAACTACATGTTTTCTGTCTGACAGGAATGATTTAATTATCGTCACTAGTTAAAGGTTTACTTTTGATGTTTGTAGTTTTCTAATTAAAATAGCGTGATCTATCATATCAAATGCTTTTTTAAAGTCAACACAAACTGCCTCACATATAATATCGTTATTAATATTTAAGTGCCAGTTGTCAATCATCTTAGTTAGAGCTGTGTGATAATGAATGTTTAGGTCTAAACCCCGACTGACTATTAATTAGCAAGCCGTTGTTAACTAGGTGTTGTGGTGTTATTTTATGTATGTGTTTTTCTAGTGGTTTTGATAGCGATGATATTAAGGAGATCGGCCTACAGTTACCAAGGTTATTATTGTCGGAAGAGCCAGGTTTTAAGAGAGGATATACCTTAGCGACTTTAAAGTGCCACGGAAAGTAACTCCGTGCGATACATTGATTGTATATGTATGTAAGCGAATCACTAATAGCTGGAGCCGCATTACGCAGTATTCGATTACTGACTCCGCCAAGTCCTTATGAGTTATTATCTTTAAGGCCTAGAAGATAGTTATACACTTGATTAACTGTCATAAACGGAATGTTGGATGGGATTGTGTTGGTATATTTGTTCTCACAAAATACTAACAGCCTGCTTAAGTCACAAGGTGAATTTGGTATTTGATAAGGGTGGAATTAGGATGCCGTCGAATTACCACCTCTATCGACACCAGGTATTACAATGCAAGATGTGGGTGTCTTATCTGGTTTAGATTGTTGCTGTGTGTGTTGCAGTAGAACAGTTCACAGGTACACCACAGGCAACATGACGTGTAGAGTCATAAAAAATGGTAACTTCGCTGTAGGTTTATACCATTTATTGCACGCCACAAAACAGTCATGATACTTATGTTATCATCGGCATAGCACAACGAATGCAGCATTCAAACTCATGTTAACTGACAGTCATGTAGAAGTCAATACTCAATAGTTGTATGGAAAACAAATATCATAGCGAAGCTTGATAAATAATACATATAACTTCTGCAACCGTGGTCAGCTGCAGATCCTTAATGTTCATAGACAATAATAATTATTCCTTCCTGATGCTAGCAGATCAGATGTATACAATACGTCCGTTTACTGTCTGCACGTGAGTAGCATACATGGATTACAGGTCAGCTCGACCTTTATAACCTTCCTAAGTCTAACCATCTGACTTGGACGTGATCTCTGATATAACGAATCCTGGAACACAGACAATAGTCTTGTTGGTCTAGAGCGACCCATAGATATATAACTAGTTCAGGTATAAAGATACCGGTGGCTTAATCCTAGTCAAAGTACCTCTCCATTTTGAATCACACAGGCGAGCAAAAAGGCGACAAAATGACGAACCTCTAGATGATAGCCTAAAGTTCGATACAAGAGGAATTACCTTATTTCGGAAAATCAACCATGAACATATGCCTCCAGGCAGGCTTGAATAATACGGGGAAATAGTCTAGTTAGCTAACTAACTCACAAAGACAATGTATTTCCCTCAGAGAATCACAAGACGCAGTCGCGTCCGCTCGCTAATCAGTCCATTTCTCAACTCCCGACCTGGGCGGAACAACAAAAACGACAACCCAGTCGAGACATGCGCAGAGTGACAATCTCTGAGTCGCTGTTCACAATAAGACGATTCTAAGAACATTCGAGATAAAAGTCTTACACAGTCGCGCCTTTTATGGACATGAACAGAAGCGTTAAGAAAGGTTTCAAACATCTACAACAGTTGACTGATACTACCAAATAAGGAGATATGGTCACGCTTCGTTCAAGACATTATAGACCGAACGTGTCTCTATACAAGAGGAGGTAAACTCATAAAAAATAGCAGTATCGATATATCGGATTCTGTCCCTTTGACCATAAAATATATATAACATGCATTTCAGTCAAATAATGATCATACATACGAAAAACGATCATACAAAGACTTTGGAAAAAAGTAATTATTTGTGCGTAACATTACCGCACCCTCCCGGAAAAAAAAAAATGAAACATTTTTTTTTTTTTAAATCCTGGAGCCGGAAAAATCTAGGCTCCTAACGCACGTATGATGCGCGGATATACCTAACAAAATAGCTCAACACTTGGAGCAAAACTGAGATCATATCCCAGGTCCTTAGAGAAAAATTTATCTAAGTATACGCGTATATATCCCAGGAAGGTGCCACCAACACAAACCACAATGCTGGCAACATCATAATAAAAGTCAAATTATTCTCATACCAATATATGAAATCAAATATATTATTATGATATCATACAATGTGTTGCAAATAGCGGTGTAATATATTAATATACCGCACTATTTTATTACATTATGTAATGCATCAGTAACTAATAAGTAATACATGTGTTGATCTTCGTTGACATAAAACATTCAATAGAAGAAGATGTGGACATCATCCGCTCCCAATCTAGGACAGGACTTGATATACTCAAAGTTCCACAATGGACACAATC
This sequence comes from Oreohelix idahoensis, assembly GCA_024509875.1. Classification (NCBI taxonomy): domain Eukaryota; kingdom Metazoa; phylum Mollusca; class Gastropoda; order Stylommatophora; family Oreohelicidae; genus Oreohelix; species Oreohelix idahoensis. The sequence continues at coordinate 225,679 of JAMPIV010015035.1, read as the reverse complement.
TCGCATCTTCAATGATGTGCTGCGAAAATATCAATAACACAAATCTTAAAGACAACTGGTAAATCTCTCAATACAATCCTGAAAATAATTTATTTAAATGTGGCCGAGTGATCTTTTGGCCCGTATATCACTAACTAAGCCTTCTTAGATAATTACATGGAACAATGTTATAAATTCCCCCTCAAAAAAAGTGAGAGAAAAAAAAAATCTACCAACATGTCATTATAACATTGGACTGTATATCAGGAAATATATATATGACAGAAGAATCATGTGGAATCGTGTGGGCATCTGGACAGAATGTCCGCCATTACATTATCCGAACCACGGATAGCTCGAACCGAGAAATGAAATGGTTGAAGAGCTATGGCATAACGAGTGGACCTCGAGCTCTTCAAGTTTTTGCTCTGAATAGCAGTAAGCGCTTTCTGGTCGGTTTCCACAATGAAATGTGCGCCTAGAAGAAATCTTTGTAACTTCAGAATAGACCATACCATAGCCAATAACTCACGGTCTAAAACCGAGTAATTCTTTTCTGCAGCATTTAATTTCCTAGAGATATACATCACCGGATGCAGAGTATCAGAATACTCCTGCATTAGTGCTGCCCCAATCCCAGTTGACGAGGCGTCACTTCGAAGAACAAAAGTCTTCTCAATAGTAGGTAACCTAAGAATAGGTGGAGATGAAAATAGGTCTTTAACCTGGTCCAATGAGGATTGACATTCTTTTGACCAGCGGATCAAATTAGGCGACCCTTTCTTCAATAAAGTAGAAAGCGGTGCCATAATGGAGGACAGATTCGGAATGAATCGTCCGTAGAATTGGATCAAACCTAATAGACTCCTTACTTGTTTCTTTGTCTTAGGGACCGAAATGTTAAGTATTTTTGAAACATTGTGGTCCTCTGTCTTTAAAAGACCATGACCAACACGATGACCTAGGAAAGAAATCTCACTAAATCCTATAAAGGCTTTAGAGGGTTTTGCAGTCAAGTTATACTCGCGAAGAGTAGACAGTAATTCGTATAAACCCAAATAGTGATCTTCCCAGGAATCACTAAATAGACAGATATCATCTAGATATGCTATGACATCTGTACGATATGCGAGAATTCGCCGCATCATGCGTACGAATGTAGCAGGGGCGTTCATAAGACCAAAAGGCATGAAATTCCATTGGAATAAACCCCTAGGTGTAGAAAAAGCTGTAAAAGGTTTGGCACGTTCAGTTAGCGGGACTTGCCAATAACCTTTAGACAAATCTAGTTTGGTAAAGAATCTAGAATTAGAAAGTTTATTGAGTAGTTCTTCTAATGAAGGCATAGGTTCAGCGTCGAACTTCGTAACTTGGTTCAATTTGCGATAATCTACGCAAATGCGAATGTTATTATCCTTCTTTCGAACAATAACCATAGACGAAGAGTATGCTGAAGTGGATGGTTCAATGATTTCCAAACGTATCATTTCATCCAATTCTTTCTCGACTTGAGACTGGAAATGGATGGGTATTGGATAGGGTCTGACTCTGATAGGATTATGATCAGTTAGCACAATGTCATGTTCAATGACATGTGTGTGTCCCGGGATGTCTGTAAGAACATCCTGAAATGTTTGCAACATCGAAGAAACTTGTCGATGTTCCTCAGCGGAAAGATTTGGAGAAACGGTCACGTTTTTCCAAGATTCCGTAGAATAAAGTGGGACCATAGAAAGAGGAAGATTGACATCAGAAAAAGTAGTTTCCTCATCCTGTATAACTGACAGCGATGAGTATTGACCATGAGGTACTTGAGAATTGTCCGTTGCCTGGAAAATAGGCTGCAAATAGTCTGGTCTTTCATGAAATTACGTGAGCATATTTATGTGGAAAGTTTTATGCTTTCCATCAATATCGACAACATAGTCGACATCAGAAATTTTGGAGACTATTGCATATGGACCTTTCCATGCAATTAGAAGTCTGTTCTCCCTTGAAGGAAGTAGAACGAGAGCTTTGTCACCTGGACAAAGTTGTCGTAGACATCTATTCTTATTCGCAAACTGCCTTGCCTTTTCTTTAGCAAATTCGGAAGACGAAGTTGCTAGTCTGCATGCCTCAATGATTTTTTTCCTAAGAGCAATGACGTACTCATAAGAAGACTGAGTCTCATCGCTAATATTATCGGCAGTGATTAGATCGTGAAGTAAAGACATAGGGCCGCGCGGTTGCGCGCCAAAGACAAGTTCAAAAGGGGAAAACCCCGTATGTTCATTGGGGACCTCTCTATACGCAAAGAGAGCCGCGGGTAAGACCCTGTCCCAATCCTGAGGATGATCCTCAGTTATTTTACCCAGTAAAGTTTTTAGAGTCCTATTTAAACGTTCGACCAACCCATTAGACATTGGGTGATAGATACTGCTGAGAGACCTTTTTATATGTAGCATAGACATTACCTGTGACATAGTGTCTGATATCAGTTGAGTGCCATGGTCTGACAATATTTCTCCGGGAAAACCCAAGCGAGAAAATATCAGCCAAAGAGCGTCTGCGATATCAGCAGTTGAGATGCTCTTGAGAGGTATTGCCTCTGGCCAACGTGTGCACATATCGACACATGTAAGAATAAATTGATGCCCTCTAGCCGACTTAATTCTAAAAGGACCGATAATATCTATTGCCATTTTTTGAAAAGGGCGAATTGGAATGTCAGCAGCCTGAATAGGCGCAGCATGTCGTGGTCCTTTAGATTTGACCTCCTGACATACTTTGCAAGCGCGACAGTACATTCGTATGTCCTTGCTCACAAATGGCCAAAAGAAAGCCGCAAGAACTCTCGACTTTGTACGGGAAAAACCCATATGTCCAGCACATTGCGAGTCATGAGCATGTTGCAATATTTGCACCCTCATGCTCTTAGGCACAAGAATTTGTGAATGAGTGGATGTAGTCGAGTCTTGTACCATACGTACAAGTACGCCGTTCTTCATAGAAATCCAAGATTTTCTATTAGTATTTTGATTAGGATCACCTTTTTTTGCTAGAATGAAGAATTTTTGTAACGACGGATCTTCTTCTTGCAATTTGATAAATGAGTCACGTGTAATAGTCAAGTGACTATTTTGTTCATTTACTTCATCATTATTAGTTAATGAAGTTTGAGGTGGATCCAGAGCATGTGCTCTTGTGACCACCGTATTGGTAGCTTCAATGTTTTGCTCTTCCCAAACAGCAATCTGCTGTGGGGTACATTCCCTAACTCCGTGAATACGACCAATAATAAGGTCCGCAATAGGGTTTGGAAGTAGACACGCGTGGACCTCTCCCGTGAAGAAAGGAGTAGCAATATGTATTATGGCAGTAGGATATTTTTCCAACGTGCCACCAAATGTGACACATTTGATGACCTTTCCTGTAGCACAGAATGGATCTACAAGAGATTGCCTAACCCCGACAGTAGTACATCCAGAATCAAACAACACCGAGACTGGATTACTATTTACAAGCCCCTTATGTAATATAAGAGAACCTCTCCCATCATGAGCAACATTAGCAGGAAGAGCGGGCAAAGGATGACCACAGCTTAGAGTACTAATGGTTTTCGGATCAAATAAAGTACTGCATTGGATACATTTATTTGCCCTACCAAAGTCAAAAGATGAGCATCCGATAGCATTATGGTCTTTATCATTATTAACCTGTTTATCTGCTCCCTGAGATTCTTGTTGAACAGAGTTTGTCTGTTGATATCTTTTTCTCTTCTGTTGCGATCTACCGCGACCATTATTGCCTCTGCAATTATCATTAAAGTCCCTACTGTAATTTTTATCCTGGTTTGCGTTCCAGTTTCCATAACTGTCATTACCATCTCTATGCTGTTGAGAACCTCTATTATCTTGGTATTGAGGTCTCTGCAAATAATATTTTCCTCTATACCGATTACCTTTATGAAAATTTCTAAAGTTACCGGGAATAGAATACCGTGTAATATTAGGTTGTCTCCAGTTCTGGGAAGAAGAATCTCCCTGAAATTGATTACCATGGTTCTGGGCATAATTACGGTTACTCTTTTTATTGAAATTTTGCTGGCTACCCTGAAATTTACGCATAAAATTCGGGCCATAAGGTGCTGCCGAAGCAACTGGCAGACCTTCTTTTACCTTAGAGTTGCTAATGGTTATGTGAGGATGTGCAGTAACATACTGGCTACAGTATTCTTCCATTTCTTTTATATTTTTAGGCTTACGCTCATGAAGAAAAGAAAGAAAAGCTTCATTAACAGAAGACATAACCTTGTCTCTAAGAAGTAAGTCCATGAGGGCTTCAAATGTACTTTCTGTCTTAGAAAGCTCAACCCATCGTAAAAAAGTAAGACGTATGCCTGAGATGAATTCTGAGAATTCAACTCCAGTTTCTGGTAACATGTTTTTAAATTTTAGACGATATCCGTCTTCGTTAAGTTGGTACTTCTTTAACAATGCCGCCCTGACAACCTCATAGTTGTTCTTGTCAGGCACATCTACCATACCCAACAAAGTCAAAGCATCACCTCTAAGTATCTTGGACAGATGATAAACATATAATGTTTTATCTATATTATGCACCTTACATGCACTTTCAAATCTATCTAGATAAAATGTTATATCATCAATTGAAGCATTGAATGCTGGTAAATTAAGCTTGAAATCAACAGCATTAGACTTATTAGCAGATGATACCTTATTAGCATCATTATTACTAGATAATTTCAACTTTTCTAACTCCAAAGCTAAGAGTTTTTCTTCATGTTCCATTTTTGCTTTTCTCTCATCAGACTCTCTTTGTAACCTTCTTTCTTCAGCCTCAGCCTGTTTTTTCTAATCTTTTATTTTCAGCCTCTATTTCAAGTCTCTTATTTTCAGCTTCTTTTTCAAGTCTCTTATTTTCAGCTTCTTTTTTTCAAGTCTCTTATTTTCAAGCTCAGCCTGAAGTCTCTTCTCCTGAGATTCTGCTTCTCTTTTTTGTTTTTCCATTTCCATTTGTAATCTCTTTTCATCTACCTGCATCTGCAGTTTTAAATTTTCAGCATCTATTCTCTTTTGTTCAGTTAGTTCTTTCATTTTCTTTTCCTCCGACTTCAATGCCTTGGCATATTGAACAGTCGCAAATTCTTCTAATTTATCACCTGTCTTCCCAAGGGCTTTACCCTGCTCAATAAAGTACTCAAATGTAGACATGATGTCTAAAATGTGAGTACAGAACCTGAAATAATTAATTATCTTATTTCAATCTTAATAGCAACAAGACTTAATAAAGTGCTTGTATAATTACTATGTTCACTCCAATCTCTGTGGGAAACAAGACTTGACACCAATTTGTATTATCAGTTGTACAATAATATCACAAGTCACCTCTTAATTATCAGTGCACTACCCAAATCAGTGCATAACCATCAGTTATTTATCATAACTGCACTACAATAGTGCATAAGGAAAAAACCACCAGCTAGTTATGATAAGTGCACTATAGATCAATAGTGCATGAGCATATATGTAACAATAGTGAAAGCTAACTATGCAAGAACTATGCAAACAATAACAAGACAATGTAAACAATAACAAAGTACCAACAATGTAAACAAAACAAAGATCAAAGTCAATGTAAACAATAACAAAGATCAGAGTCAATGTAAACAATAACAAAGATCAACGTCAATGTAAACAATAACAAAGATCAGAGTCAATGTAAACAATAACAAAGATCAAACAATACGAAAACATTCGCATAAGTCAAATAAATAAACAGCGAAACTAAAAAGAATATGATGACAGAATGCGAAGATATGACAAACAAATGACGCTACAGTATATACACAAAAATTTACGTGAAGAACTGAATAATAGAAAAGAGGAGACCTACAAATACAAACAATTGAAATCGAAACTAAAAAACAGAAAGAAAGAGAAAAAAAAAAAAAAAAATATACAAAAAACGAAAATAAAGCACAACTCGTCACAACTAAACAGATATAGCAACGATTGTCGCTAGCAAATTTCACAATAGGAAATTCGCACAGTCCCTAACGAAAACGCTAACAGTAGAACCTCTGTGACGTGGTATCATCTACTGAAAGACACCGCCCAACCGAGAAAACCCGCAGAAATATAAACATATAAATACAAATCCAAATAACATATAACATGTAAACATATAAAGAGTGCGAAAAATGTGATAGACAGAAGGCTCAGTTAGAACATAAGGGCACAGTTCACAAACAAAACAGGCCACTTAACTTCTATGTATCCACAACGTCAGCACAGGTCAGAACAGGATGTGATCAGCATTCTTAGGACAATGATCCAACGTTGATCCATATCTGCTCTCGTAAACTGCCATGACGAAGGAAATGAGCTTCTAACAGGAAACAGCTTCTGACAGGAAACAGCTTCTGAACTTGACCTTCTGAATCTGCAACAGTAATTCTGAGACCGGAACAGTTGTTACGGCACTTGTCCTTCTTCTCAACAGATCAGGAAATCCATTCGCTCGGTACTTGTCCTTCTATTTGTAGACAAACTTCAATACCGCCGAGCAGCGCCGGGTAGTTTCAAAATATCAACAACTGTCAGTACTGCTGCGTCTTTCAAAAAATTTCATCAAAGGTGATGAATAGCAACTGCAATGTTGTCTTGTAGTCTGCTGATGATGTCTGGGTTTGTTGACCCCCTTGAGAGTTGGTACCAGAATAAACCAACTATTGGCCACCATGAATTGATAAGGGTGGAATTAGGATGCCGTCGAATTACCACCTCTATCGACACCAGGTATTACAATGCAAGATGTGGGTGTCTTATCTGGTTTAGATTGTTGCTGTGTGTGTTGCAGTAGAACAGTTCACAGGGTACACCACAGGCAACATGACGTGTAGAGTCATAAAAAATGGTAACTTCGCTTTAGGTTTATACCATTTATTGCACGCCACAAAACAGTCATGATACTTATGTTATCATCGGCATAGCACAACGAATGCAGCATTCAAACTCATGTTAACTGACAGTCATGTAGAAGTCAATACTCAATAGTTGTATGGAAAACAAATATCATAGCGAAGCTTGATAAATAATACATATAACTTCTGCAACCGTGGTCAGCTGCAGATCCTTAATGTTCATAGACAATAATAATTATTCCTTCCTGATGCTAGCAGATCAGATGTATACAATACGTCCGTTTACTGTCTGCACGTGAGTAGCATACATGGATTACAGGTCAGCTCGACCTTTATAACCTTCCTAAGTCTAACCATCTGACTTGGACGTGATCTCTGATATAACGAATCCTGGAACACAGACAATAGTCTTGTTGGTCTAGAGCGACCCATAGATATATAACTAGTTCAGGTATAAAGATACCGGTGACTTAATCCTAGTCAAAGTACCTCTCCATTTTGAATCACACAGGCGAGCAAAAAGGCGACAAAATGACGAACCTCTAGATGATAGCCTAAAGTTCGATACAAGAGGAATTACCTTATTTCGGAAAATCAACCATGAACATATGCCTCCAGGCAGGCTTGAATAATACGGGGAAATAGTCTAGTTAGCTAACTAACTCACAAAGACAATGTATTTCCCTCAGAGAATCACAAGACGCAGTCGCGTCCGCTCGCTAATCAGTCCATTTCTCAACTCCCGACCTGGGCGGAACAACAAAAACGACAACCCAGTCGAGACATGCGCAGAGTGACAATCTCTGAGTCGCTGTTCACAATAAGACGATTCTAAGAACATTCGAGATAAAAGTCTTACACAGTCGCGCCTTTTATGGACATGAACAGAAGCGTTAAGAAAGGTTTCAAACATCTACAACAGTTGACTGATACTACCAAATAAGGAGATATGGTCACGCTTCGTTCAAGACATTATAGACCGAACGTGTCTCTATACAAGAGGAGGTAAACTCATAAAAAATAGCAGTATCGATATATCGGATTCTGTCCCTTTGACCATAAAATATATATAACATGCATTTCAGTCAAATAATGATCATACATACGAAAAACGATCATACAAAGACTTTGGAAAAAAGTAATTATATGTCTTTACTGTTTGTTTTGTTCTGAACCAAATTTTTAAAGTATTTTTTTTTTCTCTACGAATTAAATGTTGCACGTTGTTCCTCTGTGCTCTGTACATGTTAAAGTCCTTGTTTTTGTGAGCTTGATCTATCTGCCTCATGGCGTCTAGCACTGCGTGTGTGATCCAAGGAGATTTGACCTGTCATTTCACACGAACTTCTTTAGTTGCGGCGTGGTTACCAAACACACAAAGAAAGATACGTATCCAATGGGCAATGGCGTCATCGGGATCAGAAAGCTGGTAAACACTGGCAAGAGGTGCAGTTCGCAAATCATGTAAAAATAGTTCACGGTTGAAATTTTTAAAACTTCTAAATTTAATACTGATATGTTTATTTCTTGGAGCTTTATATTTATTCTTTGACCACGTGCAACATATAGGATAGTGGTCACTCATCGCGACAGTAGGAACAGAGCATTCTATAATGTTTTGTGCACAGGTGACGTAGATGTGGTCAATTGTTGTGGATGATGGTTTTGTTACCCTGGTAGGCTGGTTGACTTTTTGTTTTAGGTTGTATGATAGTATGATGTTTTCCCACGTTTGGTTTGTGTTGTGCATGTCGATGTTGAAATCGCCTAGAAGAATAACTTCTTTGGCAGTGGTAAATACTTTATTCATCATAGTGGTGAAATCTTCATACCAGATGGCTCCTGCACTGGGATTTCTATAAAGATACCCGACTAGAAATTGTCCCTGAGTCGGCAGTTTTATTTCTTACCATATGCATTCGGTCTCTGCTGTCTCTAAATCACTTCTGCGGCGATAAGTAATAGAAGTGGAAATATAAACTACTATACCTGTTTCTAGCTCTCCTGTGAAGAAATAAGCTCATCTGCTAAAAATCAGAAAAAGATGGTGGTCCTTTTCCAAACTCTGCGATTCAGGAAGAAAAAAAAACACGGGCTGGCACTCAGGTGCGTACTTATAGTATTTGACACCCAGGGCGGACCCTTCCTTTGCCCCCCTCCCCCTTCCACCCCCCCCCCCCCCTCCCGTAAGACACAAAGAAAAGTACATCACGCTTGCAAGAAGATTTTTAAACAGGACAGTACTAGCATAAAAGTGTCCGATGTCACCTCCTCCTCGCTGTCACCCGGGGCGGAGACCCCCCCCCCCCCCCCCCCCCCACTAAAATATTGAAATTTGTGACCAGGCCTTCAGTCACAAGCCCAGTCAGGTGAACCCTTTCAACGAGTCTAGTGCCCTCGCTAGGCAGTATTGGTGACTGCGAATCTGAAAAAGAGACTCGATCTAGACCTGTTCTTATTGAATAAATGATAAAAACTTCTTCCTCTTCTTCGTTCAACCTTTCAGCTCCCCAAGGAGCATAGATCTTCTACAACTTATGCCAAGTCTTTCTGTCCAGTGCCATCACCTAAAGGTCATGTTGTGGCAGTGTAGATCGTGATCGTATAGTGGAGGAAGAGTGGAAGAAACTGATGGCCGTTAGTTAACTTAAGCTTTCATCAAAAACTGCAACTGTCTTACTTTAGTTTTTCGCTTCCAATATTGATTTCAATTCAGTTAGAATCTTTCATATATAAGATGTTTATTTCAGTTGAAGATTTGTTTAAAAGCAATACATGTTGGAACATTCAATATGCTCTCTGGGTCCAATATAAAATCTACCTTTGTTCACCTACTTCTTGGGGTCCCAGCTTGGGCGGATGTTATTCTTTCTATCGTTGACCGGAAACTAACTAATGATTGGTCTTTTGGTTAACAGTCAGTTAATTTAATCTCAAAACTAACTAACTACAAAATCTCTCTACCAAATTTATTATTACCAAGGGACGTTAACCAATCATAGTTCCAGTTTATGGACTTTCCGGTATATCTTGTATGAAAATCCACACAAGATTTAATGACATCATGGACTCATGAGTACCATGACAAATGATGTCATTAGTTTGTGACTAGTGTGAGTACTAGCTAGCCTATACAAGTACATAGTGTATCTGACTTGCTAAAGTACTTTCTATCCTAAGGGTGGCATAGTAGGCCACACGGCCACAATGTCCTTCATATCTGTCTCCATTTCTCTTTTCCTTGTGTTCTTTCGTCTTCCTCTACCTCTCTTACCTGACAACAACCTCCGGTATGAGAATGGAGGTAGAGATAACTACTGCGGCCCTGAGGTGGCTGTCTGAAACTCCATCAACCAGGGCAATTATTGTGTCAGACTCACAGTCCATGCTTCTGAAGGTCCAGAATGGATGACTACAGCAGTAATGGAACAAATCCATAGATGCCTCGAGTCTTCAGGAACGGGTGTGAGTCTACTGTCCTGGTTATGCAGGGGTACGCAGCAGAGATTGAGCTAACAGGCAGAGCACTCAAAGTGGAGACACTGGATAAGGGCGAGATACTAAGGACAATTGATGATCGCCTGTTAGAGAACGACACTGCAATCGATGAAACAGCAAGGCTAAAACTGTGGGAATTTTGCACCAAACGTAAGCCTATCAGGGATGGACGTATGAGAGGATGCATTAGTAGTGTATACAATCAGCGCGCTACAAGAACAGTTTGCGTTTATAATCTAAGATATTTGCTGAGGGAGACTGAGCACCTGTGGGTTTGTGCAGTGATTTCGATTCTGACCAACAATAACAATATACGGCTATCACAACGCAAATTACCAACACACACAAGAAACACGGACACATACACACTCTGAGAAACATTAGAACTGTCACAACGTACACATTCGCGCATACAAAACAGGCATAAACGGACACGTACATATACATATAAATTAACATAGTAGTCAAATAAACGAAACCTCGTGGTATTTAGTCATCGACCTTGGTTCAGCTAATTAGTCACACAATTCGAAAAAAAGATAAACCTTCGGAGTAATTATCTGCTCTTTGCTTTGGAACAGAAACCGTAATTTCCCTCATTAGATATGGAAAGTAATTTACAAGACGAAAAGAAAAATACGACAAGAAATCCCGCTTTTTTAACGTATTTATTACATCCCTTTACACACACACACAAAAATTCACTTCCGTCGGTGATGAGAATTTACTGTTTGGAATCCTCTTCATCTTTCATTATATCAATGTATCTGGCATTTGGTTGCATTAATTTTGTGAGACATGCTGGCAAAGCCGTCAGAAGTCCGAGATTTGTGAGGATAAGGAACTGATCAAATGTATTGAAACAAATAGAATTACATGTATTACTAAAATGTTGGAAGCCTCTAATACAAGTAGGAATAGAAAGAATAAGTCTTCATTACGATTACAAATAAAAACTCTTAAAAGACATATGAAGAGATGGAGACTTTTATATTTTGGTAGTTGTTATGGACCAATTCTAGAGACAGTCATGCATCAAGCTCATTTTCGGATCTTTAATGCCATTGCTGCTTTCTTTTCAAATCGTAGAAAGAGTTAAGTAAATGGAAACAACTTTTCAGGGCTTCATCGTGCTGCTGGATAGAAAGTATCAGTCCTTTTCAGGGCTTTATAATACTATTGGATAGATACTACTAGTCCATTTCAGGGCTTCGTCATGCTAGTGTATCGATAAACATAAATAACACATAAGGAAGGGAAACCCGAGGCCTGTAAACAGTAAATTAATATTAGACAAACATAAAGGTATGTTTTCAGGCACTCGTAAGAAATAAAGAAGTAGAACACTTGGACAACAGAAAAACAACAGACGTGAGTGGCTTACCCAGGGTTCGAACCCCGTACCTTCCGTACGACAACTCCGCCTAGCTATCAAGCGAATCACACTGACCCCACGGCCAGCTAGGCATCCCCAAAAAAGGATGCTTTGCTGACTATTTATCAGTACGAAACACACAAGATAACACCGGAAGTATACAGTGGGCAACTCAGCCCTTTAATGACGCAATCACTTCTGTTGTTCCCCTATTAACAGTATGTGTCAGTCCAAACAAGACAAAGACCTTGATACTGGGTCCAGTAAATAGTAGAAGACTTAAGGACAGTAGTATAGAACAGAGGGTAGGTTTCTGGTATTGTATAAACATAAATAACACATAAGGAAGGGAAACCCGAGGCCTGTAAACAGTAAATTAATATTAGACAAACATAAAGGTATGTTTTCAGGCACTCGTAAGAAATAAAGAAGTAGAACACTTGGACAACAGAAAAACAACAGACGTGAGTGGCTTACCCAGGGTTCGAACCCCGTACCTTCCGTACGACAACTAGGCGGAGTTGTCGTACGGAAGGTACGGGGTTCGAACCCTGGGTAAGCCACTCACGTCTGTTGTTTTTCTGTTGTCCAAGTGTTCTACTTCTTTATTTCTTACGAGTGCCTGAAAACATACCTTTATGTTTGTCTAATATTAATTTACTGTTTACAGGCCTCGGGTTTCCCTTCCTTATGTGTTATTTATGTTTATACAATACCAGAAACCTACCCTCTGTTCTATACTACTGTCCTTAAGTCTTCTACTATTTACTGGACTCAGTATCAAGGTCTTTGTCTTGTTTGGACTGACACATACTGTTAATAGGGGAACAACAGAAGTGATTGCGTCATTAAAGGGCTGAGTTGCCCACTGTATACTTCCGGTGTTATCTTGTGTGTTTCGTACTGATAAATAGTCAGCAAAGCATCCTTTTTTGGGGATGCCTAGCTGGCCGTGGGGTCAGTGTGATTCGCTTGATAGCTAGGCGGAGTTGTCGTACGGAAGGTACGGGGTTCGAACCCTGGGTAAGCCACTCACGTCTGTTGTTTTTTCTGTTGTCCAAGTGTTCTACTTCTTTATTTCTTACGAGTGCCTGAAAACATACCTTTATGTTTGTCTAATATTAATTTACTGTTTACAGGCCTCGGGTTTCCCTTCCTTATGTGTTATTTATGTTTATACAATACCAGAAACCTACCCTCTGTTCTATACTACTGTCCTTAAGTCTTCTACTATTTACTGGACCCAGTATCAAGGTCTTTGTCTTGTTTGGACTGACACATACTGTTAGTAGGGGAACAACAGAAGTGATTGCGTCATTAAAGGGCTGAGTTGCTCACTGTATACTTCCGGTGTTATCTTGTGTGTTTCGTACTGATAAATAGTCAGCAAAGCATCCTTTTTTGGGGATGCCTAGCTGGCCGTGGGGTCAGTGTGATTCGCTTGATAGCTAGGCGGAGTTGTCGTACGGAAGGTACGGGGTTCGAACCCTGGGTAAGCCACTCACGTCTGTTGTTTTTCTGTTGTCCAAGTGTTCTACTTCTTTATTTCTTACGAGTGCCTGAAAACATACCTTTATGTTTGTCTAATATTAATTTAGTGTATCGATACTATTAATCCTTTTTGGGGCTTCATCGCGTTAGTGGATCGATACTATTAGTCCTTTTTAGGGCTTCATCACCCTAGTGGGTCGATACTATGTCCAATTTTAGGGCTTCATCACGCTAGTGGATCGGTACTATTAGTCCATTTCAGGGCTTCATCATGCTAGTGAGTCGATACTATTAGTCCTTTTCAGGGCTAAGTCATGCTAGTGGACCAATACTTTTAGTCCTTTTCAGAGCTTCATAATGCTAGTGGATCGATACTATTAGTCCTTTCCAGGGCTTTTCATGCTAGTTGATCGATACTATGTCCTTTTCAGTACTTTGTCATTCTAGCAGGTTGATAATGTTAGTCCTTTTCATGGCTTAGTATCTATCAACGTTGTAAGTGCTATCAGTCCTTGTCAGGACCAGATCTTTTCAGGGCTACGCCATGCTAGATGATAAACGCTAAGAGTCCTTTCCAGGACTTAGAATGTATCAGAGCTTCCGAGGATAAGCGGTTAGTGTGATTTTCTCTCGTGGCGAAGTTATCAGGTTCCTGGATCGAAACCTGATTACGTCACTCTCCAGTCTCATCATTATCACCATTTATCTCCCCAAGGAGCATAGGCCTTCAGCAAACTGATGGTCAAGTCTTCCTGTCACGTGCCACCAGCTCAAGGTGTTTCTATGTCTTCTTCATGCCCTTCATGTCTGTCTCCAGTTCTCTTCTCCATGTGTTCCTTGGTCTCCCCTACCTCTCTTACCCTGGGGATTCCAGAAGAAGGACTGCCTGGTAATGCTATAAAAAAAACTCCTTCAGTGTGTGTTCTATCCATCGCCAGCGTCTTTTTTTCATCTCTTGTTCCACTGGCACTTGTTATCAGCTCTACACCCGTGATTTTGTTAAACCACGTCACTCCTTCTATTCTACGCAAGCACCTGTTTATGAAAGTATGTAGCTTTTTGGTTGTTGGTGTAGTTCTCCATAGTTCAGAGTCATACAATATGAATGATTTGACATTGGAATTGACGACTCTGATTTTTGTGTTGGACTTGTGTCGTGAAACGAGTGTAAGCCACTACTTGGTTAATCACTATGTCGAAATACAGATTTGCTTCAACCAATCAACGATCACCGTTCACCAGTCTCTGAGACAGAATAAATTATACTGTTCACGCAGTTCACGCAAGATGGCGGCGAAAAACTGAATAAAATTAGGCGGTATGAGCAAAAGACGAAACCGGAGGAAACCAATCAACTTGCTCCGCCAGGAACCAACCGAAAGCTTTCCTTAAGTATTTACCTGCCTATATAATCGGGCGGATTTTATGCTAACCACGCAACCCCGAACTTGACGCCAGAGATACTGACTGAAGAGGAAGAAGCTGTCACCTTGATTTGTTGCTTACCTGAGGGCATCGACCTGCAACCTACTTCACTAGTCGAGTCAATTTTTAAATCTTGGAGGGTAAATATAAATTTACGATAACCTTTAGGAAAAGAGGCTTACAGCAGACCTGTATATATTTAATATATTTTGGTTCACTGATTGTATCTTGGGGAAATTTAGTATAATGATTGTATTTCCTATTATGATTGAATAGACGAAGACTAATAGGACTCATACTTCAATCTATTGTCAGTCTATAACTTCAGTCTATTTTCTCTCCTCCAAACTGCAATATAACCAAAAACAGTCTGATAACTCCAAACTGCAATATAACCAAAACAGTCCTTGTTAGGACTCAATCTATTGTCAGTCTATAACTTCAGTCTATTGTCTCTGATAACTCCAAACTGCAATATAACCAAAACAGTCCTTGTTAGGACTCAATCTATTGTCTCATCTAACTCCAATCTATTGTCTCCTATAACTCCCACCTGATATATGTAACCAAACAGTCCTCGTCGCATATATTCCTATCATAAGAACATAACGTTATTGTTAGGATATATGTTACCAGCTTGTATAGCACTCGTCAGAGGGGGCCTGGGATTATAGGGGGAAGGACATTGTTGTATCACACCTAGGTGTACATATTATTGGATTTATTCATGTATTGATTTATATTATGGGATGTATTAATGTATTAAATGTATTCATGTATTGAATCTATATTATTGAATGTATCCATGCATTAGTTTATCAGAAAGAATGTTTTGCAAGTAGACACCTGTCTTGTCTCGCTATTGCTAAATCATACTGAGCCATGTTGTCATTCATCCCACATGCAGACACTGAGACACGCTCATATCATATACAATAGAAATAGGTGGGCTTGAGGACAGAAATTAGCCCCTATTTTTCCTTGTTACAGGTTTCATTTGTGTCCTAAAAAACCTGAGGTCGTATGTTCGAGTCAATCCCGCTGCCTGGAACTTCGCAGGAGCATAGAGATTGTACAGAAGCTACATCTTTAGTCCCCCTCAGTCTTGGGTGGGCTAAAGTAACGAGCCTCAGCAGGAGTTGTGTGAACCAAACTAGGGAGAACAGAACGTTTTAAGAGATGAGTACACATTAGTACCATTTCTGTCAGCATTGTGAGCATAGAAACTGTCAGTGATGAGAAAGTGAAATTAGCATAGCAAGAGACACAAATAACAACATAGCTGATAAGTGTTATATCCTTAATTAACAGCACAGCTGATATAATTTTTGTTCCTATAATTGGAAAACTTGTTGTAATATTTATTTACATATATATTTATAAATATAAATATTTGTAAATCATATGTAAACTTACAAATTCAGTACATTCCATTTTTTTTCAACATTCACCCTTCAGCACAAGAGTAGATAGTGTATATACGAAATAAATACTTAGGAAATTGTATCTGAAGACTTGTCAATTTTATCTTTGTTAAGTAAAATCTGTTTCCTTGTTTATTAATATCACAGTTAGTTACACAGCGGAGGTGGCACTTTATGTCGGTCTCCTCTCTACTATTGTTTCGAGATCAGAACATTCACAGCCGTAACTAATTTGTGATACCAGTAGTTAGTTCTCTCAGACACTGGGACTTCACCATTTTCTGCAGAAATTATATTTCTGTAATTGTCAGTACTATACTGATCCAAGAGCCAAACAAAACCTCTCGCCACACTGGGGGCTCGTTCCTGGGATATTTCTCTATATCTTGAGCCATACTTAGTCTATTCATCTATCTACATTCTATCTTGTGCCACCCATAGATAACATAAGAAACAAATTTTTGAAGAAAAAAAAAAAAAAAAATTCTATAACAGGATTTTTTTTATTGTTTTCTTAGGAGGAGTACCATTTAGTACTCAGTAAATAGTTGATGCTCACAAAGTTGCACGGACATTTTTTGTTCATTTAAATTAATTAAGTTTAATTACAATAAATTGGTTATAGTAAATATACATACCCTATCTAAGTAACGCCATGGCTGATCTAGTGAAGTTCAGAACTGCGATCATGCAGATGGGTAAGGAATTAAATTTGACAGGTGATGCTCTCACTCAGTATGTCACAACAGAAGTGGACAAACACATGGATAGGGAAGAAAGAAAGTTGCAATTAGAGACTGAAGCAAAGAAATTAGAGGCTGATAGAGAAGCAAAGAAATTTGAGGCTGAAGAAAGGAGGTTGCAAGCTGAAAGAGAAGTCAAAAGACTGGAAGCTGAAAGAGAAGTCAAAAGACTGGAGGCTGAGAGAGAAGATAAAAGACTGGAAGCTGAGAAAGAAGACAAAAGACTGGAAGCTGAAAGAGAAACTAAAAGGTTAGAAGCTGAGGAAAGGAAATTACAAGCAGAGAGAGACCATCAGTTGAGATTAAAAGAGCTTGAAATTCAGGCAAATACTGGCAATAATGGTGGTAGCTCACCTCACTCTGAGAGTAGCTCCAGCCAGAGCACCTCAAGTGGGGCCATGAATTTTCATCTGGACCCATTTGTTGAGAAAGAAGACGCCATTGAGTCGTACCTGGATAGATACGAAAGACTAGCCACTACCTATGGCTTAGTGAAAGAAAAATGGAGTCTTAAACTATCTCAGGGATTGAGAGGTGTGGCCTACGATGTGTATTTGAAGCTCTCAAGAGATGACCAGGAAGATTATGAAATCCTGAAGCAGGGACTGCTTGTGAGATATGAAAAGAACTCAGAATCATATAGAAAGAAATTCCGAACAGCTAAACTTCTTCCAGGAGAAAACTATCACCAATTCTCTGCTAGATTGGAAACCTATTTGGAAAAATGGAGTAGTTTAGGAAAGTGTCAGGATCTGAAAGAAATGATAATGATGGAGCAAGTGAAAGAGTCCATGCCTCAAGAAATGAGGAAGTTTATCATGGAACAAGGAGCAGAGAGATTGGGAGATATTGTAACTGTTGCTGAGAGATATCAAGCAGCTCAGGCAGAATTATTAGGAAATAGGAAAAAGCAGGATGAAAACTTCACATCATCACAAAACTATACCAAATATGAACAAAAAGTCCATACCACAAGGAACAAACAAAGATTTGACCAAAAGGACAAAAACTCGCTAAGATCGGATAAGACACCTTACCGGAAGGAAGGAAAGTGGTGTAAAACTTGTCTAATGAGTAACCACAATACTGCAGACTGCAGAAGGGACAACCCTCCTTATTATGCTGCGTGTCTCACAACAGGGAACAAGGGAAGGAAGGAATTGACAGTTAGTCAGAATGACCTCCATCATCCCCCTGTCTGTGAGGAAGTGACATGTAATGGCACTAAAATTCAGTGCTTATATGATTCAGGTTTGGAATTCGACTCAGTCGTGAGTGCAACCCTAGTGCACCCTGACCAACTTACCACAGAAACAGTGGACATACAAGGGGCAATGCAGGGAACCGGCACCATGACACTTCCCATAGCAAGGATCAACGTGAGAACTCGCTATGTTGAAGGAGTGATAAGAGCAGCAGTAAGTGATGATCCTATATACCCGCTGGTAATAGGATGTAAATATGTCTTTTTGGGTGACCCAGTAAAACCTGTTGTCATGGCAGCAAACCATACCAGGTCGAGCACCAAAAAGGAGGAGGGAGATCCAATAAACATTCATCGTACAAAGATGAAAAAGGCTCAAACCGCAGATAGCACATTGAAGCCTTGTTTTGGCAAATTGCCAAAGGCCCATAACCCTCCAGAGAAAGGAGACTACTATATGGAAAATGGCCTACTCTACAGACAAGCTGGAAAAGGACCTAAAAGGCATGGACAGCTGGTAGTGCCAAAATTCTATAGGAAGGAAATTATGGAGCAAGAGCATGCTACATCAGGCAGTGGCCACAGAGGAAAAGGGGCCACTGGTCAAAATATAGCATTGCGATATTACTGGCCAGGAATAATTGAAGACATAAGTCGGTATATATGAAATCCTGTTCAGAATGTAACCAGGTAACCTCATTCAGAAGCGTAGACCAGTTACAGGACCTAGGGAAGCATTGTTGCGGACGTAGGCCCACAAAGAAAATACACCAGAGAAAACAACAGGTAGATGCAGTGATAAAGAGAGAACAAAATCACAACAAGTCTACTGTTACACCAGTAACCATGGCAACTCTCCGTATTGTACAGAGAGGGGACGAGAGACATCCCACCATGACTAGATATTTGTCGGAACACCATGGCCTGGATCATTTGGAAAATTTGGTTAGTCAGCAACCATTATTAAAAAAGCTGCAGAAACAAACCCGAACCAAAGGAGGTAGGAACCAGGGCTGTACCAAACAGTTGAGGGAGACAGGCCCCACTTCGGTATACTGCCCCTTACAATAGAAATAGGTGTGGGTCCGGCAACGTTGTTGTATTGCCGTCCCCATACACAGTCCACTGGAAGCATTGCTGTGGACATGGACTGAACAATAGCAAGCACAAACACTCAAGGATGAGATTGACTATCTCTTAAAAGAGAATTATTTCAAAGTCTGAATCTCCCTATAGCTCAAGTGTGGTGCTATTAAGGAAGCCTAGTGGTGAACACAGGTTATGTATTTACTACAAGAAGCTATATGCGATCACAGAATCTCAGGTGGACCCATTACCTGACACCAACCAGCTGTTCTCTACACTGAGTAAGGCTAGGTATTTATCGAAGGTAGATCTAAGCAAGGGATACTACCAAATACCAGTGAAACCAGAAGTTAGGAAAATGCTGGCATTTAGTACATCAGACGGACACTACGAGTTTAATGTACTACCCTTTGGGCTGAAAAATGCTCCCAGTATCTTTTCAAGAATGATGAGGAAATCATTGGAACCTCTACAAAATCCCCATATCACTAACTTTATGGATGACATTCTTGTTGCTACAAACACATTTGAAGAGCATATAGTAGCGCTCTCCATGTTGTTTGACAGACTGAGAGCCACTGGATTGACTGCACGTCCAACCAAGTGCTATATCGGTTGTAAGGAGTTGGAATTCTTAGGTCAAACTATTTCTACAGGTCATATGTCTCCTGACCCAAAGAATATAGAGAAGTTAAAGAAGGCACCCAGACCTCAAACGAAGAAAGATGTGAGATCATTCGTGTCTTTATGTGGGTTCTATCAGAAGTACATACCCCACTTTAACTCTCTGTGTGCACCATTAACCAACTTAACGAAGAAAGGACAGCCTGACAAAATCCAATGGAATGCTGATTGTGAAAAAGCTTACACAGAGCTAAAAGCAAAACTCACCAGCAAACCAATCCTTACACTACCCGATATCACACAGGAATTTGTATTAAGGACGGACGCTAGCAGTATAGGTATTGGTGCAACTCTCTTGCAGAAATCAAAAGCCCAGCCGGAGGAACTTTTACCAGTCGCCTACGCCAGTAGAAAGCTGAATGCAGCTGAGTTGAATTACTCGACCATAGAGAAAGAATGTTTAGCTCTAATTTGGTCCATCAACAAATTTTCACCTTATCTGTATGGGACACACTTCATTGTCCAAAGCGATCACCAACCTTTAACATTCTTGGCTGCATCTAAAAAGCTAAATTCGAGATTGTTAAGGTGGAGTCTGCTTCTGGCGCCTTATTCCTTTACCGTGAATTACATTCCGGGAAGAGACAATGTAGGAGCTGATTTTTTAAGTCGACACCCTGGTACTCTGGAAGGACAGACGCAAAAGGATTAACCACAGCAGGGGTTTACACGTCAGCTATGACAAGTCACAGCTAGGAAAGGAGGGGGCTATGTCGTGAAACGAGTGTAAGCCACTACTTGGTTAATCACTATGTCGAAATACAGATTTGCTTCAACCAATCAACGATCACCGTTCACCAGTCTCTGAGACAGAATAAATTATACTGTTCACGCAGTTCACGCAAGATGGCGGCGAAAAACTGAATAAAATTAGGCGGTATGAGCAAAAGACGAAACCGGAGGAAACCAATCAACTTGCTCCGCCAGGAACCAACCGAAAGCTTTCCTTAAGTATTTACCTGCCTATATAATCGGGCGGATTTTATGCTAACCACGCAACCCCGAACTTGACGCCAGAGATACTGACTGAAGAGGAAGAAGCTGTCACCTTGATTTGTTGCTTACCTGAGGGCATCGACCTGCAACCTACTTCACTAGTCGAGTCAATTTTTAAATCTTGGAGGGTAAATATAAATTTACGATAACCTTTAGGAAAAGAGGCTTACAGCAGACCTGTATATATTTAATATATTTTGATTCACTGATTGTATCTTGGGGAAATTTAGTATAATGATTGTATTTCCTATTATGATTGAATAGACGAAGACTAATAGGACTCATACTTCAATCTATTGTCAGTCTATAACTTCAGTCTATTGTCTCTGATAACTCCAAACTGCAATATAACCAAAACAGTCCTTGTTAGGACTCAATCTATTGTCAGTCTATAACTTCAGTCTATTGTCTCTGATAACTCCAAACTGCAATATAACCAAAACAGTCCTTGTTAGGACTCAATCTATTGTCTCATCTAACTCCAATCTATTGTCTCATATAACTCCCACCTGATATATATATAACCAAACAGTCCTCGTCGCATATATTCCTATCATAAGAACATAACGTTATTGTTAGGATATATGTTACCAGCTTGTATAGCACTCGTCAGAGGGGGCCTGGGATTATAGGGGGAAGGACATTGTTGTATCACACCTAGGTGTACATATTATTGGATTTATTCATGTATTGATTTATATTATGGGATGTATTAATGTATTAAATGTATTCATGTATTGAATCTATATTATTGAATGTATCCATGCATTAGTTTATCAGAAAGAATGTTTTGCAAGTAGACACCTGTCTTGTCTCGCTATTGCTAAATCATACTGAGCCATGTTGTCATTCATCCCACATGCAGACACTGAGACACGCTCATATCATATACAAATAGAAATAGGTGGGCTTGAGGACAGAAATTAGCCCCTATTTTTCCTTGTTACAGGTTTCATTTGTGTCCTAAAAACCTGAGGTCGTATGTTCGAGTCAATCCCGCTGCCTGGAACTTCGCAGGAGCATAGAGATTGTACAGAAGCTACATCTTTAGTCCCCCTCAGTCTTGGGTGGGCTAAAGTAACGAGCCTCAGCAGGAGTTGTGTGAACCAAACTAGGGAGAACAGAACGTTTTAAGAGATGAGTACACATTAGTACCATTTCTGTCAGCATTGTGAGCATAGAAACTGTCAGTGATGAGAAAGTGAAATTAGCATAGCAAGAGACACAAATAACAACATAGCTGATAAGTGTTATATCCTTAATTAACAGCACAGCTGATATAATTTTTGTTCCTATAATTGGAAAACTTGTTGTAATATTTATTTACATATATATATATTTATAAATATATATATATATACACACATATATATATATATATATATATATATATATATATATATATATATATATATATATATATATATATATATATATTTGTAAATCATATGTAAACTTACAAATTCAGTACATTCCATTTTTTTTTCAACATTCACCCTTCAGCACAAGAGTAGATAGTGTATATACGAAATAAATACTTAGGAAATTGTATTTGAAGACTTGTCAATTTTATCTTTGTTAAGTAAAATCTGTTTCCTTGTTTATTAATATCACAGTTAGTTACACAGCGGAGGTGGCACTTTATGTCGGTCTCCTCTCTACTATTGTTTCGAGATCAGAACATTCACAGCCGTAACTAATTTGTGATACCAGTAGTTCTCTCAGACACTGGGACTTCACCATTTTCTGCAGAAATTCTATTTCTGTAATTGTCAGTACTATACTGATCCAAGAGCCAAACAAAACCTCTCGCCACAACTTGGCAAACCGTAAGTCAGAAGAGCTCAAGACCACAAGTGGTGTAAGATATGGTGATATTCTGTCTCCTTATCTTTTCATACTCCTCATGGATTATGTCAACAAAGCATGTAAGGAGAGGACAAGAAAAAATTCATTGGAGTACTGGAAGATGAGACAAGTCTGTTTTCAGAGCTGGTATTTTGCCGACGATATTGGCCTGATTGCTAAATCAGAGACACATCTTCAATCCAATCTGCAAATCTGGAAGGAAGAGCTGAAGAAGAGAGGGTGGTCATCAGCATCTCCAAAACAAAAACCATGGTGATATCACGAGAGGAAAAAAGGCATCAGATTATGCTGGGAGAACAGGTCCTGGGGCAGGTCAACCAATTTAAATACCCTGGAGCTGTCATAGACTGGACGGGAGGCATCAAAAAAGAGTTGGCTAGCCGAAGAGCCGCAGCTCGAGACTTTTTCAGGCCATGAATTGAGGATTTCTCAGCAAAAAATAAATTGACAAGAAGACGAAATCGGATGTATACCGCTCCACCTATGTTCCAGTCTTGACTTACAGATGCAAGTCATGGGCATTGGTTGCAACCCATAAAAGCCAGCTCCAACCTCAGACATGAGGTATCTGAGGAATGTGGTTGAAGTAACAAGAAGAGGCATGGTCTGCAGCCAGACAATACATCATGACCTCCAAACTCAGCCCATGCAGACCCAAGTGGAACAGTCCCAGTTACGATGGTTTGGCCATGTCTGCAGAATTGGAGAAGATCAGCTGCCCCGACAGATATGGGGAACCAAGAGCCGGGGATCCAGACCTTCAGGATAAACAAGAGTTCGCTGGCAGAACAACATTAGATAATCTCTGAAGGATCGATAACTACGTTGGAACAAGTCCAGGAGGAAGACAGCCGATAGGATTGTATGGCGCTCTCTCTGACAAGGCTCTACACGTCAATGTAGAAGAGGAACGTTTATAACACATAAGGAAGGGAAACCCGAGGCCGTAAACACACACTCACGTCTGTTGTTTTTCTGTCGTCTAGTTTTCTACCTCTTTATTTCTTACGAGTGCCTGAAAACATACCTTTATGTTTGTCTAATATTTATTTAGAAGAGGAACGACTAAGTAAGTAAGTAAGTGTTAGACTTGATTTCTTTTGTTCGCCATATATTTCCCAATGCAGCGAAAGGTCCTTTAACCTTTTGAATTCTTATTTCTATATCCTTGTTTGTCACCTCCCACAGTGTCTAAAATGCAGCCAAGGTATGTGTATGACTCTACATATTGTAATGGCGTTTCTTCAAGTGCAGTACTGTTATAGCTTCCTGCATATATTCTCATTACCTTTGTTTTCTCCTTGTGTATTTTTAGATCCATTTGGTGTGACCTCTCGTCAAGTATTTTAATGTTATCTTGCATCTGACTACAGTTATGGGACAGAAGTGCCAGGTCGTTGGCAAGCTGTTAAGTTATAGTCCACTGAATTCCATTTCTGTTGGCTGAAGTCGATGTTTTTATAACCCATCTGTAGCAAAGAGGAAGAGAAATGGTGATAAGAGGCAACCCTGTTGCACGCCAGTTCTTTTCCCGAACGGTTCTGTAAGTTGTCCGCCATGAAGAACTCTGCGTGTTATGTCTTCATATGTTTTCTTTAACAAGTTAATGATCTTCAGTGGGACTCCATGTGCCTCATCAATTTCCAAAGTGATTCTCTGCTCACATTGTCAAATGCCTTTTCATAGTCCACAAATCCGATCTTCTTCTGGTTTGATCCTTAGCTGCCGACCGTCAAAGCAGTCAGTGGCCATCACGCCTAGTGGCGTCTTGTAGGGCAACAACAAATTGATTCCACTTTGCTCGGTCGGCGGCCATCCTTCGTACAGTGCCCCAACTCTGGTTCATTCTTTGCATCTCAGCCTCCACAGTCCTCCGCCAGGTTGTTTTTGGTCGGCCTCTCTTTCGTTTTCCTTCAGGGGTCCAAAGCATAGCTGTTCTTGTAATGGCATCGGGGTCTCTTCTGAGGACATGGCCAACCCAGCTCCAGCGTCTGCCAGCTATGATGGTGTGCATGTCCTCTTGCTTGCTCCGAGTAAGCAGATCTTGGTTGGTGATGGTATTCTGCCAAAAGATTCGGTGAATTTTTCTTAGGCATGTTGTGTGAAAAGAGGACAATTTCGACATTTCGTTCTCTGTAACTCTCCAGCATTCCACACCATAGAGAAGCACAGAAAGCACACAGCTCTGATATAATCTTAATTTTGTGCTTGTGCTGTATTGAGAGGACTTCCAGATGTCTAAAGAGGTGAATTCCATTCCAGACTTTGTTCCACTATTATTATAAATGCGGCTATCTGGCGTGTTCAGGATCTGTTTTACACAAAACCTGCTCGTTCATCTCTCAGTTGTCTATCTATGAATTCTTTTAATCTCTAAAGGATGATCCTGTTTAATATGTTTCCTGGTACTGATACGCCCCAGTCAACCCAGATGTAAATTAGTACCTGACTCTGCACCTGAGTTAGGGGAGGCACACGGCAGCGAAGAAGGGAACTGGCCACCTCGCCTCATAAAAAATCTGGACATAGAATGGCGAAGTCTCTAACGCTTCATGTGCCTACGGCAGTATCTGCTAAGGGACTACCTTGACTTTTACCACCTATCAACGCTGCAGAACTACCCCTTGTCAGGGCTTCACTGTGCTGGCTGATTGACACTAGTAGTCCTTTTCAGTGCTTAATATTTATCAACACTGTACTCGAGTTTTTTTTTTTTAATGGCCATTGATAATGATATTATAGTGAAAGAATCTGCGTCACTACAAGATGGAAAAATCTCAAGGTTAAAAAAACCCAAACAATTTGCAAAAGCTGAAGGAATCATTTGTGTACGGCCATTTCTTTCTTTACCAACTGTTTTATTTTGCTTATTTCGTTTTTCAAATTCCGTGACTAAAGCTACAGTCAACAACATGAGATAAATACTAACATCTTCTTTTTCTTCTTTCCTCGTTCGTCCTGAAAAGGACGTTGGTTGCGTTGTGTCTGTTTACGCCGGAGCTGCGATATCTGCGCCTTTCGGCCGACACATCCGACTTCAGCACCGCATTTTTTGGGACCGGGTTTGCCTTCCCTCTTCGATCCCTACTCTCTCAGCCAGACTGCAGTGATGCAGCCTGTTTCCAGGACCACCACGTGGAGGTGGAGTAGGGTCTTGGTCAGCTCTGGTTAGCTGACCCTGACGCAAGCAGTCAAGCTATGGGTCGCTGACAGCATTCTCTATTGCTGCATCTTTGGGTCCCATACTAACATCTAAACAATTAACTCATAAATTAAAACTGAGAATCAACAAGTGTTGTAAATGCTCTTCATTACTCTGTGGTGTAGAAACATGGACAATGAACAAGCAACTGGAAGAAAGAATTGAGACCTTTGAGATTTGGATATATAGAAGAATGGAGCTTATCTTATGGAAAGAGAAGATAACAAATAAATAGGTCCTAGAAAATCTGGAAATGAAAAGAGAATTAATGATGCAGATCAAAATAAGACAGCTAAAATATTTTGGCCATTTAAAAAGAAATAAGACCTCAATGAAGACCATGACGAAGGAAGACAGGAAGGCAAGCGTGCAAGAGAAATTCAACGCTATAAGTGGGAAGATTTGTGAGAAATGTACAGCAAAGATCTGTCAGAGTGCACCATCAAGATAAGAGACAGAAGAAGTTGGAGATCCATTATAGTAGTATCCCTTTCAATCATTACTGGTTACAGGAACGCGCCCCCGAAACGACGTCTCGGTGGGCACGAGGTTGGGCGCTTTGGTATAGAGGTCAAGATGTTGCCCATGCAGCATGTCTCTGCTGGTGAGTCCACAGGAACGGTGCAGCAGAAATAGTATGGCGCCAGAACACATATATATGCTATACCTCATGTCCTTATGAAGGACATCCATTGCAGTCGACATTCACTGTGGAGATGGCAGCTGGTGATGATTCCACTGTCACCCATCCTTCACCCTTACTTTCGCATACTGCTTAAAAGACCGTTCTTGCAATAATTCACCCACTCTGCACAATAGAAGGCACACGTAGACATAGCAACAAAACACAGGTACCGGGTTCACGTGCGATGCTGACCTTACCTACATCCTGGTACGTCTTGCGCATGAGTGCCACAGACTGGAGGCAGTAAACTAGGTCACGCTGTTGAGACGCAGACTTATCTGGTGCATTTTTGAAGCTGGTATTGCAATTAGGACGTGAGAGGACAGGTGCTAATGGTGCATGATAGAGATGATGAAGAAGAAAAGTGTGAACGCAGAGGAAGAAGATTAGAAGGACAACGGCGATGACTATACAAAAGCTGAAGAGGATTAAAAAGAAGAATTAGGTAGGAGATATCTTTAATTGAGGGAAGAGGAGTAAACAGAGAACGTAATAGCCTGTGGGAAGAAGTTTGATGTGAAGGTGGGGGAGCAGCAACACAAGAGGATAACCGAAAGTGTTGGAAAGACAGATAAAGAAGATAATAAGAGAAAGAAGGCAATTACCAGCCGTGATGAGATGATTTAAAAACTTGCTGTGAAGAAAACTAGTTTTAATAAGAAGTCAAAGAAAAAGCAAAGAAGAGCAGAAAATAGAAATCAATGCCATAGTTATATAGGGAGCTAAAGGATCTCATTACACGCCCATTATATGGTGTTAGGTCCATTTTGTCTTGACCATCCATAGTTATATAGGGAGCTAAAGGATCCCATTACACTCCCATTATATGGTGTTAGGTCCATTTAGTCTTGACCATCCATAGTTATATTAGGAGGTAAAGGATCCCGTTACACTCCCATTATATGGTGTTAGGTCCATTTAGTCTTGACCATCCAGTCATATAGGGAGGTAAGGGGTAAATAATCCCGTTACACTCCCATTATATGATGTTAGGTCCATTTTGTCTTGACCATCCATAGTTATATTAGGAGGTAAAGGATCCCGTTACACTCCCATTATATGGTGTTAGGTCCATTTAGTCTTGACCATCCATAGTTATATTAGGAGGTAAAGGATCCCGTTACACTCCCATTATATGGTGTTAGGTCCATTTAGTCTTGACCATCCAGTCATATAGGGAGGTAAGGGGTAAATAATCCCGTTACACTCCCATTATATGATGTTAGGTCCATTTTGTCTTGACCATCCATAGTTACATAGGGAAGTAAAGGGTAAAGGATCCCGTTACACGCCCATTATATGGTGTTAGGTCCATGTTGTCTTGACCATCCGTAGTTATATAGGGAGGTAAAGGGTAAAGGATCCCGTTACACGCCCATATATGGTGTTAGTTCCATTTTGTCTTGACCATTCATAGTTATATAGGGAGCTAAAGGATCCCGTTACACGCCCATATATAGTGTTAGGTCCATTTTGTCTTGACCATCCATAGTTATATAGGGAGCTAAAGGATCCCGTTACACGCCCATATATGGTGTTAGGTCCATTTAGTTATATAGGCGAAGAGATTATGATGGAAATAGAACAATTCCAGACCGCAAGGTCTTTTAAATTTGAACAAGCGCCCTAACATAACCGACGTACATTGTATCTAGGTTCAACGGGACGTACCTCGCCAAAAGGAGGCATAACTCTTCTTTTTTAAGTGGAAATGGAAATTTACATACAGTAGTGCTTTCCAGCTTATACCTTACATACAGCATTTGTCCGATTGACAGAGAGGTTAGAGCGCTGGTTTTTCGCGGCAACGGTGCCGGGTTCGCTTCATGGTATCGTCACACTCCAGTCTACCTAGCTGTAAATTGGTACCTGACTTTGCTCTTGGGTTAGGGAGGGAAAAGGCGCTCAAGTCTACACAACTGTAAATAGATACCTGACTTTGCTCTTGAGTGAATGAAGGAAAAGGCAACGAGGAAAGGAACTAGCCGCCCCACCTCTCGATGCCAGACCTAGTATAGTAAAGTATCTAATACTTCACTCCCCTACTGCAGTATCTGCTATGGGACAACCGTTTCCTTACATACATCTTGCATAGATACTTTATTATTTCTCCCTGTTTGTTTTGTTTGTTTGTTTATAATGGGGTTTTTCCAACCTCTGTCTTTGGGTTCGGTTGACCTTGTAGTGAGCAAGGAGTGACTCCATTTTAGCGATCTCACACAAAAATTAAATGCCACACTTGTGCCCGAAGGTTGGAGTAAATGTGTGAGGCTGAGGATGGAGGGAGAGGTTACAAGGTAAGGAAAAACACCGTATTTCAGAGGATGACGCAGCGGTGAGTTCCTCGTTGATGAACTCGATTTATGACAAATTTCTGGCAACAAATGCAGGCTGAGAACTTGGCAGAGGTCGTAGGCTCAAAGTGGCGTCGAAGAGTGTATGAACCTCATCTTGCTCTATGCATGTACATTTATGTGCGTGTGTGTGTATGTGTGAGCGTGAGTGAGTAAGTAGTTGAGTGAGTGAGTGATTGATTGAGTGGTTGATTGATTGAGTGAGTGAGTGATTGAGTGAGTGAGTGAGTGATTGATTGAGTGGTTAATTGATTGAGCGAGTGATTGAGTGAGTGAGTGAGTGATTGAGTGAGTGAGTGAGTGAGTGAGTAGTTGAGTGAGTGAGTGATTGATTGAGTGGTTGATTGATTGAGTGAGTGATTGATTGAGTGAGTGATTGAGTGGTTGATTGATTGAGTGAGTGAGTGATTGAGTGAGTGAGTGAGTGATTGAGTGAGTGAGTGGTTGATTGATTGAGTGAGTGAGTGAATGAGTAGTGAGTGAGTGAGTGAGTGAGTAGTGAGTGAGTGATTGAGTGAGTGAGTGAGTAGTGATTGAGTGAGTGAGTGAGTGAGTGAGTGAGTGAGTAGTGAGTGAGTGAGTGAGTGAGTGATTGATTGAGTGAGTGAGTGAGTGAGTGAGTGAGTGAGTGAGTGAGTGAGTGAGTGAGTGAGTGAGTGAGTGAGTGAGTGAGTGAGTGAGTGAGTGATTGAGTGAGTGAGTGTTCTAGACTCGTCGAGAACGACAGGAAGAGACTTATAGCAGCGGCCGAGTCGAACGACCATGTTGCAAACAGCTTTAGTTAAGAAATTGTCACTGCAAACAAAAATACAAACAAACAAAAAGCTGTACAACTTATTTGTTTATACACAGGGTGTACAAAGTGTTTGTATAAAGTGTTTGTTGTCCTGGGACCATATCTGACTTGCTGCAGCACAACCTCATCATGAAAAAGCCAATTTGTTGTCCTGTTGTAAGTTAGTTCTTTACACTAGATGTGTGCCTTCTTCGTTTGGAGCACGTCACAAAGATCAGATGAGAGGAAGCGCCGTATCCGTATCGAAGGTCGAGTTGTGACTGACCTCCATCGTTTTCTGTCTCTTATGTTGATGGTACACTGTTGACTGTGTCTTGTTGATCTCTTGAAACCCTACCATGTTTCTCATTTGTCAGTTCCCTTCAGCTTTTTCCTATTATAGTTTCGAACAAAGTGTTATTTCTTTATATTTTCAATGTCTGAAATCGATCAGCTTTAGATCTACCATCGCTCTGTTATTACTTATTATCAAGATGATAAATCTTTTTACTTTAAACACTTCTATCCAGCATTTTCCCATTTATTTTTATGTTGGTTAAATATACATTTTTACGGCACATTACATTTGCACTGTTCGATGCTTGGCAAAATTTGCGCACGGCAATTCACGTTGCTGTTGATAATTTCTTTGTTGTGCACTTTTCATACATACGAAAATAGTTTTATGGGACGTAACTTTTTGCCAAGGGGAAATGAACTAAATGAAAAAGAAAAATTACTCGAAATTTGGGTGACCCAGTTTGGTAGGCTGAAAATTATTTCTAGTGTTCTATAAAGCGTAGTAATTAAAGAGTTACATCTGTTATTACTGTAATAAAAATTGATACACCTTTAAATTTATATTACCACATAATATACGTGTTTACTCCATGAATAGTGCAACATTTCATACTTGGTATGCGCAACATAACAAAATTACGACATTGATACACGCATAGGCAGTGATTTTGCCAATATGGCGGCTTAACTTCTGGTGGTAACGATTTTCTACATTGTTTTTTTAGAAACCAGTCAAAATGAGAGACCACACTGCTGCCTTGCAGGTAGGCTGGGGACAGTCAAAGGCTAAGGAAGTGAACCCGACATAAATACCTGTTGAAATCAAATGTACTGGGCTACAAGGCCTAACGAAACAGTGCAACGTACGCCACTTGAAGGAGAAGTCATTAAAAAGTACGCAAAATGTCGCTAACCATGTAGAGTTCCGCTGGGCTACACAGAGGCAAAGGGCAAGAGTTACTATGACTACTGAACATCTGATTCAAAGATGCCCAGCATATGCGGAATCAAGAAGGCGCATATGACCGATATCAGTATCATTCGTGGAAAAGCTCAATAGAGATGCAAATAGCCTCAAGCTGACTACTGCTATCTTTGAAAACATTCAAGTAGACGTCTGAAAGTGTACGAAGAAGAAGAAGATGAAGAAGAAGACATCACAAACATACGCACTTTTTTCTGTCTCTAATAATCTCTGTTTTATTATGGCACTAAAGCCTTCTCCATCACCGTCTTTTGATCGTACTGGTGCATCCTCTCATCTTGCTGTACTCTAGTGGTTTATTTACTTCTCTAAAATGTCTGACCTTGTATTTTCTGGAATTTCTAAAGAAATTACGTGTATTTTTTTTTCAAAGCTAACACTAAAGACGACGGAGGCGTTTCTGGCGATGTACAGTCTCATTTTGCGAGTGTTTTTTTGCATTGACGTAACTATAATTTGAGGGGGCCCCCGAGCACAAATTAAGTGAGGCCCTTCTTATATATTGTGTTCAACAACTGTAATAAATATATGGCAAATCTGAATAAAAAATATATAATACGCACTTGATAATTGCTATTAGTAGGAATAAAGTATTAAAAATTATTGTTTAACGTAATACAGAGAATCAAATAATTTATGACGTCATCTGCTCGAATTTTGAAATGACTTTTCTTATTGTCCAGAATGCACTCAACGCGGCACGAGCAAGAGAGACAGGAAAACTGCTGACAGAGAAATAGCATAACAAGCGCCAGTGCCATCTCAAAATGATTGCACATAATACACAGTGTCGGCTCTTTGGTGGAGTAGTTGCATCGAACGTCGACTTGGGGGGAGGGTGGGGGGGGGAGGCACCAAAATGTATGATACAGTCGGGTTGTTGCCACCACTGTAAAGGGAGGATCGTTGTATATACTGGCCACCACTGTAAAGATGAAATTATGTTGCTGGATTGTGCCACCACTGTAGAAGGGTGTAAATGTGTCTATATGTGCGCTGTTAGAGGCGAACAGCATAGTCGGGCTTACAGATGGCCGACATGGTGTGTGGGTGTATCGACTAGTCAATAGACGCGAATGAGTGTAGTTCTAATATAAGATAGTGATGACCACACACCAAAAGTACATGTATCATTCAAGAAATGTTGAAACGGCTGTGGTACAGTTGCTGACAATTTATTAACCCTACAGAAAACAAGGACATCATCAATACACTGTCAATGGGACATCGTTCACACACATCAAGGAATAACAACTGTTCATTACATCCAACATCAACGACAAAACTTTCCACTTCTCTCTCTTCATCGTTAACTCTTCTAATGTCTCTTTTTCGTCTTGTTCTTTCTTTGCTCTCAACTGTGTCAATTCCAGTTGAAGTCCCTCGGTCTCGCTATCATGGCTATTTGTAAGCTCATCAACTTTCTCCGGAAATACAGTATTCTTCTCTTCATCAATACAAGAATTCCCTTTACTCAATAAATTAAAAAGCGTTTCTGTGTAAAACTTCTATTGTTCCTTGGCCTGAACTTTTAATTTGTCATGTATCTCTTTCTTTTCTAGAACTTCTTGAGTTAGACTCCCCACACTGGCCACCACTGATACAGTCGGGTTGTTGCACTACGTTCTGATAGAGTATGTTTTCTTAACACTTCTGTTAGAGTAAAGGCTTTCTTAGAAAACGCCACACAGGCTGATTATAAATATGAGGTACTTCTCTGTCGCTGTGTCAGGAATGTTGAAGTGGGTATGTGTTGGTACAGTCACTCACACCACAGGTACGTACATAGGAGTCATGGAGCGTTGAAACGACTGGTGACATTTAATAATGGTTTATTACGTCACAACACAATCCCGTTGACATTAAATACACAGTTTACAGCGAAAAGCACGAAGTATATCTCAGCGCGATAAAGACTGCCCACACGGCAGTTTACAATAATATGTCCTCATAATGTCTTCACATCTCAGACTACTCAAAAGACTGCACAAACGGCAGCTACAATAATATGGCCTCATAAATCTCTTCATAAATCTCTTCACTTCTCAGAATACTCAAAAGATTGCACACACGGCAGTTACAATAATATGGCCTCATAAATCTCTTCACTTCTCAGAATCCTCAAAGGCTGCACACACGGCAGATACAATAATATGGCCTCATAAATCTCTTCACTTCTCAGGATACTCAAAAGACTGCACACACGGCAGTTACACTAATATGGCCTCATAAATCTCTGGCAAAATGAGCCGCATAAATGCCGGGCTCAAAATATCTAATGTTCTCTGTCTATCCTCTGACAAAACAGGTCAGGAAAAATCTCTGGCAAAATAAGTCATGTAGATCTTTGCTACAAAATAGCGTAAAAAGTACTTTTACCTTCACTGCCATCCAGGAATAAATCACTTAAACATACGCCATATCCTTGGCCCTCAGAAATATATCACAAATATATCAGGGGAAAATCTCAGACATTTCTATCACACAAAAACTCTGTTTCCCGATCACACAGACAGAGAAAAATGGCTGAACACCCTCTCAGCTCAAAACGCCCAGGCCGACTGTCACGAGATACAGTCACCCGGTCCCGCCAAACCATCACGCATGCGCGAATCCTCGCGTGGCGTGAGTTTAGCTCACACGAGAACAATCTGTAACGTTCTCGTAAACTGTTCTAGAAAAATCTACGAACAGAAAATCTTAAATGACCAAATGGCAAGTCAAGGGAGATAACTAAATCAGACCTGTACCAAAAAGTATTACAACCTGTAAACTCCCTTAGACCATAGTATAAAAAAGTTTACATCCCCAGCTTAAAACAAACTGACTTTAACAATGTATTAATAAATAATAAAACCATTACAGTTCTAAAAGAACTATAGCATTGAAATAGAAAATTTATCACAGTAAACAATTAATTGCTTTGTATGAAAATGGGCGCCATAAAAAGACATACCACCATCTTGAAAAATCCCTAGTGATTTGCATATCAATTAATCTGTCATGATGAGGTTTTCAGCCCCATACAAAACCTCATATTACTCGTCTCTTACGGCGTGCCCGATATAGCAGTATTCTTTCTTCCTCTAAACAACAAAAGGACAGACCCTCAAACAAATGCTCTTAAACAATACAAGGGAAATCTGGCTGAACAGATGAGCAAACGGGACGACTGGCCGAAATGTCTTTAATGAAATGACCTGCCCAAAAGACAACGACAACATAAACAGACTCAGTTGGAGAAATCAAAGTCTTATCTTTCAGTTCAGAACAGGACACGCCAGAGTCAATAGCCATCTAAACCGTATCAACCCTCAGCACCTACCCATGTGTAGACACTGCTCTCATCCCTATGAAACAACCAGACACCTCCTAATGGAGTGTCCATCACTCACAAATGCCAGGAAAAAACTTTTACAGACACCTCTGACAGTCACCAACTCACTATATGGAACATTAAAACAACTGCAGAAAACCTGCACTTTTTTAAGAATGGCATTGGGTTGCCAAGAGTGGACACGCTCAGCAGCAATGGGATATCGACAACAACAACAACAACTATTCTTTCTTTGTCTTATCAGAGACCCCCTGACTACACGGGGGCACACCCAGCATCGCCGCATCAGTATATATAAAATCCCAGCTTTTTTCTGTCACTAACGCTAAGGGATGCAACTTTGGTTGTAAGTTAGTCATTAATTGTATTGTTTCCCTTATATGTACTCTCCCTAAAATAGTAACACTCGTCAAAGAAAATTGCGCAAATGACGGTGTGCACAAAGCTATATTTAAAAAATGTGTGATCCCGTATAAACAAATTGGGATCCTCGCTGCTGCTACGTAGTTCGTGTACTGTGGTGATGCACAGTGGTTTTTTAAAATACAATTGAATAAGTAAAATTGCCGTTCGGTAATGGTTCTTTTAAATTTAATTCCCGTCTTATGACGGGGTTTTACACTAGTTTTTATTTAAGATGTGAGTACATTATATAGTGATTTGTCGTTCTTGATTCTTCCAACTTATGATGAGTAGTTCCAACTTGTGTTGAGTTGTCATTTTTGATTCTTCTTACTTGTGCTGAGTTGTCATTCTTGATTCTTCCACCTCGTGATCAGTTTTCATTCAGTATTCTTGCAACTTGTGATGAGCTGTCATTCTTAATTCTTCCAGTTTGTAGTGAGTTGTCATTCTTGATTCTTCCAACTTATGATGAGTTAGTTGTCACTCTTGATTCTTCCTAATTGCGGTGAGTTATCGCTCTTGATTCTTCCACATTGAACACCGAGGAATGCATTGCAAAACCTCATATTACTCGCCTCTTAGGCGTACCCGATGTATTCTTTCTTTGTCTCATAAGAGACCTCCGGAAACTACACGAGGGCACAACCCAGTTGTCGTAGATTTGTGATAGGGGAATTAAGACACAGATTGGTCCCTTCTGAATAGACTAGAACCTGAGGTGACTCAGAGATAATAATAGAAATAGATTTTCACGAGTGAGATGGTGAAAACTAGGTAATTCTGTCCCTGAGACTCGAGGAGATCCTCTCGCTCAGCCTATCTCTACAACAGAAAGTATTTGTCAGACAGATTGCTCAGTTATATAGATGTTCTATGTATCAACCACTCACCGATACACACATATACGTGACGACAGTTTTACGTACAAACGTGAAAACTATAACAATGGAATATAGATATTTTTGGACGAGCTGACTGACACACTTGGATAAGTTTATGTAAATTTTATTTATCATAAGGAATTTCACAACACAGTAAATAAATTTAGACTATCAAATCAATACACAAATAAACATAGGTTAAGGAATCAATAACAGAGTTGACCCATAGGTGTAATCCTTAACCCCTCTGTTGAACCAAGATCCCGTTATAAGAGAAATTATTCGCCCCAAAGAGTCACAGATTTATACACTATGGTCTAAGATTTCTCTCTACCGTAAATAACAGAGGTTTTTCCTGTAATCTACTCTGAAATAGATAGCTTATGTAATCTTTAAGAAGAAAAAAACAATCAATTGATATATGGATTATAGAATCAAAGAATTATATCATCCCTGCATTTTCTCGCGCTGACACACTTGTGATCACAAGACATGCGTTCTTACCTAATAGGCATTCTCACCACATCTGGAACAATTGTTTAAGGAACATACAGCCCATTCAATGGTGTGTTTAGGCGAAACAAGCCCCAGCTTCTCCAATGCTAATAAACTCAAATCTTGGGAAGCGCTCGCTTCACTATGGTACGTAGGATGCTGATAAATGTCACTTCAATTTTTGTCCAGGTAGTAAAATAAAATGTCTAATGTTCACAAGGGTACAGTAGCTTGAAACAATCGATCGTTACCTCAAGTTGCAGGTTAATAACTCTGTTCAGGATTTATCTTCTTCTCAACACAGTGGTTGTTATACAAGTAATGTCACAGGTTTGATTATGTTAAATGTTTGATTTAGTCGCCACCACGGGCCGACTGTAAAACTGTGATTATTGGAAAAGAACTCTGGAACTCAATGCCAGGTACAATATAAATTTCAGAAAAAAATAGTTCTTTTCGTCTGATATTCTCTGCTATACATAAACAGAAACCGCTGGTAGGTTTTGGGCTTGACCCAGGTACTGCATAAAAGGAAGAGAAAAACATAAAAACTCAACCCTAATATAGTATACACGATCCTACGCGTAAATAGAATATGTTCACTTCGGTCATTTATCTTAAATTATAAACCGCAAACTTAGAGCTTATCTTATCGTTTAGAACTCCCGTGAAATAAATTCTAGTCATTAAAAAAATCAATCATCATGAATTAGAAATAAATACATATCTCGTCAACACTTATGATGAATCAGTGCATTAGTTAAAATGTTCTCAGAATGGTTACTAGCAATTTAATTAAATTTATTTATAGCTGAATGAGTTTTAGCTAGAAATATAATTATTCCGCTATCCACTGTAACACAGTAAACTTACAGAATTTGTAAGGACGATTAAACTAGTAAATCACTCTGCACACAATCTAGTGAAGATATAATTCGAACTAACAATTCTATCACTCGACAATACTAGTCATATATATATTTACCTTCACACAAACTTTTAAGATTTTCTCCATGAGAAACTAAGACTCTACTATTACAGTGTTTTCTAGAACTCGCGCTAGCTGTCTCTCTAAAGCTGTGGCAGTACTGAATGAATGAAGTCTAAACTGCTGGGGTATAAATATCTGAAACTGACAAAGAATCAAAGGGAAAATTGTAACTAGCAGACTCTTGCCAGATGTTGGCACCTTTTGGAAAATCTACATAAATTCTATCTCATTCTGCGGATCAAACAACTTTTATCGCACCAATGCCGAAGCCAGGTCTATATTAAGATCTAGATAAAATAGAATCTACATATATTATCGCCTCACTCTCGCCATCTGCAGAAGTGGTCGTAAATGAATTATAGCGAGAGTCTTTGATATGGCGGTTCGAATCTTGTAAATTAACTTACAACGAACGAATCCAGGATAAGGTAATAGACAAATTGTCTCCCCTTTCCATCACCGACTGATCTCATTACGGCGATTTTTATTATCGCTGCCGAGATAATTACAGGTGAGCGGGACCAGGTCTGCTCGCTAACCTGCATCAAAGAGAATACAATTAAATGCTAACAGCCATAAACTGCTTGCTAAATTATAAGATAGACAGAGGTTTGAATATGGGAGGGCTAGGTGACAGAGAAGGTAGAAGAAAACAATGAAGATAAAGAAAAAGATATATAAAATCACTTAATCATAATCTACCACACCAGTATCGCCACAAGATATGAGTACATTATATAGTGATTTGTCGTTCTTGATTCTTCCAACTTGTGTTGAGTT
Organism: Oreohelix idahoensis; assembly: GCA_024509875.1. Lineage (NCBI taxonomy): Eukaryota > Metazoa > Mollusca > Gastropoda > Stylommatophora > Oreohelicidae > Oreohelix > Oreohelix idahoensis. The sequence goes on along the minus strand of JAMPIV010015035.1, from coordinate 187,787 downwards.
GTCAGTGTAGCAAATGTAATTTTTGCTGGGGAGGTTAAGATGTTATACCTAACAAGAAAGATAGTTGTGTCTGTGTTAACTGTGTGAGGTCAAGCACATGTAGGTCCCTGACTATAAAAGAATGATGATGATGATGATGATATATTGTATCAGGGAACCTAACGCTACCTCCCTAGATCTCACACAGTCCGTATTTTGATTCTAGTGGGTGGTGTATGATGTCTCTAGTGTCTAGGGGTGAAATGAAGATGATGGTACATCAACACAATACACTTTAACTCACTATAGAAAAATTAATAAGACGGTGGTTAAAGTTTTCTTTTAAAATTTGAATGTTTTTTCTTTATACAATTTAATCTGCCTGTCCCGCCAACTTCTTTTGGACAGGTCTTTGAAAATGAGGAAATATATTTACATATAATGCTTTAACTAAAAATATGGACTCTTGGTCCTATGAATATATGTTAATATAAAGTTCATGTAGGTGTATTCACAGACTAAAACTTTAATAGTTGTTAGTGATTGTCATTTGTTATGAGGAGCTGTTATTTTCTTCATGCCCCATATAATTCAATGTTTATTTGATAGGAACTAGTTTCTTAGGATGAAATGTCAGATAACATGTCACTTGGGATTCTTCGTAGGTGGAATATAAGTCAGTATATCAATGTAGAGACAATGTAGATCAGCACCCACACGTAAGCTCCTTCAGGCTATCAGCTGACAGCTTAAACTTTATATTGGAGACTTTACAACCACTCATCAGGTTTCCTGTCACCGGATGGTAACAGGAAATAAAAACTGCAATAAAAAGACACCCTGTCCTTTTCAACCTGATCACAACTTCTTATTCCTATATGTACATGACGGTATGGGGTCAGCCTCTTGTGCATTCATGTGCATCAGCCCCTAATTTATGACTCACACCCTTCTGTGACCACACCACAGGTCCCTATGGCAGATACGCCACTGTACTTTTACATAGTTTGCTTCAATGCAATAACGTGTAGTAACCACATCTCCTTTTATATGATTTTCTTCTTTTCTTTTCTAACTTATAAACGCTCTAGGCATGTTGAAAAGTGTTCATAGAACACAGAGGCTTCCTAACATTTCCAATACAAAATATTAATATAAAATCATAATAATATGCAACAGTCAAATACAGTTCAATGTGAGGACTCAATAATGTTTGCTTCCGGCATGTCCTTCACTTTTCCACAGCAGTATCTGACTTTTTCAGTTTTAATCAAGCATGTAAATACATAAAGCATTCTTACCACTAGTTCAAAGAAATATGTCACAAATAACGTTGACTGGCAAAGAATATGGCCTCAGTTTTGCTCTGCCCCGTCCAGATAGTGAATTAGTAGTTAATTTTACAAGTTATCACATCTGATCTCAACGTAGTTTTGTGAATAAAATTTTCTAGTAAAATGGCCACGAGACCACTATGCCTTTTGCCAATATCTATTAGAGCCGACCAATGAAGGCAGGCACTACTACCTCTTTTTGAATTTAGTTTGAAAAAACAAAACAATTCCAAGCAAACTATGTGCCTCGTAGTCCATTGGTCAGTCTGCGTTAGTTATGCCAATAGAAAAAGATGTTTCGTTTTAGTTACATTTTTCCTATCTCTCCCCTTTTACCAACCAATAGAATTTGAATTACTACAATGCCTCTTTTTTTTTAAACTAGCGTCCCCAATAACGTTATGTGTAACGAGCAAGAACAACAGTCTGTCCGGTCAAGCGTTCTTAGACATTTAGTATTTTCTCAATAACTTGGCTAATACTTGGACTACCATATTTTTTAAAACATATTTTTGCTCAGGGGACTCTAAGCTATACTACCATATGATTTTTATGGTCAGTTTCAGTATGGTTTAGATTTTCAATTGTGTCACTGTCAATCGTCAAATATAAATTTTACACAAGTCGGCCATCTTCCCCCTTGTCTCTAACATTTTCCTCACCATTCAAATAAACCAACTAGTTTGAGTGACGTCAGAATATTACCGCTAGGAGGAACTGGAAAATTTTCTGTGTGTTTGCCTCTGCTGGCTTTGCCCACAGCGTCTATATATTAAAGAGATCGCGTGCAGAGCGAAGAGGGGTTTTTCAAAACTTTGGTAGTGTTTTGCGTTAATTATTACAATCGTCTCGTTCTTACTACTGAGAACTGTCCGAATTACTACAAATGTTAGTGTTAAAGTTAACATATTACGTTAATTCAAACGCCAGTTTTGGTCTCACAGTTCTGGCAAGTCGTTAATTACAAGCTTTTCCCCCGTTTCGTGCAGCAGATCGGCGAGATGTTAAAAGGTTTATTGTACGTTTTCGAAACCGAAACTAAAAGCGTTAGATTTTTACTACGGGTCATTTTCTTAGCATTCCCACTGCACAAAAGGCATCGCCCTACTGGCGTTGAAGATGAAACCAGTCAGACACCTGAGGGCTGGTGTATTTATTCATCATAGGACTAAAATCTTACTGAAATAAGCGAGTATCTCACAGATTTCGCTACAGTCTTGATTCATCCAACTTGTAATGTGTTGTCATTCTTGATTCTTCCTAATTGCGGTGGGTTCTCGCTTTTCATTCTACCACATTGAACACTGAGGAGTGCCTTGTCGTTTTCGTGAATACTGTTATTGCATTTTTTGCTGTTTACGACGCTTATCATCGGAAGGAATGAGCCTGATGAGGCTCCTAACATCCTCAGTAATAAAACACTTCAAAGCAGTTTATTAAGTCAATGTACTGTGTGGTTTTTCACTTCCATACCATCCAGGCTTAGATAGTTAAACCAGGACGAACAAAGATATTTTTTTATGTTTTTTTTTACCGTTCTATGCTCATATTCTATAATTCAGTAGATGAAGGTTTGAATTACAAGTATGTAACGCCACGCTGCACAAATAATATAAATATTTAGTAATATGATAATTACAATAATTAGACAGTAACGTCAGTTCCTTATGGAGCACGGCGTCACGTCTGCAGCATTACAAGAAGTCTGCACCAATTCATTCATATTCTCTTACAGCAGTGCTTTCTGTTATCAATTTCTTTTACGCGATATCAAGGGCGGGATGATAGTGATTTGGGCTCTCGTGCAATAAGGGGCACTGGGCCCCCTGGCTTAATGGAGGCAAAGGGAGAGTGCCTCCCCCCTCCCTCCAACGCTGTGAGCCCTCGGGAACTGTCTGATTGTCCCACAGTTCAGTCCGCCCCTGCACGATGAATTGCCCGTCACACTTTTAATTGCCTCTTATTGCATGCCTGAGGAAACGGTAGGCCTGTTCTTTCTTTGTCTCGGCAAAGTTCCCCCGGGAACTGCACGTGACACAATAACATATACTTCACCAAAATGTGACCTTAAAAAAAAAAATCGTTGACTCACAATGCAGCAGACGACCACAGTTTAACTTTCTAATCTTACAACAAAAACAAGCTCAACGAAACACCACCAGCCAACTTTTTATTTCACCAGTCTCTTCCTTCGATGAATGAAGCATATAGGTTTTTGTTGGGCCGCTGCCATTTTTACAAATCACTGACTCACCGGATGTGGATTGTCGTTTTGTAATTTTCCCCCCTTATTTTTGGAAAAAAAAAAAACAAACAAAAAACAGGCAGGTAACCTTGAAAGACGACACTGCATCTTAAAGCTACACCTCCCGACGGAGAGGGAGAAAAATTTAGGATGACGAAAGGGGCGTATGCTTCCTCACTGTCTAATAATGCAAGCCATTTTCAAACCTCCCACTAATCCCTGTAACGTCCGTTGGAATAAAGCGGTCAATTGACATAGTCGTCGTGACCACTGGCCCAAGCGTCTCTCTACTGTAATTCCTTCCGTGGTAGCCTATTGTTATCCGTTCTGACCTTTGTGTCTTCAACACATACGTCCTCTTTGCCTCTTGTTGAGCCTAAATTTCTACATTTTGAACCAGAGAAGCAATATGACAATGAAGGAGAATGAAGGAAGGAAAACAGAAAATAAATTTTGTAGTTTCGCTTTAATAAAAAACAAAAACTAAAAAAAACCTCCCTTTTCTCATGTCTTTCTTCTTCTTCTTCAAGTACCATGCCTAGTGGCATAGGAGATCATGTCTCTCCACAACGACCTGTCTCCAGTACTTCTTCTTCTTCTTCTCCAGTACAATTTATCAATTCTGTTATTGACCTCCTTCCATGCCACGATGTCAAACTGTCCAGTATTTGCTCTCTTTGTATTCCTCTATCTATTTTTCCTTTAATCGTACCTGTTGTTACGTTATATTCCAGCTTACCTCTTCTCATAACATGGCCCCCCCCCCCCCCCCCCCCCCCCCCCCCCCCCCCCCCCCCCCAAAAAAAAAGTGGATTGCTTCTTTCTAACTTGTGAAATGAGTTTCCTTTGATTATGTCTTTACTTACTTAAAAAAAAAAAAACCTCTGAATTCTCATATTTTTACGGTAGCGCAGTTAGTGCACTGGCTTCCTAGCTTGGTGGACCATGGTTCGATCCGCAGTTGATGTGTGATATTTTTTAGACCGCAAACGGCTCCGAGGTCTACCCAGCCTTATAAATTGGGTACCAGAGCAACTCTGAGAAGGTTACGGCGGCCGGGGTGATGCTGACCTAGTGTGCCGATGGTCAAGAAAATATTGGCCTAACACCATATTCCCAATATGCCTCAATGGGCGTCGTGTAAACGTGATCCTTTACTTACTTCAAAAAATTAATGCAATGAATAATAATAAACCAATTTTTTTTTACTTTACTTATTAAAAAACACAACGACAATTTCGAATTCTCATATCTTTAAACAATGTAATTCACCCAAAATTATTGCTGCTGAGGACGAAGCGGCAGAGGGAACGAACAAACGAACTTTATTTTCAAAGGGTTGAGAAATGGGCACGCAGGCCCGTCTGACATTCTGCCCTTCCTTTGGAGGACGAGGATTAGCAGAAGTAAGATTAACAAAAGAACTTGTCAGTACTTTAACTGCAAATGAGTGTTGTAAGAGGGTAATAAATATACGGATTCAAAAAGAAGAGGGACAAAACAGAAATGAGTGATTTGGAAAAGCATAAAGATAATAGAAAGATTAACTTAAAAACACAGGCATTGAGAAAATTACCGTTGTAGTTTTCAGAGAACTAATGCAAACAACAACTACATTAGACATTTAGATTATCTGCACTGGACAGATAAACAGCTGTTAAGTAATAAAGGTTAAAGGTCATAATTTATTTATAAGTAATGGAGTCTCATAGCAAATACTACAGTGGGGAGAGTGATATGTTCAAGACATCACAAACGAGGTATCAGCTTCATGAATGTGGGTGACAGTGTGTTTCAATTATGTGTACATCTCAAGTTATTGAAGTTTAATTTTGTACAAGAACTTGAAATTTTTTTTTTAAACCAAAAAACCTGGTACGTTCTCCAAGAACGAACAGCTATGCTATGGATCCATGAAGAAAAGCGAAAGAAAGGCCTACCAAAAACAACTTGTCGGAGAACTGTATAGGACGACATGCAAAGAATGAACAAGAGCTGGGGTACTGCACGAAGGATGGCCACCGACCGAGCAAAGTGGAAGCAGTCGGCGGCTAATGATCAAAGAAGAAGAAGGTCTCCAAGAAAGTCGTCTGCAGAAGAGGGGTAGAATGGCAGCATGGCCTTTACTGATCTCTTTGAGAGGGGAAAAAACTATATGGTCATGATAGAACAATGAAACCGGCAGATGAAGACAAAGACGTTATGTTTATACTTGTCATTTTTTCACACTTTTTTTCAAACTGGTCTGCCGTTCCAATTTTTCCCCCGTAGGAAAGCATAACTGACCGTTAACTCTTGAAGGACGAGAGGACAATATTCGGGGCTAATTTAGCTAGGCGCTTGTGACAGGATCCCACATCCCAGGGCCAGTATATTTGAAGTGAGCGTCCGATAGGCACAGTGGTTAGAGCGATGGCCTCTAGCGGCAAAGGTGCCGGGATCGAAACACTTTCGCATTACGCTCCAGTTTACCCCAACTGTTGAGTACCTGACTCTGTTCTTGAGTTAGATAAAGCAGCGGCAGAGAGGAAGGGAACTGTTCACCCCACTTCTCGAAGCTTTTACCTAGTATAGTGAAGTCCCGAACACTTCATTCCCCTACGTCAGTATCTGCTATGGGACTACCTTTACCTGTCTACCTTATTGTCTGTATGCATCTGTGTGCTACGATTCTAGTATCTTCTTGTTTTCGTATGTATCTGTTGTTCTCTCAGAGTTGATCTGCGTATTGCAACGAATGTCACATTTGTTTTCAGCGTATTTGGAAGCTTTTGATACTACAATGAGCAAGCAAGTATACTGCACTTTCTCTCTTTGTTCACTTGATAACTCATCTTAACTACAGTGCATCTGAATGAGATAGAGAAGATCCACAGATCAAGATCCTCTGTTGTGGCGATATTTCTTTTAATCTTCTATTTATGATCCATTACTTCTGTTAACAAGAAGAGACATGGTCCGCAACCAGACGATACGCCAAGGCCTAAAATCCCCCCCCCCCCTTCAGACCCAAGTAGAACAGTCCCAACTAAGATGGTTTGGCCATGTCAGCAGAATGGGAGAAGGTCGGCTACCACGACAAGCATGGGAAACTAAGAGCCAGGGATCCAGATCACCAGGACGACCCAGAGTCCGCTGGGAGGACAACATTAGACAATCTTTGAAGGACCGAGGACTAGAATGGAACCAGGCCAGGAAGAAGACAGCCGATAGGATAGTCTGGCGCTCTCTCTTCCAAATTTCTACACCTCACGGTAGAATGGGAACGACTAAGTAAGTAAGTAAGTACTTCTGTTTCAACGCTCGTATGCGTAAACTGAGCATATGAATCAAATGTGCATAAAACGAAGTAGGCAAAAACGGAGACATTACTTACATTTGTAAGACAGAGTTCTTAACAAATGAAATGACAAATAGAAACACAGTTTACGATTGGTTACAACATGTGATACTGACTGGAAGTTTCTGGCCCATAGTAAATAATTAAAAAGTTCGAGTCTTTGGTAAATACAACATTTCACAGAATTCTTTCATTTTCATTTGCGTTCCTTACAGAGCAGGTGACAACCATTGTAGCTGGTACCCATGCAGACGCCTGCAACAAGCATTCGCATGCCCCTGCAGCGGTGGTTTCTTTGACAATTAGTTTTACATGATGAGGTTGCTAGCCGTCTGCAAAACCGCACATTAGTCGCCGTGTACGACGTGCTTGATGGTGCAGTAGATCGTAGTCCTTTTTTGTCTCTTCAGACTCCCCCAGGATCGACACAGGATAGAAACACAGTTTAAGATAGGCTAAAACCTGTGAAAGTGACTACCACAGTAAATAATTCAAAAAGTTCCGAGTCTTTAAAATACATTTCACAGAATTAAAGGAACATGAATGAACGAATACTTGACCCATGACCTTTGGCATTCCTGTATACAGAAGCAGATGGTGGAGACCGGACACGCGCTACAGTCACGCGATGGTCTCAACGTACTGTCCTCGCGAGGACATTCAGTACTGCCAAGAACACGCCACGGATGACAACCAAGACGAGACGCGTGCTTTGTACGAGTTCACCACCCCAGTGGCGGGAGCAATAGTGCCTTAAGATGACAATCAGTGTCGACAATGGGAATCACCCGTGTGCAGAAAGCGCGTGCTTTTAGTTGATCACGAGTTCACATCGCGGTCACGCTCCAGTCGACACAGTTGTTAGAATGGGTACATGACTTCGTCCTTAAGTTAAGGAAAGCAAAGGCAGCAAAGAAGGGAAATGGTTCCACCATGTCTTAAGGCTGATACCTAATATAGGTAAAGTCTATAACGCTTTAGTAACCTACGGCAGTATCTGCTGTGGGAGTAAATTGTTTTAAATTGTCCATCAACACTTTTGACTTTTGATTGTATCACATCAAACAGATGGACAGAGTACGTAAAAGAACTTTAATACCGTTTTGTTAGATGAAAGTGAACAGGACTTACAAAGAACTAGTGAAGCAGGTAAACAGCATAAGTCACGAATGTGAATTGGATATTAGCATTGTGAACACGAAAACTATGATAATTAGCAAAACAGACGATAAGCCAGCATTACAGATAAGCATAAATGGGAAAATCCTGGAACAAGTCAAGAGCTTCTCATATCTTGGTCAAATAATAACAAAAGATGGCAGATGTGAAACAAATCAAGAAGAGAATAGGAATGGCCAAAGCTACATTCAACAACATGAGACAGATAATAACTTCTAAACAACATGAGACAGATAATAACTTCTAAACAACATGAGACAGATAATAACTTCTAAACAACTTGCTTACAAATTCAAACTGAGAATCATCAAATGCTCTCTCTTTCTCCCTCTCTCGCTGTCTCTCTCTCTCTCTCTCTCTCTCTCTCTCCATATATATATATATATATATATATATATATATATATATATATATATATATATATATATATATATATATATATATATATATTCTTCATTATTGTATGGCGTAGAAACATGGACAATGAACAAGCAATTAGAAGAAAGAATTGAGGCCCTTGAGATGTGGATATATAAAAGAATGGGGCACGTCTCATGGAAAGAGAAGAAAACAAATAAAGAGGTCATAGAAAACCTAGGAATGAAAAGAGAATTAATGAAGGAGATCCAGATTAGACAGATAAAATATTTTCGCCCTGTAAAAAGACAGAACACCTTGCGGAAGACCAAAATAGGAGGTAGAGTTGAAGGCAAACGTGCAAAGAGAAGACAGCGCTACAAGTGGAAAGATAACATCAAGAGATGGACATGAAAGAGTCTATCAGAGTGCACCATCAAGACAAGAGATGGACATGAAAGAGTCTATCAGAGTGCACCATCAAGACAAGAGATGGTCATGAAAGAGTCTATCAGAGTGCACCATCAAGACAAGAGATGGTCATGAAAGAGTCTGTCAGAGTGCACCATCAAGAAAAGAGATGGACATGAAAGAGTCTATCAGAGTGCACCATCAAGACAAGAGATGGACAAGAAAGAGTCTATCAGAGTGCACCATCAAGACAAAAGACAGAAGACGTTGGAGATCCATTGCAGCCGACCTTCGATGTGGAGATGGCACCTGATGATGATTATATATTACATCTCAACATTAAAGAAAATGAGCTCAAGAATAAATATATGGTAAACAGTGTTAAATAGAGCGTCCGACTGTCAGAGCAGCCCTCTCACGGCAAAGTTACCAGGTTCCGGGTTCAAAACCTGGAAGCGTCACGCTTCAGTCTGCCCAGGTGTAAATATGTAGCCTACCTGATTTACACCTGGTTACCTGACTACTCTTGCATAAAGAAAAGCAAAACCAGCAAGGAAAGGAATCGATCACCCCTATAAAGTTGGACGTATTATAATGAAGTCTTCATCCCTGTCGCTGGCTGATTATATTGATGGATAGATGGAAGAAAATGAATAATGAATAAGTACCAAGACTGTCCAAGATAATCTCACTGAAATTTGGCTCGAAGAAAATCTGCAGAAAATGTAAGTATAAGTTCCGCAGGAAGAGAATAGAGTGAGAATCACGGGCAGATCTATTTATAGGGATAAGGGAAAGTAATTGTCTCTTAGCAGGTTGAGAATCCTTGGAGTAGACTAAGAGTTAGTAGTTATCCAGGCCACACTTTTCCCTAAGGTACTGAATGATTAGAAAGAGCCCCCATTAATTAAATACAAAAATGATATAATCTTACAGTATTAGACATCACTGTAACACCAAAGAAAAGTCAGTAAACTAATCTTGATTTTAGAAATTTACAATTTAAGATACGGTAATAAAAAATGCAATAGTGTCTATAAAGGTATTGCCACTGTCTCTCAGGAGTTACAGAATTTGACTTGTTTGAAAACAAAGATTATTTATCTTTCAGCATTAGGACATTGATGAAGTTGTGTTTATAGTGGTTTACAAAACTGTTAATAATTCATCATAGGACATTTCTTAAGTTTGATTGAAGAAGTGGTTGGTTCTTGATAGTGCCACTTATCTGGATTCCTGACAGCAATCCTGGCCACTCCCTGATTTCTCCACGTGAAAGAAAAGGGTTGGATGTTAGGTGCAGATCTATCTCAGAGGTTGGAAGTTCTCTTTCCCTGATCCAGGTTTCGACGTCATCGATGAAGACGGAAGCTCCTGGTGTAGACTACTGTTGCATTCGGTGTTGGTGTAATTGCTGCAGGCTGGCTCTTCTGTTTACACTTGCTAAGATCTGGCCATTTTTATATTACTTCAATTTATCCCTTGTATTCTTAGTCAATTATGGTATCGTGCTGTTGGTAGTAAGTTACGCGAAGGTGGGATAGAATATTTGTCAACATCATAATATTTCAATTCCCAACCTTCATAGACTTGATAAGTTGTACCTTGAGTCCACACAATTTAATACATCGATTCCATACATAAACAGTTCACACATGGTCATCATGAAGAAAATACATATCAAGTTCAGTTCATACTTCGTATATGATTCATCTACAAATCAGTCCTTGTCAAATAGCATGAATTACTGTAGACAGAACGTCATAACTATATGTACGCGCTGTTGGTGATCCCAACGGCCGACAGTGAGATTATGCGTCTGGCAAATATAAACTAATAAGAACTGTTAATTCATCCCGTCTTAGGTTTAGTCAATTACTAACCTGTAACATTTCATCTCTTTTCATAATAATAGTGGACTGACCCATGTCCATACTTAAATACAACATAACTGTGCGGCACTCAATACCCGACACTAGAAGAACATAAGGACACGTCTTTACAGCTCGACGGTCATGCAAGAAAGGGTCCCGTCTCTTGGAACTAACAGTCATATAATAAACTAACGATCATGTTATACATAAATGTTATACATAAATGTTATATTAGCTAAAAGAAAATGTCTAATGTTAATATTTAGTTACTCAATTAAGTTAAAGTCTGTCGTAATGAAATGTCACGTCAAGACTAATCTAACTAATTAAAATTAAACTAATTAATTATACTAAGTGTGTATTAAGAATCAAGTTATTGAAAATCTAATGCAAGAAAATGAAAGACGATGTTATGAGAAAAGAAAAGAGAGAAAAAACCAAATGAGAAGTAAAGTAGAGAAAGAAAATAATGTATAAATTTAACTTAGTTATGTGTGTTTGATATTAATTATCTGTGTTAAGTGGTTAATACCTATCTAACTTAACTAACTAAATAATAAACTAGTATGTAATGTGTCAACATAATTATTAAATATGCAATATGATTATGTAATTCTAAGAATATTATCTAAGAATTGTGTGAGCTTTCTTTTCTTTCTTTCATTTTTTTCATATTTCATTTTTTTTAAATATTTATCTCACATTTCATTTTAATTTCCATTACTTCAACGACTAAATTAAAATTAATTAACATTGGATATGACGATCCATCCGTAGTCTTGATCCTTGTGAATTTCCATTAGAAAAACTGTTCACATGTTCTGACTCCGAATAAATATAGAACTTCTTAACGTCCAATAGTTCAAGTCATATACCGAATTAGTTCGACTGGATTTCACTTATTATTTCCGAAATTATTTCAAATAGTTTCATCTTGAATGGACACTAATCAAAGTCCCGGCGTAAATACGAACACATTGTTACTTGATTTCGTTCATTTCGTATAACGTATGTCTCTAGTAAGCAGATACTTGTTTTGTAGTCAATGGTTCATTCCTATGTCGAACATACAACGATAGTACCATGTCTCTTGGGTAAGTTTCTGCGAAGAGTATCATTGTTTAGGAATCGACATCAGAAGGGTTTCTAGAGAGAGTATCTGCCACGATGTTCTCTGATCCTGTAATGTACTCGATGGAGAAATCAAAAGGTTGAAGGAGAATGGCATATCTTGTCAGCGTCGGGCTCTTGTGATTAGCACGACGTAGTGATGCCACCGCCTTCTGATCCGTCTGGACCACAAAAGGTGCTCCTAATAAAAATTTCTCGAGCTTTGTGATCGCCCAGATGACAGATAACAACTCCCTGTCGACTGTGGAGTACTTGACTTCTGGTGGCTTAAGTTTCCGTGAGACGTACAGTGTGGGATGGAGGACGTCGTCATGATATTGGAGCAAACATGCGCCAATTCCGTAATTACTCGCATCTGTACGGAGTATAAACTTTTTGGAAGCATCAGGTAGTCTCAAAATAGGTGGGTGTGAAAAGATATCAATTATTTTACGAAATATTTTATCACATTCACCAGTCCATGTCACCTTTACTGGCATGTCTTTTTTAACAGTGATGACAAAACAGCCGTGATAGATGACAAGTTAACTTATGCTGTATTGGGCTGAGCATAGTTAATACCAATAACCACATTACTGTTTCTTGTAGGCATGGTTAAAAAAAAATAAGACAGAAATACAAAGTGTTATCGTAGATAAGACAACACAAGTGTCGCCTAATAGACAAGCCTATAAGATTTAAGTCATGTAAGAATAAATGCCCAATAAAGAAAAGAAATGATGACTGACTAGTGCTGAGTCATCAAAGATGTGACGAACAGTGTTAATGTAACCTGTTATCTGCGTGACGCAGAATTAGGTACTAGTTGTAAATTTAGTGAATCGTGATGAAAATAAACACCATTATCATGCTCCATAACCAAACGAGCGTCTCTATTGTTGCAGAATGTAACCATAGCTTCACCATACCTGTTGTTGGTAGGTGGCAACAGACGCACAAACTTAACGTCTGCAGTATAATTGAAGAAATTGCTAAGTTCCTGCCATGTAGTATCTCGTGGCAGATTGCGCACTAACACGGTGCGAGAATATGCATTTTTACCAATGTAAGTAATATCATTGTCACGAAACTGTGAACAATGACGATATGTATCTCTAGTCATATAACTAGAATTAAATCTTTCCTTAACCATAGAAGTTGTATTTTTATTGGATGATGTATCATCCTGACTGAAGTTAGGATGATACCTATCAGTACCCAAGGTAGTAGGTTTCATGCATGTCGTACATGAATGCTTGTTAGGCAGAAGTAATACCTTGCTGAAAGATTTATGTGTCTTAATTTTATTATGTAGGTTCATCTTAACCCTAACATTATTATTTTCATTAGGAAAATCCTTTCCCTTTTTCTCAACTTCAAAAGGTTTCTTAGGATCAGTTTCAATCTGATCCTTCCGCCAAGATTTATTCCCAGAATTGGCAGTATTCTGTTGTTGAGGGAAGGTGTACTTGCCTCGAAATGATTTCCTAATCTTCGCTGATGTGTTGATACCTTAGTATCACCCATACTATTGACGGCATGTCGTGTAATAGGTTTATTATCACTTCTATTGAACACTATTTTCTTACTCAACACGACATCCAATAAACCATCAACTCTTTTTCTCAATCTAACAGATTCCGAATTCAGCAATGTAATCTGCTGCCTCTGCCTTTTATTTATTTTATACAAGTTAGTGTTTATATTCTTCTCATTGTTCCATGAAGAATCGAGTGTGATCAATGCTGTTGACAGTTCATAGATCTGTTGTTGTGTTTCTTTTTTCAGGTCAGCATATCTCTGTTTCTCCTCTAGAAGTAACGCTTCTAATGCAGTCACTTTGTCATCAATGAGACAATCATCACTCATGGTGGAAACAGAAACACTAATACCCGATTCTGTATTCCCTTCTTCGTTTTCTGATTGCACTTATCCATTAATTCCTTACAAGTCTCATTACTTCCATGGGAATTAACCATAAGTGTCTTATTATCTTCACGCAATAATGCCAAGTCCTGCGTGACAGATTTCCCGTTACCTATCTGGTCATTCAGTATCAGTTTCACTGAAGTTACATCGTCATCACACTTTTGTTCCTGTCTAAGACAAAAGTCATAAATTTTATCATTATATGAATGGCATACATCCAAAATATTATTGTCATCAAATGATATACTCCTATTTTCCCTTTTTTCACTCTCTAATTTCAACGTAACATACTTCGAAAGCAAAGAGTCATAATCTGACCTTAGTTTTTCACATCTTGCTTTCACTTCATCAGTTAATTTCTAACATGTTTCATTGGTGATCCCAACGGCCGACAGTGAGATTATGCGTCTGGCAAATATAAACTAATAAGGACTGTTAATTCATCCCGTCTTAGGTTTAGTCAATTACTAACCTGTAACATTTCATCTCTTTTCATAATAATAGTGGACTGACCCATGTCCATACTTAAATACAACATAACTGTGCGGCACTCCATGCCCGACACTAGAAGAACATAAGGACACGTCTTTACAGCTCGACGGTCATGCAAGAAAGGGTCCCGTCTCTTGGACACGGTGCGTGACCTACCAACGCTAACACGTCATAATTCGATCGTGTGTATAGCGTTCGATAGCCTAATAATACTTTACATTATATTAAATGCTGCAATCCCCAAAACTGCACACTCTAGCAGACGGCGTCTATAAAAATACCGTAACAACTACCCTAAAAGAACTGGGGAAGATACAACACGACTTCGATAATCTTCCATTTGGGAGAGATTAATTATTAAGTCTTTGTGTCGCCCGTCCCTCAGACTTCACAGTACAGACCCATATTTGTCTTTTGTACTGCTGCCCTACAGTTTATGCATGTGAGACAAATACCATGATAATGTGACAGCGCCATCTTGTCACTACCATGGTCTCTGTGGTTTAGTGCCTTTTTACCGCATTATCTTCAAGAAGAAGATTTATTACTAGGCCACAATAAGCCTAAAAATAGTGGTGTGTTATATTTGATAGTTGTGGTGTATATTTGTGTTTTCGCTCCTTTAAGAGCAATAATCGCGTGTGTTATTTGCGTGGCGTAATCAATACGCGCAGCGGACTAAGTTGAGCGATTAGCCCAAGGGCCTATATAAAGAGATAGCGAGCCAGCAGGGGCCTCTTAGTTCGTCAGTCACCCAGAGAAAGAAACGAGTCGATCTACAAAATAGATGCCTTGAACACGTGAGTTTGATTTCAAAGCAAATTAGCATTAGTGTTCTGTAATTCTGAAATTATATTCAGCGTAAGTCTGTTCTAATGTTTAAGGAGATAGATAGGTGTATTTCTAAAGGAGATTTCTCCCAGGACATTATAATTTAGTCTAGAAATTATAGATGAGTGAAAATAATGTGTGGATCGATTTCACTAGTGCTAAGTCCAGATTGCGGCTGTAAGAGCTTAGTATCAATTATTTCATTCACCAGACCGGGCAAATATAGTAGGAAACTATTTTGTACATGAAACTGGACAGAGATGTTATCAGAAACTGGAATTTAGATAGTATTAAACTATTGGTAAGATGGCAGCCACGTGTTGATGACTGTATAAAAGCGGCGCCAGCAAGTCTGCATAACACGCTTAGTTACCACGCGTTGTAAGTCTATAATGTTACACTATTTTAGACTGTGTGAAATGACACGTGGGTGAAAGCAGGTTAAGGTAATTTTCTGAATTTAGTTCTAGTTTTGTTAAGTCAAGAGTAATTTTATTTTATTCTTTAATATAAGAGTAATTTAGTGTAGTTCAAGATAATTGATCATAATACTACTGTATATATTTAATGGGTTACTTTGAGATTAGTTTAACTACATTTGTTGTGTACACAGTTTTGTAGTGCTAAAGTTTCATTTGAGAAGATGAATCTAGCTTTAGGTATTTAGATTTCTGGTGAGCGCAGGGCCATTCCTTGGTGCGTAAGGCACTTTGAGACAGAGGTGTTTCTTTGTTTGCTCCAGCGGAGCATGGAAACACCAATGCGGCTGGTGTCCATTACAGGCCACAAGAAACATTTTTATGCTATTGCAGTGGTTGTTTCAGTAACGATGTGTTTCATGTGATGAGTTCCCAATTTCATCAGGGGTCATATACGACACGCTTGGGGCCAGGCGCACCACTCGTCACTTACGACATGTTCAGAGTGCAGGAACGAGTATTGATGTGGATCGGTTGAGAGGTAGTAGCTTATTCTCATTATTGAGAGTATTTGTTGTACATATAGTTGAATATTATTTTATGTCCATTTTTTTTATTATTTAATTATGGTTATGTGTAGAATGGTTTGTGAGAGCACGTGGGCTTACTTGGAGATATATATTTCTCTTCTCCGCTCCTGAGGGAGCATGGGGCCACCAGTGTGGTTTGCCTCCGCATGAAGCATTCAGTTGCTCTTGCAGTAGTGGTTTCGGTAGCACCCGTTGTAACACGGTGAGATTGCCAGCCTCATGCACAACACAATACTAGTATCGCTAGACGACATGCATGTGTGTGTGCGTGTGTGTGCATGATAGTTGAATATTCAGTTTCACGCAGTGTGGAAGAAGGACAGTTTGACAGGTGAGAGCATGGTGTTTCTGATTATTTAACTATTATGATTTTAACTAGCCTGTGCTTTGTTTGCGTTTCAGGATTAGCAACTGAGCACTGGCTGGGTGTTTTGTTTGTTGGTTTATTTGTTTAATGTTTGCTTCAGTGTGCTCTTTGTCACTGAATGGGTTGTAAAAATAAATACAGCCCCTGCCTTAAGAATCAAGAGTTTTATTGTTGATCGGGTTGGTTGCGAGTGTGCAAGAAGGTGATCACATATCACAACAGCATCATCATCATCTCACCCACCCTATCACAATAAGATACAATCTCAGACCTAAGGGTCTTTTATATTTGGACATGCGCCCTAATATAACCGACTAGGTTGAACGGAACGCGCCTCGCCAAAACGAGGCAAAACTTTAAAAAAAAATGTAAGCATACTACACATAATAAGGGTATTTACCGGTTTGCTTAAGTCAAAAAAATTAGATATATCGTAAAAGACATCTTCAACATGTACAGTTAACCACCATCACTACTAGTCCTTCGTAACACAGGGTGTCTGCTAAATCTCTACCATGTTCCCCAAAGTATTGCAATAAATCAAATCTCTTGTTAGGGGACCCCAAGATGCAGCAATAGTGAATGCAGTCAGCGACCCATAGCTGTACTGCTTGCATCAGGACCAGCGAACCAGAGCTGGTCAAGACCGCACTCCATCTCCACGTGGTGGTCCTGGAAACAGTCTGCAGCAGTGCAGTCTGGCTGAGCGAGTGCGGATCGCAATGGGAAGGCAAACCCGGTCCCTAAACAATGCCGTGCTGAAGTCGGATGTGTCGACCGAAAGGTGCAGATATCACAGCTTAGGCGTAAACAGACACAACGCAACCACCGTCCTTTTCAGGGCGAACGAAGAATAAGAAATCTCTTGTTACAATCAGTATTCAATATTTCTGGCTCTACTTATTTTCAAGAATTGAAATGTACAATCTTACAAAGCCATTCATACTTCTGTATTAATATGATTATCATTATTATTCTTATCATCATCATTATATGGTACGCAACCAGACGATACGTCAAGGCCTTAAATCCTACCCTCTGCAGATCCAAGTAGAACAGTCCCAATTAAGATGGTTTGGCCATGTCTGCAGAATGCGGGAAGATCGGATACCACGACAAGCATGGGAAACAAAGAGCCAAGGATCCAGACCCCGAGGACGACCCAGAGTCCGCTGGGAGGACAACATTAGACAATCTTTGAAGGACCGAGGACTAGAATGGAACCAGGCCAGGAGGAAGACAGCCGATAGGATAGTCTAGCGCTCTCTCTTCCAAACCTCTACACCTCACGGTAGAAGGGGAACGACTAAGTAAGTAAGTAAGTATCATCATTATCCTTAAAATGCACCAGGTGGATTTGATTCTCTAACCCAATACACTTTGGAATTGAATTACTCATTTAATTCAGCACATCCAAATTAACTCAGCAGTGTTATTAACTCAGCACACCCAACTGTTAGCAAATACGCTCTCTCTGAAATATACTTTAAATTCCATTCAATGGTAATCACAGGGAAGATAACTCATTCATAAGCTTATAGTCAAAACCGACATCAAGGGAAGAAAGTAATGTTCAGTCTTACCAGTTAGTTATACTCATGAAAAATAACAATCTATAATGATATTACATATATGTTATAGAATGTAATCAATATAAATATATATCTCACTCACCCACTCGGTTGTACTTTTGCAAAAAAAGCAAGCTTTGTCAAAAGCAAGTCTTACGCCAAAGCACAGGCTGCTTATCATTCGAGTTGAGTTCTTTCGTGACCAAAGTTGTTGGATGCAGTGCTAGACAATTGCTAATTCTCAGACTAAATACTGAAACCAGCGAAAACTCATTTTTACCAAAGACAGATTTATTGGACTACCCACGCATTTTCCATCTTAGTTTAATTAACCTATGGGCACTCTTGTCATCTGAACTCTGTCCCAAGATATACATGATAGGAAACTCTTTACAGAGCGATACAACAGGAGGCAATCTGATCATCAGAAGAGGTCCCCATCCGACAAGTGTTTCGGCCCAGTATACTCCTTTACACTCTAAGAGGGGGGGGGGGGGAACCAATTTGGGTCATGACTCCCAAGCGTCTCAGCCTCCTGTTGTCTTGTATCGAAAATGAACCCATTTCACTTATGGTAGCAACTTTAAAATCCACACCTCCGCCAGCCGTGGATGCAATTGGGAAAGTAACAAAGAGAAGACAAATTATTCCGTTCGTTCCGTCGCACATCACAACTAAGGACACACACTGAGACACCTGCGCGAAGCCGACGAGGCCAGCCACTGCGCGCTAGCAACTGAAATTCTGTGCCTAACACCTCTTATAATATTACGCCGCCTGTTGCCCCTCGGTCACAGCCCTTTCACTAGTACACAAAAAAACTCAATGTATTGTGTACCGCAGCGTTTACTGTCACGATTTCCATTGCCCATTGCGGTTGTTCCACAGCCAGCCTGATGCCTTTTCGGCAGTTTCACTAAGCCTCTTCATTGCCCTTGTTCTCGACTGTCCCCTCAGCCCCAACAGTTTCAATAAATCATACACTGATGCAGCCACAAGCCCTCTTGCGCCCACCTCAACCATGACTCTTGCAGTGAACCCATCGTGTCTCAGATCCGCGGCCAGATCATTATACTTGGCCGCTTTGAACGAATGTTGCTCGTCCAGTCTGGATTTAAATGGCACGGTCAGTTCAATCAGTATAACCTGAAGCGCTGCTGAAGAATGAAGTACTATATCCGGCCGTCTCCGCGATTTTCTGATACTCTCTGGATATGCCCCTCGTCCAGGTAGGTCTACCGCCATCTCCCAATCGTTTGCACAGTCAAGAAGAGATGGTAAACTGCTACCAGGTTTACTCCGTTTGGGGTGTGCTGACTTTCCTGCCCTCAGAAAGTATGTATTTGCGGTGCTCGGCCTGGGTTTGCTATTCGCCTTCATCCTTGCCAGGTCTATTGTCGCAGCAAGCTCATTTAGCACTTTGTTATGGCGCCAAGTGTATCGCCCTTGCCCTAATGACACCTTACACGCCGAGAGCACATGTTCAAGTGTCTGCCTCCCCTGGCACAGGGGGCACTGCTCATCATCCGACTTTCCCCATTTCACAAGGTTTGTGGCCGACGGCAGCAGGTCATACATTGATCTAACAACGAAGCTGAGCCTAAGAGGTGCCATATGCCATTTATCATTCCATGTCAAGGACCTCTGCAGGGCTCCTTCCCATGTAGTCCATTGGCCTTGTTGGACCTGCTGCACTGCTTTTTGCAACCTCTTATCATTCTCAGCTCCTCGTATCTCCTAAACTACCATGTCTCTGCGCTCCCTGCTTGATGCCTTGGACCACCAGCGGATGTCTCCATGACCAAATCCCCGTCTATTCGTTTGTGTGTATCCGATTACCTCCCTCAGTTTGAGTGACTCTTGGGCAGCATCAACAGCTTCTTCCACTCTCCACTTCCTTCCCGTTTTCAGTGTGGGCTGAATGGACTTAACCACGTCATCAGCTGACTCGCGTAGCATCATTGCAAGCCTTGCCTTTCCAACTTTGTACTTTTCAACAACTGACTTGAAGGGAAGCAGAAGTTTTGACTTTTTGCAGTACAGTGCTACATCTGACAGACCTGGTGGAACCAATAGCCATTTCCTCATGAACTTGTTGACCTTCTGCTCTATAGCTTCCACTGTACTTGTGCTTATTTCATATATAAGCAGTGGCCACAGCAACTTCGGTATCAACATGAACTGCAGGCACCACAGTTTGAACTTTCCCAGGAGTCTGCTTTGGTCTATGATCTGTAGTCCTCTGTCTGCCATTTCTATTGTCTGTTGCACTGCCTTCGAGTCTTTTAATGAGGCATCGTACACCCTGCCAAGACTTTTAACAGGTTCCCCAATGACAGTAGGGATTCTTTGGTTGGAAACCATGAATAGGACCTCTGCTATCTTCCCTTTCCTGACTGATAGGCTTCTCGACTTCTTGGGTTTGAAGCTCATTCTGCACCAGCTGACTAGTTCATCCAGGCGTGCTAACATCCTCCGGGCCTGATGTTCATCTAATGTCAGAATTGTTGTGTCATCCATGAATGCTTTGAGCGGTGGCATGTGACACATTCCGCCGAGCTTTGGACCTATAGCCATTCCTTCAGCCGCATTGAGGATTACCTGCATAGCCATCACGAATAGTATCGGAGAGATGGTACACCCCATCGCAATTTAAACTTCAAGGCCAATCCACTTCGTTGTGTACTCTCTGGTTGAAAATCTGACAGAAAACCCTGCGAAATACAGCTTCAGCATTGCTGCAATCTCTTGTGGAACATGATACATTTCTAGGGCCTGCCACAACATCTGGTGTGGAACGGATCCATAAGCATTCGCTAGATCCAACCAGATTACATGGAGGTTTGTTCTGTCAGACTTTGCCTTTTGGATTGCTTCCCAGATCATTGTGGCATGCTCTAGACATCCTGGTGTACCTGGGATACCTCCTTTCTGAATGGTAGTGTCAATGTACCCATTTGCCAGGAGGTATGTAGTGAGTCTTTTCGCCATCACTGAGAAGAATATCTTCCCTTCCACATTGAGTAGTGAGATTGGCCTGAACTGACTGATGTCTGTGGAATTTTGTTCCTTCGGGATGTAGACTCCGTTCGCCTTTCTCCATTCCTTGCTTACAAGCTGGGTTTTCCACGCATTCTTCAGTAAACGAAGCAGTCGTTTGAGCACCTCATGGCATCTCTTATACACCACATATGGAACACCATTAGGACCTGGAGCTGACTTGCACCGAGCTTTCTGGACAATGCTTTCTACTTCTTGCACAGTTGGGGGGGGGGGGGGGGAGGGGGGGGGGTTCGGTGTTAAATTCAGCTCCTGGCTTACTCGGCCATTTAAGGCCTGCCATGCTGCTGAGCGGCTCATCTTTGCGATCATCTGAATATGTCATTCTAAGGTGTTCTTCAAGGTCTTCTTTCCTGATGTTTAGCGTACCCGACCGTGGCTGCTCAAACAGTTCTTTGGCAAACTTGAAGGGCTCCCTGAAGAATCTTTCCCTATCCCTTCGAGTCTTCCTTCTCTTCCTGCACAACCTTTCTGCTTTACAAAGGGCATTATGTTGGCCTTTCAGGTGCTCTCAAACCTGTCGTAACCCTTCCTTCTCTGTGGCAACTGCGTTCTTGAACAGTTTTCGGGCATGCTTCTTCTGTTTCCTGATTTCTTCTATTTTAATTTGTCTTCTACTTTTCCGTGGTGGGTTACTTTCCCTTGCCTCCCTGACTCCGAACACTTTGCGACGGTGCAGATATATTATGTCGCCGAAGATTTCCAGCTTCTTCTCCAAAGTTATCTGCTTCAGGTTGTTATCCAACTCTTTTGCCAAGGCTTCGTCCAGCTGTTCCCAAAGCCCTTTTGCACTGGCAGGTGGAAACTTGATTGCGTCTCTCTTCCCGTCCAAGGAGTGTGTGAGATCATCATCAGGCAGATCAACTTGAATGTACTCAGCACTGTGGATTGACTCCTGGCTGCGTTCTTCTAACGTCTTATCCGTCGAGACAGAGCGCTGTTGATCTCCCCCTGATGAACTCTCACACCCCTTTTTCGTTCTGTGGATTTTCATTCCTCTCTGAGTAGAGAATTTCCTACCACAGGCACATGGAAATTCCAGCCGTTGTTCAGAGCTCGAAGTCCGTGTAACGGGTCTGATCGATTCCAATGAGGCGCCTGTAGATTCATCATCCTTCCCCCCCCCCCCCTTTCGGTGAATCCTGGGGGCATCTATCGTTTTTGGGTTCTGTAGCAGTTGTAATACAGCTTTCATTACTTTACATTACTTTACCGTGGTGTGAAATCTAATTTCAGAGTTCTTTTATTGCACAGCTGTCCCTTCATCTATTACCGTCCATTAAACACACACCTGTTCTATTCATACTGGCCAGTGGTCGGAACGGAGGAGTGAAATTGATACTATCATCCAGTTATCGGGTGACAGCAACTGGAAAGTGTGCGCGGGGAAGATTTAAGGAACACATACTGTTATTATTAAAAAGGTAGGTTGAAAAGAGAAAGGAAAAGAATGACAGAAAAATAAATCTAGAGAGCGAGAGAAAAATATCGCTCGTCACAATCCCCCCTACGGCAGTATTTGCAATTGGACTACCGTCACCCCTGTTAAAAATTATGTTTATGATATTGTTGTGAATTCCTGAATGCTCTGATTTTTATTATTCTTCGTATTTTCTATGCTTTTTATGCCCCATGTACATGTGTACTTGCATACGTATGAACACACATACATATGAAATTTGGGGGGAGCAGACACATCTAGTGATTTCTGAAGTCGATGTAGTTTAGGTAAGCCAGTCAAGGATGTTACTGCTGAAGATCACGTAGTACCTTAAAGAAACGTTTTACAAATTATGCACGTCTGCGTGAATGTGTTACTTAAAATGCCTGGTTTGATGATGTTTAACACGTAACCAGCCAGATCGTGCCCAGCATTTTCCCCCAGAAATGATTTCACCAGATCTGAAAGTGCGCTGTTTCTAACTTCAATCTTGACTGAGTCTGCCTAGAAAAAATAAAAACAGGTCTATTTTTAAATCCCCAGACTTGATATGTATTTTAGTGCATTCATTCACATTTTCACGCGCGTATGTGTGTGAGTATACGCGTATTAATGCACGGACTGATTATTCCAGTGGCAGACAGTCGATGTATGCCTCCTCCGCACCAAATAAGTACTAATTAAAAGAGTAATGAACAAATAATAGGATATACCTGCTTGAAAACTCTCCACGTCACCCTTACAGTGATGGTTACTATTGAATTTGTTTTAACATGCTGGTGTTGATATATGCCACGCTTCTGTTTTTCTCTTCACGAAAAACTATTTCGAAATTTCAAAACATTTGAGCTGACTGCTACCTTTATTAATGTAGAAGTCTGAGGGGTTATTGGAGAATATACCCAGACCTAAGGTCTTTTATGTTTGGAGATACGCCCTAATATAACCAACGGACCCTATGTCTAGGTTGAACGGGGTGCGCTTAGCCAAAACTAGGCACAATTTTATAAACAAAAAGAAAAAAGAACTCTGAGGGAGAACGAAGAAGAAGAAGAAGAATAAGGCACACTTCGGGAAGAAATGGTACAATAAGAAGTGAAGAAACTAGCTGAAAATGGTCAGAAATAACCACCTGCTGAAAATGGTCAGAAATAACCACCTGCTGAAAATGGTCAGAAATAACCACCTGCTGAAAATGGTCAGAAATAACCACCTGCTGAAAATGGTCAGAAATAACCACCTGCTGAAAATGGTCAGAAATAACCACCTGCTGAAAATTGTCAGAAATAACCACCTGCTGAAAATGGTCAGAAATAACCAGCTGCTGAAAATGGTCAGAAATAACCACCTGCTGAAAATGGTCAGAAATAACCACCTGCTGAAAATGGTCAGAAATAATCACCTGCTGAAAATGGTCAGAAATAACCACCTGCTGAAAATGGTCATAAATAACCACCTGCTGAAAATGGTCAGAAATAGCCACCTGCTGAAATTTGTATAATAGCACCTTATGTTTTATAATATAAATTTAAAACGGGACAAGATAGGTATAAAAGGTCAGGGATCTCGTTACACGTCCATTGAGGTATATTGGGAATATGGTGTTAGGCGCATATTTTCTTGACAATCGGCACACTAGGGGTGATGTGGTCAACATCACGCCTGCCGAAGATAGGTATAGAGACAGTTTTACAATTGTCACTTTTATAGTTTCTAATTTCTGCTGCCACCCACGCAGATTTTCCTTCTTCGTGTAGTGTTGGGACTGTCAAGGTGCCCAATTTGGAGATTTTACTATTGAGAAAATTTGAGTCAGCAGTCCAGATCCCATTCAACTTTCAAATGATCGCCTCAGAAGCTTTCATAATACAGGAACTTCCATCTTGGAAGGTTAGGTTAATTACCTGAATTGTTTTTTTGTTTTTGGTTTGGATGAGTCGTTCATGTTGAGGTATTTTGGTTGAGTTTTTACAAGATAGGGTAGCCAGGCCCATGGCCAACTCTCCTTAATCGCTTTCTACGTCATGCCTTGTAGGGTTAAGAAATGGTAGTCCCATAACAGATACTGCCGTAGGGGAGTGAAGTGTTAGAGACGTCACAATTCTAGGATCAGCTTTATAAGGTGGAATGACCCTTTCCTTTCCTCGCTGCCTTTGCCTTCCTTAACTCAAGAGCAGAGTCAGATACCTATGTACAGTTGGGTAGACTGGAGCGTGATCTCTACCAGAACCCGACAACTACACCGCCAGAGGGAAGCACTTTAACCGCTTAGCCAATCACAGTATACAATTTGAAGGATACAATGTTGTTATTCCTTTCTCTCCTTTCAGGCTCCAATAACACACGGGCTATGTCACGGTAACCTTATCTAAATGACACAACACATATAATTAGATACATATACAAACACGGACGTTACCGAATCATCAGAAGCTGTACGCCATTCCGGAACCGTATAGTCACGAGTGCTATTATCGCTAATCAACAACACTTAACATTGTGTATTTCTGTGACATAATGAACCCGGATAGAAAGGTCGCATCATGTTTTAGAAGACAACAACAACTAAAGTATGAGAGAGGGGAGGACAGACAGAGGCCAAGCAAATATCCGGTATGGTCACGACACAATGCAATTTTAACAAGTGTAATTGCATTATTCAGGCCCATTGGCAGAAATTGTTCGAATATCTTGACAAAGTTTTCCGCAGAAAATGATATCAAAATAAGAATACAAAAGTCAAGAGGAGCTTTTATTGTATTGGGGAATACATGTAGACGAACAGAATACATGTAGACGAACAGAATACAAGTAGACGAACAGAATACATGAAGACGAACAGAATACATGTAGTCCAGTACACTAATCATAGTCTTCAGCTCAATTATCAAGTCAGTCTTATTGTATGGAACTGAAACATGGAGAACAAGAAAAATAACAACCAACAAGTTACAGACTTTCATAAATGGGTGCTTGCGTAGAATTGGATTGAAAAGGTGTGACCAGGTCACTAATGTGGAACTGTTGACAAGAACCAGACAGGTGCCAGTGGAACAGAAGATGAGAGGAAGACCCTGGCGATAGATAGGACTCACGTTGATAAAACCTAGGACACACATTGATAAAACCTAGGACACACGTTGATAAAACCTAGGTCACACGTTGATAAAACCTAGGACACACGTTGATAAAACTTAGGACACACGTTGATAAAACTTAGGACACACGTTGATAAAACCCAGGACACACGTTGATAAAACCCAGGACACACGTTGATAAAACCTAGGACACACGTTGATAAAACCTAGGACACACGTTGATAAAACCTAGGACACACGTTGATAAAACCTAGGACACACGTTGATAAAACCTAGGACACGTTGATAAAACCTAGGACACACGTTGATAAAACCTGTTGATAGCATTACCAGGCAGACTTTGTTCTGGAGCCCCCCAGGGTAAAAGACATAAAGGGAGGCAAAAAAAAAAACACTTACTCGTTCCTCTTCTACCCTGGGGTGTAGAGGTGAGCCAGGGAGTCCCAATCTAGTCCTCGATCCTTCAGAGATTGTCTAATGTTGCCCTCCCAGCGGAGGTCTGGATCCCTGGCTCTTAGTTTCCCATACTTGTCATGGTAGCCGATCTTCTCCCTTTCTGCAGACATGGCCAAACCATCGTAGTTGGGACTGTTCTACTTGGGTCTGCAGGGGCTGGTTTTTGAGGCCTTGCCATAACGTCTGGTTGTGGACCATGTCTCTTCATGTTACTTCAACCACCTTCCTCAGAAACTTCATTTCTGAGGTTTGGAGCTGGCTTTTTTTTTGGGTTGTAGTCATTGCCCATGACTCGAATCCATACGTAAAGTCTGGAACATAGGTGGAGCTGTATACAGCCATCTTCGTCTTCTTGCAAACTTCTCATTTACTGAAGAATCCTCGATTTAGGGACAGAAAAAGTCTCCCAGCTGCTGCTCTTCGGATAGCCAACTCTTCTTTGATGCCTCCCTTCCAGTCTATGACAGTTCCAAGGTATTTAAAGTGGTTTACCTGCCCCATGACCTGCTCTTCCAGCATGATCCTTCTTTCCTCTCGTGATATCACCATGGTTTTTGTATTTGGAGATGCTGATGACCATTCTTTTGCACACACACAAAAACCACACACACACAAATGGAGAAGAAAACTGGAAACATAAATGAAACGGATAAAGAAGACCAAAAAAATATTTAGCGGATGGCACAGGGCAGGAGTGCTTGGCACAAATTTGTTAAAGGCATATGCTCCGTTGAGCCGCGGTAGTGCAGTGGTT
The DNA here is from genome assembly GCA_024509875.1 of Oreohelix idahoensis. Classification (NCBI taxonomy): domain Eukaryota; kingdom Metazoa; phylum Mollusca; class Gastropoda; order Stylommatophora; family Oreohelicidae; genus Oreohelix; species Oreohelix idahoensis. The sequence continues at coordinate 160,950 of JAMPIV010015035.1, read as the reverse complement.
AGTGCACTGGCTTTCTAGCTCTGGGGTCCATGTATCAACCCCTAGTTGAGGTGGGATTTTTTAGACCGCAAACGGCTCCGGAGTCGACCCAGCCTCATGAATTGGGTACCAGAGCAACTCTGGGAAGGTTAAGGCGGCCGGCGTGATGCTGACTACATCACCCCTAGTGTGCCGATGGTCAAGAAAATATGGGCCTAACACCATATTCCCAAAATGTCTCAATGGGCGTGTAACGGGCTTCTTTACCTTTACCCCATATGCTCCTTGGGGAACTGAGTGGTTTAATGAATGAATGAATGAATGAATAATTACATGATTTATTTCAAACGCAAAAACTCACTTCGCCAGTTTCTGTATCTAAAAAATCTCAGTAAGCTACTCAGTTAGTCCTAGGTTCGATTCCCGGTAAGCCCATCACTTATATTTCTTTTCTGTTGTCTGGTGACCTTCTTTCTGTCCAACGAGGATCTGTTCATTACCTATACTTATTTATTTACTATTCACAGGGCTCACGTTTCCTTCATTATTTAGTTAAGCATCGCACCAACAGAAAACTAACGAAGGAAGTGTTTAGGAAAAGATTAGTTGAAAATAAGCAGTCCTCGTGGTTACAATCGTTCATCACAACGAGTAGGACATATATGACGTTAATGTTATGTGAACCGTATCCCGAGCTCTTAAATAAAGCTGAGCGCGTACACATGTATGATAGACAGGGTCGACGAGTACATCCGTAAAGCTTGACAGGGAGGCATGCACTCATTAACCTTAGTCATCGGTTCAGGGGGCAGAGCTTGGAAAGAAGAGAAAAAAATATGCACCCACACGAAGAAGAAAGTTAATTGATGTCGATGTTTTATTTTATTTCTTGTGCTTTTTGTTTTTTATTCTTTCCATACCCAGGCAGTGGCGTATTAAGGGGGATGCGAGGGGGGACAGTCCGCACCGGGTGACAGTCAGGAAGGAGGTGCCATTGGACACTATTATGATAGTACATACTGTTAAAATTGTTATTGTTATTGTTAATGTTAATCAACCTCACTGCACTCCGGGCAAACCCATAGGTACTCAGTCTCCCTCAGCAAATGTCGAAGAGTATGAATGCTAATTGAACCTGTAGCACACTGGTTGTACATACGGATGCATCCTCTCTCACGTCCATTTCCCTCCCATTGGCTTCATTTTAAGTGTATCATCTTAAGAGCAAAAAAAAAAAAAAATACAGGAGATGCAGATATCGGTATGTTAACGACAGATTTTGTTTGGTCAGGATGTGCAGGTTGGGACTGGAAGGGCAACAAATTTCAATGTTCCTCATACTGTTAAAAATATACTTGCACGTGTGCTTCTTCATGGGGGAGGGATGCTAAAGGTAGGATCTGCCCCGGGTGCTAAATACTTTAGGGATGCCTCTGTATTCAGGCCCTAATCATCATCAACATATTTCCCCCTTTCACTACTTACGAAGCATGGGACCACTAGATTCACCTGGTTTTATCACAAGGAAGCTTTCTCCGAAGCATTCATTTTCTCTTGCAGTGGTTAATTGGAATAGGAAAAGGTAGTCCTATAGCAGATATTGCTGTAGGGGAGTGAAGTGTTAGAGACTTCACTAAACTAGGTCCAGCTTCGAAAGGTCGGGTGACTAGTTCCCTTCCTCGCTGCCTTTGCCTTACCTAACTCAAGAGCAGAGTCAGATACAGCTGGGTAGACCAGAGCGTGACCTCACACGCGTTTCAAACCCGGTATCTTTGCCGCAAGACACCAGCGCTCTAACCACTGTTGTCAATAGGACACTCACCTAGATGGGTACAGGAGGACAAAAAATGAGTAAGGAAAAGTTGCAGTGTGTTCCAATGTAAGAAGGTAACAAGTGGTGGCTGCTGCTCCATAGGAAGCAAGAAGGGAGTGATATAGTTATACATAATCCTATATATAAAATCCCAGCTTTTTCTGTCAGTGCGTAACGCTAAGGGATGCAACTTTGGTTGAAAGTTAGACATTAATTGTATTGTTTCCCTTATAAGTACTCTCCCGAAAATAGTAACACTTACCAAAGAAGAATGTGCAAATGACGGTGTGCACAAAAATATATTTATAGAATGTGTGATCCCGTATATATATATATATATATATATATATATATATATATATATATATATATATATATATATATATATATATATATATATATATATATATATATATATATATATATATATGGATCCTCGCTGCTGCTACGTAGTTCGTGTACTGTTCGTGTACTGTGGTGATGCACAGTGGTTTTAAAAAAATACTTTTGAATAAGTAAAATTGTCGTTAGGTATTGGTGCTTGTGGTGGATTTGATGTTAAGAAATGTTGTTGTTATGTACTCTTAGTGTACTGAATGAGGTCAGCTGTGAAGGTCCCTGAATATAATAAATATTATGGTAAGTTACAGGGTACCTTTCTGCTACCACCTTTATGATCTCACTCAGACTTATTCTTTGACTATGTGGTGGGTTTTGATGTTATGATTGTTGTTATATTTCCTATTGTACTGAGTGAGGTCAGCTGTGAAGGTCCCTGAATCTCTAAGGTAGAGTAAGTTTTCAGGTTGCCTTTCTGCTACCACCCTACGATCTCACTCAGGCTTATTCTTGACTAGTATGTCTGATAGCTACGTATAATGTCTAGGGTAATGTAAAGTATGTTGTACTGTAATGCAATGACAACACTAAAATTATAACTCAATGAACAATGAGTAAACAAGTCACTGGTTAAGGTTTCAATAAAATTAATCTTTTTATAATTTATTAGTCCAGTACCACAATTTTGTGTATACTGGAATATTGAAACTTCAAAATAATCAATCAAATTATATACATTAAAGTGATTCAATTTCAATATAGTATTATTCACAAATTTAAGTACAAGTGTCAATATATATTAGTGTCACTTTGTGTTTGCTCCTATGAATGAGGATTTGTAGGAAGAACGTTCGTTTTCATCATGATCTGAAGAATGTCTAAAAATAATTGGGAAATGAGAGTTTGTGGTTTAGTCTATCATGTGCCTGTAGACAGTATCTTATCTGTGTCTCCTCTGGTGTTCAGGATGAAATAGATTCACACCACCAGCTTTCAATAACACATCACGTTCTGCTTTTAGAAAATACAGGGAGGTCCACAGTTGCTACTGCCTCCTTTTTTCCAGTGCAGAAAATATAACAGATTTCTGGTGACCTGGGCTCACTTCGATTCTTCGATGAAACCCTGGAACAATATAAATGCGTCCTACATCACCCTCTGATAGACTCTCTCTTTCCCTATCTAAACATTTCAAATATATTCAGATTCAGCATGGTAACTACACAATGAGTTAACGTTCTTAAGTTGTTTGTTTCCCCATTCATGGTCAAATAAACTTTCAAACTACCGTTTGACACTGTCCTTGACAAAGGAAACATTTTACTTTAATACTATCAAGTCATGTACAAAGACGGTGACTTGCTGAAGAAGACGGCCAGTGGTTTGCCTGGTCTTATGTCATACAATGTATAACACTATTCTTATTTATAATTACTTTTCTTTTTTCCCTCTCCCAATGTGTCAGTAAACCTGTCGGGCTTTACCACAACATGTTACTATATTTCCTAACAACTCTGTGAAACAACACAAAGTTTGGTGTTGACTTCCCTCTAAATAAACCTTTTCCCACATAATTTTCAGACATATTCAATAATACATACATAATAATAACGATAATGATAGTAAATGTTTTATCTCTTACCGCTTCAGTGAAATATAAACATTAATTAGTTGAATATGGCGATATATGGAAACAAATCCAGATCGCTACTAGTGCAGACTAGCAAACAAGAATGTACTCCTTTCTTATCTTAAAACAACTTTAGTGATTGACTTCTTTTTAACAAGTGGCCCCTAATACTAACTACTACTTGGTTTTATTTCCCTCTTAGTATATTTCCCTACAACCAATCAGGCACCGTTGGCTTATAGCGTCCTATTATCAAAACAAACTTCAAATTTCAAATCTTGTACTCTTTCCGCCCTATACCCACCTCAGGGCAAGCTGAGAAAGAAGTAGTCGGTTCGTCCCTCTGTCTTCTGTCACTATCTCGTTTTTATGCTTCATTTCCTCAACTAACACATTTTTTTTTCTATCTTGCTAATACAAATTTGTAAACACTAACTCTAGTACCACCACTATGCTCCTATCCCGTCCCGTTCCGTGTAATATTTTTTCAAAATATTCCACGTTAATCGAAATTTTTTTCTTTTCTTTAAACTGCCGTTCACATTCATACGAGACAACGCTTGTAGTAATACGTCACAAAAAGCGTCCAAGTGCTATCTGTCCACTACTTTAACCTTACTTTTACGTTAGAGATACGCGTGTATACGTGTTTTGGACTGTCTCGCATCCGATCATTGTGGTAATATGCTACGAACGCGTGTCGATAAAAGGTGGTTTTCTATCGTATTTTGAAACTAAGCTACTATCTTGCCAAGCACTATCGGCTGCTCGGCGCGTGACACCAAGCAGAACCAAACGCTTGACGAAGGGTAGCATTTTCTCTCTCTCACTGTATGCGTCCTTTATTCTTTTACACGTTTTTTATTCGTACTCTCTTGCTTTGTAGGCTAGGCTTGAAATGTGACGTAGTTTCAAGCACGCTGTATAAAATCTAGTGGTTTTGCTAGCGAAATAATTAACTAGCATTTCCACAGCATACATTGGATTCCCGACTGGCCTAGAAGAAGCTATCAGTCAATAACACACGGGCTGTTTTATTTATTAGCATTTGGGAGTACAATTCTATGGAAATTAGCGTTTGTTTCACAGATATTACTACAGACTAGAATGTATGATGATGATGACTACGTTTGGTGTCTAGGGTTATGTATAAGTAGTGTAATGTTGCATTAACCAACTAAACATATACACAAGTATTTTATTATCCAACACAACGCAACAGTACTACAACAATCACATACACACTACACTTTAAAAGACTATCTTAAGTAAGTCAGTGGTTGAATTTTGTATAACGTTAATAATTTTTTTCAATTTATTATCCTGACTCTATTTTGTTTGAATCAGGATTGACAATCAAAAGTGAAATCAATGGAACTATTTACAATAATCAATTTATACAATGGATCTTCTGTCCATAATACAAGTATTAATATAATAAAAGTGTGTAGGTGTAGTTTTCTAAATATGATAATACTGGTATATGTATAATGATAGGTTGTTGGTTATCGTCACTCCCTATCGTTTATTTTCTTTTCATTTGTCACAGGTGAAATTCTTTTATTTGATAATGTCAGTTTTTTTATTGTTAATAACTGAAGTTCATAGAGGTTGAGACTTTCGGTGCCGAACGGGCACTTAACTTCGAAGGAGAACCCTGGTAAGTCTTGTCCTAGGCTCGATGGACCATCTGGTTTACTTCATAAAAGGCAATGGCCTCCAGTACGTGCCCGAATTATGCAACAAAGTCAGGAATCAATCAGTTCCCACGAGTCTGGTTTTATGTGACTGTCAGGGCCACAAAAACCCCTGAAATAAGAAGGTTATGCATCCTTCTTTATAATAAGTATACAATAATATTCCACAGTTAATTACAGGTACAGTACAAACAAACGCATAGGGTCCGCTCTTTATGACAACCTATTGTACCATTATATTTTGAAGTGACAATGTATACCAGTATTCCTCTCCCCTAATGGTTACAACGCCTCTGCAATTCCAAAAGTAATCTTTTTCCATACAATAGGATAGGTGTTATGCTCCTTGATGACAATCATATATAATTTTGTAGTTCTACACCTCTCTGATAGGCTATCATATGATGGATCAATCTCTAAGCTTTGCCAAAGTCTGCCATCGACTCACTTACTTACAGGCGTATGTTAGTATCTCATATTCAAACTTTATTTTAAATAAAATGGTTAATAAATTCAATCTTACCACAATTTCAATGAATATTACACACAAACAACGATGACTGGCAGATCTGGCCCAAGTTATCACTGCCCTGTCCAGAAGTTTATAATATTTGTATTTAGAATTGCACTTCTGATCTCATCGTCTCGCGGCAAGATTTTTTTAAGAAATGGCGTCCTAGCCTAACAATTTTTCCTCAATATCAACTAAGCTGGCCAATAGAAGCAGACGACTATGAATTTTAAATCGAACTTTAAAAAAACAATTCCCAAAATACTACGGTTACTACTACAAGTATATTTTTAGTGTTAGGTTAGCCAATCCCCTCTCGCCTTCCTTTAAACTACAGCCAATCAAAATCTTGGTACCTTTTAGTCCTATTTACCCAAAGCTTTTTTTTTCAAAATATGTTATGAAAAAATTAAGCAGGCGTGATCTTTTTTCTCGTCAGTCCGTCTTATCATACATAATATTATTGCCATTATCTTGGTTATTTTTTTGTACCAGTGGGTAACTGACACCATATTATTGCTCAGGACATCATAAGGCATCCGAATATATAATTTTTATGGCCCTATGTATTTTGGTTCATAATTATATATTTTATGATTTAATTCCCGAGACGGGCTTGCCCGCCTTGTGCACTTCCTCATATTAGTAGCCTTCTACGACATGCGTGACAGTGCAGTAATCCTATTCTTTCGTTGTCTGTACCGAGACCCACATGAACAACGTAGGGATCATCTTTAATGCCTGTGTGACAAGATAAAGACAGACAAACCATAATAAATCCTTGAATAGCATAGATCAAACACCGGTCGCTCGTAGCTGACGGTAAATCTCGGGAGATGATTTGGTAGATCTCTAAGTGACGGAGAGAGGGGAAAAGAACGAATTTTTAAGGAAGTTAAATTTTGTAGGTTCTTTCTCCTGCCGGCACTTAAACGTGGGACGTTCCCAGGATTGAAAATACTTTTTGAAAGTTCTTAAGGAAAACCCACGAACTAGCTTACTACAATTCCTGCTATTGGTGAACTGCCTGAGATAGGAAAGCGATCTTTTCTTTGTAGTGAAGTTTGGTTTGGTTTGGTTTTTAAGGACTATCTTCATTGCACACGGACAGCTCCATCAGTGCTCCGATCTCCTCCCTTAGAGCACACAAGGAGGATCTCAGCACAGTGCACGAACTCCGTAGCGCCGGCGAGAATCCCAGTACACTCTATAAACATTTTTTGTGGTGGATAGGCTTCTAATTTTTAAATTTTGTCTGGGCAGCGACCTTACGGCCTACTCTTTACGATTTCCAACTGCCGTGCGATTTTTAACGTGGGCAACTTTCACACGGGACCTTCTATTCTTTTTTCGACCTTATCCGAGAAGGCTAGGTATCTAATCTCACTACTACGGAGATCAGGGGGGATTTTGACATCATTAGGACCACTGGTTCTAAAAAAAAGTCCATGCATTACATTCCCTCTACTGGGAATTGAACCCGGTGCCTTTAGAATTCAAAGCGGACGGCATACCTCTGAGCCACCCTGACTCCCTTTAAGTGAAGTTAACATGCGATAAAACACTATTTACTTTAGATTTTCCACCCCTCCTCAGCAGACGGAAATTCAGGAAACAGATCGCCCGGCTGTGACACAAGTTACTTATATGCTGTACTTATTCCAAATTTCAAAAACGTTGAAACCAAAAAATTGACTTCATTTTATTAAGGTAGATCTTGAGAGAGCTCGGTTTTGGTAAAGTAGACCCTCACAGTTTCTGAGTAACCTGCCCTTGATGTATAGAAACGAATCTGGTTGTTGTTATGTGGTTGTTGTTATTGATCCAACGGCGCGTGGGCTCTCGCTCTTTGGCCCAGTGACACTTAGTGATATCTGCAGGTTTTCGCAAGTTGTTTTGTTTCTCCGTACAGGGTGGTTCCCCTTATCTGGCCTCGGAGGAAAGATTATTTTCCTAACATCAACGAGTGCTGGGCACTCAAAGAGGTGGTGGTCAACAGTTTGGTAGGGGTAGTTACATAGCTGGCACTCTGGAGTGTGTTGTGGTTAGATTGTGGTAACGAGAAAGTATTTCCTTCTCGAGTGTGATAATCAGAGTCGGCCTTTAGTAATTGCGGGGGCCCGATTGGTACCATTCTAATGCGGCCACCTGGACGTAGATTTATAATTTTGTTGTAGTGATACGTTTTATATAAAAATATAGCTAATAAATATATATGTTGTTTTATTTTTAATTCTTCTTCTTTTTCATCGTTCGCCTTCAGACTTCCACATTAATGACTCTAATAAAGGCAGTAGTCAACTCAAGGTTCCCGACATCTCCAAACAGTTTTTCGTTGACAAAAGTGGGTTGTTGCCACAGGTTACTCCTTATAATGTAAATACATATATTCCTGATATCTAATGTTAAATTATCGCCGTTCCTTAATTTTTTCAAAGTTGGACGTGAGAACTTGAGTGCTGGGCCCAATCTAGAGCTGGGGCCTCAGTGAGTCAAATATACTACTCGTCAAAAGTCAAGGGCCACCCTATTATTTTCAATACTCTTTTATATAAGCGCATAGAAGGATTAAATGAAGGAAGTTTTTAGTAAAAATGGGTGCAATATCTTCCTCTGAGAGTCCTCTATGCACGTTAAGCATAAAAACAACTCACCGACAACCATGGTGATCACGTGCAATTTGGTTTGCTAACCATAAATTCACATTTTTTAATCTGTTTTTTCAAACTTCCGTACAACCAAACAGGTGAAGTAATCGTGCTGATTGACATTCCACGTGCAATGGCAACTTTTCATGAACAGAGTTCACTCTTAATTTGTTTTACAATCAGCAGACTTAGGGTAGTTTCATCACTTGCAAAAACCATGCCACCGAGAAGAAGTCTTGACACCTTACAAAGAATGAGGGCTATAGCGTGGGTTGAAAGTGGTTTATCTGTTCATGAGGTTGCTAGACGGCTTGCAGTGTCACACTCTACTATCCAAAGAATTTTGGAGAGATTTCAGGCCACAAGAAGTGTGGAGGATCGCCACCGGCCAGGTCGCCCTAGATGCACCAATAGACATGATGACCGGTACCTCTTGTTGTCAGCCCTGCGCCATCGAACAGTGACTTGTTCCACTCTAAGATGTCAGCTGAGACAAACTGTAAACGTTAATGTCAGTTAAAGCACCATTCGCAGACGTTTACATGAATTTGGACTGGCTACTCGACGTCCTGCAGTCAGAATCCCTCTTACTCCTGCTCATCGCAGAGCCCGCGTTGCTTGGTGTCGCGAGCACATCCGATGGAAAAGTCAACAATGGAGTCAAGTTCTCTTCACTGATGAATCTCGCTTCACTGCGTCATTCAATGATGGCAGGATTCGAGTTTGGAGACGACCTGGAGAGCGATTTACTGATGACACTATTCGAGAGGTGGATCGTTATGGTAGGAGTTCTGTCTGTGGTAAAGTGGGAAGTTATAAATATTTATAGGGGACTTAGTGTACTGACTGAGATCAGCTGTGAAGGTATCTGTATCTAATAAGTGTGGTGTATTACAGATAACCTTACTTGCTACCACATTTATACCTCAGTCAGAATTATTCTGGAATATTGTGATGACTACGTTGAATGTCTAGGGTATTGAAAATGATGAAGTGTAAGTCACAACAACAACAGACAGATAAACAATTTAATTTATTCTACAACACTTTACAACACTGTGACACTCACACACATATAACACTCTATAAGACTATCTTAAATGAGTCAAGTGTTTAAGTTTAAAAATATATGTATTAATTCTTGTCAATAATGGATATCCTGATTCAACTACACAGTGAACCAGGAATCACAATCAAATGTAATTACAAGTATTATTTACACAGTTTATATATATATGAACTTTGTATTGACATAGTTTATTATTATTATTCTATGTGTGTAATTTGTGCAGTAGTAATATGAGGTAATACTGGTTTTGTTCAAGCTTGGTTGTTGTTTTTCATCATGACTTCAAGTGTTTGATTATCGGGGAACTCCCTAATGGTTACTACGCCTCTGCAATTCCAGCATTAGTTCTTTCTAGTCAATAAGATAGGTGTCAGTGTACTGTTTGGCAATTCCATGCAGTTTTACTTTTCTCCGACACCTTCTGTTCAGGTTGGAGCACTATATAGGCCTTGCCTCATGTTCGCTACTGAACCACACACATATACAGACATAAATTATCAATTTACATTCAATTTTCATTAAAAAGATATTGAATATATCAAGCTTACCACAATTCATGGAAATAATACACAGATACGTTGACTGGCGATGAATAATGGCACAAATTATGGCACAAATTCCGATCCGCCTCTGTCCCAGGCTTTTATTTAGAAAAATATGATCTGGCTCTCAACGCACTGTTTCTTAGTAAGTTTATTTTAACATGTGGCACTGAACTGACGCTCCTAATTGCCTATATTGGCGGGTCTAACCAATCGAGCCATGTTTACACAAGCGTTTGAAAAAAAGTACCCTTCCTCCGTCTCCCCTAACAACAAAAAATAGTATTTGCAGACCGACTAATCATGTTTAGCCTTACATATACTTCCCGCCAATCAAATAGGAGGTAACATGTTGGCCTATTTCCCGTACAATGGTGGTTTCAAAACCTGCCACTGCGCAATTCTGATTTTGGTGTTGTCTGACAGCACCACCATTTTATTTTGGCTATAATTTGTTAATTCCTAGACTATTTGCGTAACGTTTAACATATTCTTTGTCAGCAAGTCCTAAGGAACCCAATTATATAAATTTAAGGGAGCTAGGTGGCTGCGTTCAAAATGTGCATTTTCTTCTACCTCCTGTTCACTTCGATACGATGTGGTGTCTGGGTACTGTCAGGCTTTCAACCGTAAACCAGTATAATGTCATGTTTCCCAATAAGCATTTTACAGGTTTTTAAACCTAACTCTCGTATGGGTAATGTTTTTTTTTATCACTGTCCATCTGAAAAAAAGTATTGCTTCTGGCCTTTCGCTTGGGGAGGGTGGCATTAATTGTATATCGCGAGACGCGTGTTAGGGTTGCATGCGTTCCTGCTTTCAGCCCTCCCTTCTCTCTATCCTAAGTTCATCTGTCTTTTCATCACGCCGTGTATAAAATGAAATTAATGGAAGTATTAATTTAGGTCATTACGCGGTGTGCCTAGCTCAAGGTTTTCTTAGAAATGCAGTACACGTTTTATTGTAGAAAGCGTGTAGTGATGCAGTAGGCTTTACTATCAACGTGAAACGTTACAATTTGCAGACGAAGTAGAAAACAAGGGGGATTTTTGTACGCCATTGTGACAGCACTGTACTTTTTACCATTTCTCTTTCCTTTTATTGAATTTATGTGTTAGGCTTTACATTTACCTTTTAATTTATATATGTGGATTTAGAATGTTTCACGACAAATTCTCCCCTCTTAAAACAGACGTTATATGTCAGTCTATAATTCTATATACACATAGAGAAATTTATTATTAGTTCTTGGGCTTACGGTGATTATCATCACACGGATGGCGGCTTAAAAAATCCGCTCCCAGATTTTTCTTTCCAGATATATACTCTATGCAAAACTCAAATGGCTGCATCAGTAATGACCAACGGAGTAATCTAGAATTTTCATGTCTAGCCTGCGCTAGAAACGACAAGGGTTTGTGATCCGTTTGCAACTTAAATGCCTTCCCATACAGATAAATATTGAATTTCTTTATCGCCCATATTACTGCAAGACATTCTTTTTCGCTAGTTGAGTAGTTGGTTTCAGCTTTATTCAACTTTCTGCTAGCATATGCCACTGGGCTTAATTCCCCATCCAATGCATCTGATTTCTGTAGCAGTGTTGCACCTAACCCAATATTACTGGCATCCGTCCTTACAATGAATTCTTGACTTAAGTCAGGTAATTTCAAAATAGGTTTGCTTGTGAGCTTTTCCTTCAATTCCTGGTAAGCTAATTCACATTGTGGTGTCCATGTGATTCGATCTGGATTTCCTTTACGGGTCAAATCAGTTAACGGTGCACATATGGAATTAAAGTTTTTGATATACTTTTGGTAGAAACCACATAATGAGACAAAGGATCTCACGTCTTTCTTGGTTTGTGGTCTCGGGGCTTTCTTTAGTTTCTCTAAATTCTTGGGGTCAGGGGTCATGTTTCCCTGATAAACTGTGTGTCCCAAGAATTCTAATTCTTTACATCCAACGCAACATTTGGTTGGTCGGGCTGTTAAATTCGCTTCTCTAAGTCGATTAAACAGCATGTTCAGAGAGTCAATGTGTTCCTCAAATGTTTCTGTTGCTATAAGGATATCATCCATGAAATTTGTGATGCATGGATTATTCAGAGGGTCCAATAATTTTCTCATCATTCTAGAGAAGACACTAGGCGCATTCTTCAATCCAAATGGCAATCTGTTAAACTCATAGTGTCCCTCTGAGGTACTAAACGCTAGGTATGGTTCTAACCTCAGGCTTTACTGGAATCTGATAGTATCCTTTACTCAGATCCACTTTTGAGAAATATTTAGCTTTATTTAGCCTGGCAAACAACTGATTTGTATCCGGCAATGGATCCACCTGTCCTTCTGTGATAGCATTCAATCTCCTGTAATCTATACAGAGTCTATGTTCTCCAGAGGGTTTCCTTAAGAGTACAACACTAGAACTATACGAAGATTCACTGTGTGAAATAATTCCTTCCTTCCTTCAACAAATAGTCTATCTCTTCCTTCAAAGCTTTCTCCTTAGCAAAAGGAATCGAATAGGGTTTCATACAGACAGGTGTGGGGTCTATCAGTTTCATATCATATTCCAATAAGTTTGTATGCCCCGGTCGGTCTGTTAACACCTCTGCATGATTATCTAGAACCTGTTGCACTCTCTCTTTCTGATTTTTCGTTAAATGTGTACTGATTTTCACCTGTGCCGCTGTCTCACAGGGGTGTAATGGATATTCAAATGATGAAAGTGGTTCCTTTTTCATCTCCATTGCAATGGACAAGGTCAACAAGTGTGTCTCTTCCTGATTTTCTCTTTCCAAATATTTCTTCAGGAGATTCACATGATAGATTTTTTCTTTCCCCTTCTTATCTATCTTATAATTGGTTCTAGACACCTTCTCTAGAACTGTATATGGACCTTGCCATCCAATTTGTAACTTATTCTGACTCCCGGGGAGAAGAAGCAGTACCTTCTCTCCCACAGCCAAATCTTTGTCTTTAGCTTTCCTGTTAAAATAGGCAGCATGTTTCTTCCTGGCTTGTCTCAAATTTTCATTGGCAAGTTTCCAGCCAGTTTTTAAACGAGTGGTCAGCTCATTCACATATTGGTATGAGGATGTAATATTTTCCTCTGCCTTTTCATCAGTCCACGTTCTTAACAGCGCTTCAAGTGGACCTTTTATTGGCCTTCCAAATAATAATGTTGCCGGGGCCATACCGGTTGAACTATGGGGTACCTCCCGATAAGCAAAGAGGGCGGCGTGAAGGTACTGATCCCATGTATCTGGTTTTTCGTGTGCCAACTTTCTCAGGATCGACATCAATGTGCCATTAAATCTTTCCACTTGGCCGTTCCCTTGGGGATGGTACACACTACAATGGAAGTGTTTGGCCTGGAAGATCCTGAAAACTTCTTCTGTTAGTTTCCCCTTGAACTGAGAGCCATTATCAGTCAAGATTTGATTGGGAAAGCCTAACCTTGTGAAAATTGTGAGTAATGCCTCTGCCACATGCTTAGAATCAATTGATGACAGGGCTACCGCCTCTCCCCACATAGAACAAGTGTCCACCAGAGTCATAATGTAGCTGTTCCTTCTCTTAGTTCGAGTGAGAGGTCCCACAAGATCCACGGCAACTCTCTCAAAGGGTGTTCCCACTATGGGCATTTCCCCCAGAGTTGCTGGTGCAGTCCAATGCTTCGGTGCTACTCGTTGGCACTCTGGACAGGATTTTACATATCGTTTGATATCTTCAGTTATTCCTGGCCAGAAATAGTGACAAGCTATTCGCTGTCCTGTTGCGCTGATCCCCATATGACCACTGAAGGGAATCGCATGCCCTAGTTCCAACACTTTAGTCCTATATGAAGTGGGAAGGACCAGCTGTCCGTGACCATTAGATTCAGATCCAGCCTTCCTATAAATCAGTTTGTTCTTCATATAAAATTCTCCCTTGCCTGGAGGTGTATGAGATTTGGGCAACTTCTTGAAACACAGCTTGAGTGTTTTGTCCTCCGCCTGTGCCTTCCTCATCTCATCTGGATGAGTATTTATTGGATTATCCTCCTCCTTTTTAGACTGTGATCTGGTCTGCACTGTTGCCAATATCACAGGTCTCTTGGGATTCCCCAAGAAGACATATCTACACCCCAATATCAGAGGGTAGACTGGCTCATTTATCACTGCTGCTTTTATGATTCCTTCCACATATCGCGTTTTCAACTTTATCCGGGCGACGGGAAGTGTCATGGTAGCTACATCCTTGGTTGCAGTTTGAATCTCCACTGTTTCTGTGGTGTATTGATCTGCCTGCACCAGGTGAGAACTCACAACGGAATCATAATCTAAACCTGTATCATTGTTACGTACATTTATTACCTAAGGGGGTAGTCTTCGGTCCTGCCAAATGTACGCACCAGTCTTAATATAGTTATATTATTTGTGCGTTCGATTGATTCACGCACTGACGTGCACAATGCAGTGTGAGTCGCTTTGGACGCACGGGTAACCTAGTTTAGGGATTGTGACGTCATGTTTTGTATGGGGCAGTACGGACCATGTTGATGTCCGTGGAATATTTCTTGTATTCGTACCAAGTTTGTGGAAGCCATTATGTCTATTGATATATATATTGGTTTTCATGTCGAAGCCAATAGTGGAAGTATCATGTAAGTGTCGCCCCATTTCACATTGAATGTTTATTGATTTTAAATGAAGTATCAGGCCGCTCCTAGTTATGGTCTAGCGGGAATCCATCGTAGTATGTCATTCCTAGAATGGACAAACGGAGTCGATTGCCTTGTTTGAATTACCGTAGAGGGAGGATACCTACGAGGAAACGAAGTTAATTGATTTTGTATGCTTCACATGTTTTAATATGCCGTTTCGCCAATGCCAAAGTCATGGCATGGATTTTGGGAGAGGTTAGTCAACAGAAGACTCTAACCTGATTGTATTGCCGTGTATGACTTTGTCTGGATTATATATATGCTACATAAGTATTGTATGAAGAAAGTCTGGGAATTTTACGGGTATGATATCAAAGATTGATCCTTGAACATGAAACCGTTTACCACGATAGACGTCCTTGGAAGAAGGTCAACGGACTTCATTGTAAAAATGTATATTAGCGGGTAACAGAAGTGATCCTCAGCTCACTTGGATAGAAGAGGACTTGATTGTTGAAGAATCTCCAAGAATTTAAGAGTATGATCAGCAACTTAAAGTATGACATTTGCATCTGTAATCTGTAACCATGATCGTCTTGTGTGTTCCACTCCGTATGTGTCACGTTAAATAAAATATATGTACAGTCATCACAGACTTGTGTGCTGCCAGTAAGTGACCAGTTAAATACTACTTGTTGGAGTTCGTTTTTGAAGAACATTTTCTGACATTTTGTTTCTTTGCAACCATTCGCGTAATGAAGCTCTTTACAATTAGAATGAACGGACCCAACAATCATATAAACACCTTATGGTGACACCATTACAGATGACATCTTCACACACTGGGGGATGGTATGGTTCCTGTAGTTCCTCAGGTTTGACCTTTTTTCCCTTTTTTCCAGATGTCATAGCAGCACAATGAGGAGGTTTCCTTTTACAATGGTCAGTGTCATGATTGTTCATCTTACAATTTTTACACCATCTCTTTCCTTGGTTGTAAGATTTTCTTTCATCATATTTCCTTTCATCGAATTGTGGGGTTTTATTTTTATTGTCATACCGTGGCCTATCAAACTGGTGCTTACTTTTGTTTTGATCTCTAGGATCAAATTTATTAAAGGGTACTTCTGCGTTAATTAACCGGGAAATTATAATTTTACAAATTTATTACCCAAACCGAGCACCGTACTCTTTCTTGACTGAAAAAGTGTCATTTCACATTGTCCTCTCCCCCCTCCCCCGTTGCTTAGAATTTTTTTTTAAACACGCCTACCGTTCATAAGGTTGTAGTCACGTAGCACATTCTGCCGTAGGGGAGTGAAGTGTTATAGACTTCGATGTACTGGGTCCCAGCTTTATGAGGTGGGGTGGCCTGTTCCCTTCCTCGCTGCCGCTGCCTTCTCTAACTCAAGATCAGAGTGAGGTACCCATTTACAGCTGGTTTGACTGATGCGTGACACCTGGTTCCTTCCTCGCTGCCGTTGCCTTCTCTAACTCAGGATCAGAGTCAGGTACCCATTTACAGCTGGTTTATGAGTGTTAGAGACTTCACCATACTAGGTCCAGCATCGAGAGATGGGGCCTACCTAGCTATAAATGGGTACTTAACTTTGAGTTAGGGAAGGAAAAGACAGCGAGGAAGGAAACTGGTCTCCCCCACCTCTCGATGCTGGACCTAGTATGGTGAAGTCTCTAACACTCCATAACCAGCTGTAAATGGGTACCTGACTCTGATCCTGAGTTAGAGAAGGCAACGGCAGCGAGGAAGGGAACAGGTGTCACGCATCAGTCAAACCAGCTGTAAATGGGTACCTGACTCTGATCTTGAGTTAGAGAAGGCAACGGCAGCGAGGAAGGGAACAGGTGTCACGCATCAGTCTAACCAGCTGTAAATGGGTACCTGACTCTGATCTTGAGTTAGAGAAGGCAACGGCAGCGAGGAAGGGAACAGGTGTCACGCATCAGTATAACCAACTGTAAATGGGTACCTGACTCTGATCTTGAGTTAGAGAAGGCAACGGCAGCGAGGAAGGGAACAGGTGTTACGCATCAGTCTAACCAACTGTAAATGGGTACCTGACTCTGATCTTGAGTTAGAGAAGGCAACGGCAGCGATTTTTTCTTGTTTCCTGTGTACCGTTAACTTGTAGAACTGATTCAATTCCGTTCTATTGGTTTATAACTTTAAAAAATACGGGGGGGATGTTGATGGCGGGTCTGTCGTAAGCGAGAAACGCTTTTTTTTTTTTTTAACTTGCCTCCTTTTTTTTTTTTTTTTTAACCAGCGGCACTCCCAAATCACAATGTGAAATCAACCTTTTTCAGTCAAGAAAAAAGGACGGATCTCAGTTTGGGTAATAAATTTGTAAAATTATAATTTCCCGGTGAATTAACGCACAAGAACCTATGAAAGTTCTGTGGTGCCTTAAAAGTATCTACCTGTTTCTTTTTATTACCTGATACCTCTGCTTGAGCTGCTTGATACCTTTCAGCAACATTTAGCAACTCACCCAGCCTCTCTGCACCTTGTTCCATGAGAAACTTTCTCAGGTCTGGAGCCATGGACTCTCTTAATTGTTCTATAAGGATCATTTCCTTAAGATCTTGGGTTTTCCCCAGAGAAGTCCATTTCTCCAAGTATGTCTCTATCCGTGCAGAGAACTGGTGATAGGTTTCACCTGACAGTAGTTTAGCATTCCTAAATTTTTTTCTATAAAATTCTGCGTTCTTTTCATATCTTAACAAAAGAGCCTGCTTTAGCATGTCATAATTTTCTTGATCACCTCTGCTCATTTTGGCAAAAACTTCATAAGTTGCCCCACGAAGCCCTTGAGATAACTTTAAGCTCCACCTTTCTCTCTCTAACCCATACGTGGTAGCTAATAGTTCATATCTATTTAGATAGCTCTCAATATCATCGTCTTTCTCAACAAAATGATCTAAATGAAAGTTCATAGCTGAGGTTGAGGCTCCCTGACTAGCAGTAGCATCGGAGGTAAAGGGACTGGCACCATTTTCA
Source organism: Oreohelix idahoensis (assembly GCA_024509875.1). NCBI lineage: Eukaryota > Metazoa > Mollusca > Gastropoda > Stylommatophora > Oreohelicidae > Oreohelix > Oreohelix idahoensis. Next base: position 143,053 of record JAMPIV010015035.1, on the reverse strand, counting down.
GGAGCATGGCCTTGAAACTCAAACTCCCTTAGTCGTAACTCGTGCTCCCTTTGTAATCTCTTCTCTTCCTTTTCTGCTTCCCTCTCTGCAGCTAATCGCTTGTCTTCCCTTTCTGCAGCCTGTCTTCTTTCCTCGGCTTCCCTTTCAGCCTTTTTCTCTTCCAATTGGAGCCTCTTTTTTTCCGCCTCACGATCCGCCTCAATGCTTTAGCCTCTTTGTCAGCCTCAATCTGCAGACTTTTAATTTCTTTTTCAGCCTCTATTCTCTTATCTTCGGTCAATCTTTCAGATTCTAATTTTCTTTCGGCCTCTTTTTCTAATCTTCTTTCGTCACGTTCAATATATTTGTCACATTCAGCAGTGACATAAGCAATCATAACTTGCCCGTCCATTCCTAACTCTTTTGCAGTCTGCACAGCAGCAGATCTAAATTTGGCCATTTCCGCCATTTTCTAACAGGTAAATGTAAACAATGTCTAACTAAACAATACAATTTCTAACTAAATATCCATTGACAACCACAGGCACTGAGAGCTTAACGTTATTTATTTTCACCCAAGGATACCTTTTTAATTTTTATTATTCCCTGAAGTGAATTACCCCCAATATTTATAATAGGGAAAGATTCAAAATCCCGGACAGGACCCCAATATATGTGGTAAAGTGGGAAGTTATAAATATTTATAGGGGACTTAGTGTACTGACTGAGATCAGCTGTGAAGGTATCTGTATCTAATAAGTGTGGTGTATTACAGATAACCTTACTTGCTACCACATTTATACCTCAGTCAGAATTATTCTGGAATATTGTGATGACTACGTTGAATGTCTAGGGTATTGAAAATGATGAAGTGTAAGTCACAACAACAACAGACAGATAAACAATTTAATTTATTCTACAACACTTTACAACACTGTGACACTCACACACATATAACACTCTATAAGACTATCTTAAATGAGTCAAGTGTTTAAGTTTAAAAAATATATGTATTAATTCTTGTCAATAATGGATATCCTGATTCAACTACACAGTGAACCAGGAATCACAATCAAATGTAATTACAAGTATTATTTACACAGTTTATATATATGAACTTTGTATTGACATAGTTTATTATTATTATTCTATGTGTGTAATTTGTGCAGTAGTAATATGAGGTAATACTGGTTTTGTTCAAGCTTGGTTGTTGTTTTTCATCATGACTTCAAGTGTTTGATTATCGGGGAAATAGTATTGGGACAAGTTCACAGTTCCTGTCATTTGAACCAATTAATTGTCCCTCTGTGTTTAACAAAATGTCAATTTTTGAGGGGGCACATAATGTTGAGCTACTCTGGCCACAGAAGCTTATCTTTCGTGATGGTGGCAGGAAAAGACTCCTCTGCTCGATTGCTTCCTGTGTTCTGGAGACACCTCACTGGTCGCTATCTGGACCAAGGAGTATGCTGTCAGCCTCTGGATTCAGCAAAACCCAGACCAGGTGCTGCTTCAATAACTAGGACCACAGTCCCTGAAACAAGAAGGTTGTACCTCCTACTTCAGATCTAATTTATAATCTATTTCTACACTGAACACAATACAGAACAAACACTGAGTTCAGAGCGGTAGGCCAACTGCTATCTTCATCTGAAACAATTTACACCAGTATACTCCTCCCTAATGGTTACTACGCCTCTGCAATTCCAGCATTAGTTCTTTCTAGTCAATAAGATAGGTGTCAGTGTACTGTTTGGCAATTCCATGCAGTTTTACTTTTCTCCGACACCTTCTGTTCAGGTTGGAGCACTATATAGGCCTTGCCTCATGTTCGCTACTGAACCACACACATATACAGACATAAATTATCAATTTACATTCAATTTTCATTAAAAAGATATTGAATATATCAAGCTTACCACAATTCATGGAAATAATACACAGATACGTTGACTGGCGATGAATAATGGCACAAATTATGGCACAAATTCCGATCCGCCTCTGTCCCAGGCTTTTATTTAGAAAAATATGATCTGGCTCTCAACGCACTGTTTCTTAGTAAGTTTATTTTAACATGTGGCACTGAACTGACGCTCCTAATTGCCTATATTGGCGGGTCTAACCAATCGAGCCATGTTTACACAAGCGTTTGAAAAAAAGTACCCTTCCTTCCGTCTCCCCTAACAACAAAAAAATAGTATTTGCAGACCGACTAATCATGTTTAGCCTTACATATACTTCCCGCCAATCAAATAGGAGGTAACATGTTGGCCTATTTCCCGTACAATGGTGGTTTCAAAACCTGCCACTGCGCAATTCTGATTTTGGTGTTGTCTGACAGCACCACCATTTTATTTTGGCTATAATTTGTTAATTCCTAGACTATTTGCGTAACGTTTAACATATTCTTTGTCAGCAAGTCCTAAGGAACCCAATTATATAAATTTAAGGGAGCTAGGTGGCTGCGTTCAAAATGTGCATTTTCTTCTACCTCCTGTTCACTTCGATACGATGTGGTGTCTGGGTACTGTCAGGCTTTCAAACGTAAACCAGTATAATGTCATGTTTCCCAATAAGCATTTTTCAGGTTTTTAAACCTAACTCTCGTATGGGTAGTGTTTTTTTTCACTGTCTATCTGAAAAAAAGTATTGCTTCTGGCCTTTCGCTTGGGGAGGGTGGCATTAATTGTATATCGCGAGACGCGTGTTAGGGTTGCATGCGTTCCTGCTTTCAGCCCTCCCTTCTCTCTATCCTAAGTTCATCTGTCTTTTCATCACGCCGTGTATAAAATGAAATTAATGGAAGTATTAATTTAGGTCATTACGCGGTGTGCCTAGCTCAAGGTTTTCTTAGAAATGCAGTACACGTTTTATTGTAGAAAGCGTGTAGTGATGCAGTAGGCTTTACTATCAACGTGAAACGTTACAATTTGCAGACGAAGTAGAAAACAAGGGGATTTTTGTACGCCATTGTGACAGCACTGTACTTTTACCATTTCTCTTTCCTTTTATTGAATTTATGTGTTAGGCTTTACATTTACCTTTTAATTTATATATGTGGATTTAGAATGTTTCACGACAAATTCTCCCCTCTTAAAACAGACGTTATATGTCAGTCTATAATTCTATATACACATAGAGAAATTTATTATTAGTTCTTGGGCTTACGGTGATTATCATCACACGGATGGCGGCTTAAAAAATCCGCTCCCAGATTTTTCTTTCCAGATATATACTCTATGCAAAACTCAAATGGCTGCATCAGTAATGACCAACGGAGTAATCTAGAATTTTCATGTCTAGCCTGCGCTAGAAACGACAAGGGTTTGTGATCCGTTTGCAACTTAAATGCCTTCCCATACAGATAAATATTGAATTTCTTTATCGCCCATATTACTGCAAGGCATTCCTTTTCGCTAGTTGAGTAGTTGGTTTCAGCTTTATTCAACTTTCTGCTAGCATATGCCACTGGGCTTAATTCCCCATCCAATGCATCTGATTTCTGTAGCAGTGTTGCACCTAACCCAATATTACTGGCATCCGTCCTTACAATGAATTCTTGACTTAAGTCAGGTAATTTCAAAATAGGTTTGCTTGTGAGCTTTTCCTTCAATTCCTGGTAAGCTAATTCACATTGTGGTGTCCATGTAATTCGATCTGGATTTCCTTTACGGGTCAAATCAGTTAACGGTGCACATATGGAATTAAAGTTTTTGATATACTTTTGGTAGAAACCACATAATGAGACAAAGGATCTCACGTCTTTCTTGGTTTGTGGTCTCGGGGCTTTCTTTAGTTTCTCTAAATTCTTGGGGTCAGGGGTCATGTTTCCCTGATAAACTGTGTGTCCCAAGAATTCTAATTCTTTACATCCAACGCAACATTTGGTTGGTCGGGCTGTTAAATTCGCTTCTCTAAGTCGATTAAACAGCATGTTCAGAGAGTCAATGTGTTCCTCAAATGTTTCTGTTGCTATAAGGATATCATCCATGAAATTTGTGATGCATGGATTATTCAGAGGGTCCAATAATTTTCTCATCATTCTAGAGAAGACACTAGGCGCATTCTTCAATCCAAATGGCAATCTGTTAAACTCATAGTGTCCCTCTGAGGTACTAAAAGCTAGGTATGGTCTAACCTCAGGCTTTACTGGAATCTGATAGTATCCTTTACTCAGATCCACTTTTGAGAAATATTTAGCTTTATTTAGCCTGGCAAACAACTGATTTGTATCCGGCAATGGATCCACCTGTCCTTCTGTGATAGCATTCAATCTCCTGTAATCTATACAGAGTCTATGTTCTCCAGAGGGTTTCCTTAAGAGTACAACACTAGAACTATACGAAGATTCACTGTGTGAAATAATTCCTTCCTTCAACAAATAGTCTATCTCTTCCTTCAAAGCTTTCTCCTTAGCAAAAGGAATCGAATAGGGTTTCATACAGACAGGTGTGGGGTCTATCAGTTTCATATCATATTCCAATAAGTTTGTATGCCCCGGTCGGTCTGTTAACACCTCTGCATGATTATCTAGAACCTGTTGCACTCTCTCTTTCTGATTTTTCGTTAAATGTGTACTGATTTTCACCTGTGCCGCTGTCTCACAGGGGTGTAATGGATATTCAAATGATGAAAGTGGTTCCTTTTTCATCTCCATTGCAATGGACAAGGTCAACAAGTGTGTCTCTTCCTGATTTTCTCTTTCCAAATATTTCTTCAGGAGATTCACATGATAGATTTTTTCTTTCCCCTTCTTATCTATCTTATAATTGGTTCTAGACACCTTCTCTAGAACTGTATATGGACCTTGCCATCCAATTTGTAACTTATTCTGACTCCCGGGGAGAAGAAGCAGTACCTTCTCTCCCACAGCCAAATCTTTGTCTTTAGCTTTCCTGTTAAAATAGGCAGCATGTTTCTTCCTGGCTTGTCTCAAATTTTCATTGGCAAGTTTCCAGCCAGTTTTTAAACGAGTGGTCAGCTCATTCACATATTGGTATGAGGATGTAATATTTTCCTCTGCCTTTTCATCAGTCCACGTTCTTAACAGCGCTTCAAGTGGACCTTTTATTGGCCTTCCAAATAATAATGTTGCCGGGGCCATACCGGTTGAACTATGGGGTACCTCCCGATAAGCAAAGAGGGCGGCGTGAAGGTACTGATCCCATGTATCTGGTTTTTCGTGTGCCAACTTTCTCAGGATCGACATCAATGTGCCATTAAATCTTTCCACTTGGCCGTTCCCTTGGGGATGGTACACACTACAATGGAAGTGTTTGGCCTGGAAGATCCTGAAAACTTCTTCTGTTAGTTTCCCCTTGAACTGAGAGCCATTATCAGTCAAGATTTGATTGGGAAAGCCTAACCTTGTGAAAATTGTGAGTAATGCCTCTGCCACATGCTTAGAATCAATTGATGACAGGGCTACCGCCTCTCCCCACATAGAACAAGTGTCCACCAGAGTCATAATGTAGCTGTTCCTTCTCTTAGTTCGAGTGAGAGGTCCCACAAGATCCACGGCAACTCTCTCAAAGGGTGTTCCCACTATGGGCATTTCCCCCAGAGTTGCTGGTGCAGTCCAATGCTTCGGTGCTACTCGTTGGCACTCTGGACAGGATTTTACATATCGTTTGATATCTTCAGTTATTCCTGGCCAGAAATAGTGACAAGCTATTCGCTGTCCTGTTGCGCTGATCCCCATATGACCACTGAAGGGAATCGCATGCCCTAGTTCCAACACTTTAGTCCTATATGAAGTGGGAAGGACCAGCTGTCCGTGACCATTAGATTCAGATCCAGCCTTCCTATAAATCAGTTTGTTCTTCATATAAAATTCTCCCTTGCCTGGAGGTGTATGAGATTTGGGCAACTTCTTGAAACACAGCTTGAGTGTTTTGTCCTCCGCCTGTGCCTTCCTCATCTCATCTGGATGAGTATTTATTGGATTATCCTCCTCCTTTTTAGACTGTGATCTGGTCTGCACTGTTGCCAATATCACAGGTCTCTTGGGATTCCCCAAGAAGACATATCTACACCCCAATATCAGAGGGTAGACTGGCTCATTTATCACTGCTGCTTTTATGATTCCTTCCACATATCGCGTTTTCAACTTTATCCGGGCGACGGGAAGTGTCATGGTAGCTACATCCTTGGTTTGCAGTTTGAATCTCCACTGTTTCTGTGGTGTATTGATCTGCCTGCACCAGGTGAGAACTCACAACGGAATCATAATCTAAACCTGTATCATTGTTACGTACATTTATTACCTAAGGGGGTAGTCTTCGGTCCTGCCAAATGTACGCACCAGTCTTAATATAGTTATATTATTTGTGCGTTCGATTGATTCACGCACTGACGTGCACAATGCAGTGTGAGTCGCTTTGGACGCACGGGTAACCTAGTTTAGGGATTGTGACGTCATGTTTTGTATGGGGCAGTACGGACCATGTTGATGTCCGTGGAATATTTCTTGTATTCGTACCAAGTTTGTGGAAGCCATTATGTCTATTGATATATATATTGGTTTTCATGTCGAAGCCAATAGTGGAAGTATCATGTAAGTGTCGCCCCATTTCACATTGAATGTTTATTGATTTTAAATGAAGTATCAGGCCGCTCCTAGTTATGGTCTAGCGGGAATCCATCGTAGTATGTCATTCCTAGAATGGACAAACGGAGTCGATTGCCTTGTTTGAATTACCGTAGAGGGAGGATACCTACGAGGAAACGAAGTTAATTGATTTTGTATGCTTCACATGTTTTAATATGCCGTTTCGCCAATGCCAAAGTCATGGCATGGATTTTGGGAGAGGTTAGTCAACAGAAGACTCTAACCTGATTGTATTGCCGTGTATGACTTTGTCTGGATTATATATATATGCTACATAAGTATTGTATGAAGAAAGTCTGGGAATTTTACGGGTATGATATCAAAGATTGATCCTTGAACATGAAACCGTTTACCACGATAGACGTCCTTGGAAGAAGGTCAACGGACTTCATTGTAAAAATGTATATTAGCGGGTAACAGAAGTGATCCTCAGCTCACTTGGATAGAAGAGGACTTGATTGTTGAAGAATCTCCAAGAATTTAAGAGTATGATCAGCAACTTAAAGTATGACATTTGCATCTGTAATCTGTAACCATGATCGTCTTGTGTGTTCCACTCCGTATGTGTCACGTTAAATAAAATATATGTACAGTCATCACAGACTTGTGTGCTGCCAGTAAGTGACCAGTTAAATACTACTTGTTGGAGTTCGTTTTTGAAGAACATTTTCTGACATTTTGTTTCTTTGCAACCATTCGCGTAATGAAGCTCTTTACAATTAGAATGAACGGACCCAACAATCATATAAACACCTTATGGTGACACCATTACAGATGACATCTTCACACACTGGGGGATGGTATGGTTCCTGTAGTTCCTCAGGTTTGACCTTTTTTCCCTTTTTTCCAGATGTCATAGCAGCACAATGAGGAGGTTTCCTTTTACAATGGTCAGTGTCATGATTGTTCATCTTACAATTTTTACACCATCTCTTTCCTTGGTTGTAAGATTTTCTTTCATCATATTTCCTTTCATCGAATTGTGGGGTTTTATTTTTATTGTCATACCGTGGCCTATCAAACTGGTGCTTACTTTTGTTTTGATCTCTAGGATCAAATTTATTAAAGGGTACTTCTGCGTTAATTAACCGGGAAATTATAATTTTACAAATTTATTACCCAAACCGAGCACCGTACTCTTTCTTGACTGAAAAAGTGTCATTTCACATTGTCCTCTCCCCCCTCCCCCGTTGCTTAGAATTTTTTTTTAAACACGCCTACCGTTCATAAGGTTGTAGTCACGTAGCACATTCTGCCGTAGGGGAGTGAAGTGTTATAGACTTCGATGTACTGGGTCCCAGCTTTATGAGGTGGGGTGGCCTGTTCCCTTCCTCGCTGCCGCTGCCTTCTCTAACTCAAGATCAGAGTGAGGTACCCATTTACAGCTGGTTTGACTGATGCGTGACACCTGGTTCCTTCCTCGCTGCCGTTGCCTTCTCTAACTCAGGATCAGAGTCAGGTACCCATTTACAGCTGGTTTATGAGTGTTAGAGACTTCACCATACTAGGTCCAGCATCGAGAGATGGGGCCTACCTAGCTATAAATGGGTACTTAACTTTGAGTTAGGGAAGGAAAAGACAGCAAGGAAGGAAACTGGTCTCCCCACCTCTCGATGCTGGACCTAGTATGGTGAAGTCTCTAACACTCCATAACCAGCTGTAAATGGGTACCTGACTCTGATCCTGAGTTAGAGAAGGCAACGGCAGCGAGGAAGGGAACAGGTGTCACGCATCAGTCAAACCAGCTGTAAATGGGTACCTGACTCTGATCTTGAGTTAGAGAAGGCAACGGCAGCGAGGAAGGGAACAGGTGTCACGCATCAGTCTAACCAGCTGTAAATGGGTACCTGACTCTGATCTTGAGTTAGAGAAGGCAACGGCAGCGAGGAAGGGAACAGGTGTCACGCATCAGTATAACCAACTGTAAATGGGTACCTGACTCTGATCTTGAGTTAGAGAAGGCAACGGCAGCGAGGAAGGGAACAGGTGTCACGCATCAGTCTAACCAACTGTAAATGGGTACCTGACTCTGATCTTGAGTTAGAGAAGGCAACGGCAGCGATTTTTCTTGTTTCCTGTGTACCGTTAACTTGTAGAACTGATTCAATTCCGTTCTATTGGTTTATAAACTTTAAAAAAATACGGGGGGGATGTTGATGGCGGGTCTGTCGTAAGCGAGAAACGCTTTTTTTTTTTTTAACTTGCCTCCTTTTTTTTTTTTTTACCAGCGGCACTCCCAAATCACAATGTGAAATCAACCTTTTTCAGTCAAGAAAAAGGACGGATCTCAGTTTGGGTAATAAATTTGTAAAATTATAATTTCCCGGTGAATTAACGCACAAGAACCTATGAAAGTTCTGTGGTGCCTTAAAAGTATCTACCTGTTTCTTTTTATTACCTGATACCTCTGCTTGAGCTGCTTGATACCTTTCAGCAACATTTAGCAACTCACCCAGCCTCTCTGCACCTTGTTCCATGAGAAACTTTCTCAGGTCTGGAGCCATGGACTCTCTTAATTGTTCTATAAGGATCATTTCCTTAAGATCTTGGGTTTTCCCCAGAGAAGTCCATTTCTCCAAGTATGTCTCTATCCGTGCAGAGAACTGGTGATAGGTTTCACCTGACAGTAGTTTAGCATTCCTAAATTTTTTTCTATAAAATTCTGCGTTCTTTTCATATCTTAACAAAAGAGCCTGCTTTAGCATGTCATAATTTTCTTGATCACCTCTGCTCATTTTGGCAAAAACTTCATAAGTTGCCCCACGAAGCCCTTGAGATAACTTTAAGCTCCACCTTTCTCTCTCTAACCCATACGTGGTAGCTAATAGTTCATATCTATTTAGATAGCTCTCAATATCATCGTCTTTCTCAACAAAATGATCTAAATGAAAGTTCATAGCTGAGGTTGAGGCTCCCTGACTAGCAGTAGCATCGGAGGTAAAGGGACTGGCACCATTTTCAGGAGCATGGCCTTGAAACTCAAACTCCCTTAGTCGTAACTCGTGCTCCCTTTGTAATCTCTTCTCTTCCTTTTCTGCTTCCCTCTCTGCAGCTAATCGCTTGTCTTCCCTTTCTGCAGCCTGTCTTCTTTCCTCGGCTTCCCTTTCAGCCTTTTTCTCTTCCAATTGGAGCCTCTTTATTTCCGCCTCACGATCCGCCTCCAATGCTTTAGCCTCTTTGTCAGCCTCAATCTGCAGACTTTTAATTTCTTTTTCAGCCTCTATTCTCTTATCTTCGGTCAATCTTTCAGATTCTAATTTTCTTTCGGCCTCTTTTTCTAATCTTCTTTCTTCACGTTCAATATATTTGTCACATTCAGCAGTGACATAAGCAATCATAACTTGCCCGTCCATTCCTAACTCTTTTGCAGTCTGCACAGCAGCAGATCTAAATTTGGCCATTTCCGCCATTTTCTAACAGGTAAATGTAAACAATGTCTAACTAAACAATACAATTTCTAACTAAATATCCATTGACAACCACAGGCACTGAGAGCTTAACGTTATTTATTTTCACCCAAGGATACCTTTTTAATTTTTATTATTCCCTGAAGTGAATTACCCCCAATATTTATAATAGGGAAAGATTCAAAATCCCGGACAGGACCCCAATATATGTGGTAAAGTGGGAAGTTATAAATATTTATAGGGGACTTAGTGTACTGACTGAGATCAGCTGTGAAGGTATCTGTATCTAATAAGTGTGGTGTATTACAGATAACCTTACTTGCTACCACATTTATACCTCAGTCAGAATTATTCTGGAATATTGTGATGACTACGTTGAATGTCTAGGGTATTGAAAATGATGAAGTGTAAGTCACAACAACAACAGACAGATAAACAATTTAATTTATTCTACAACACTTTACAACACTGTGACACTCACACACATATAACACTCTATAAGACTATCTTAAATGAGTCAAGTGTTTAAGTTTAAAAATATATGTATTAATTCTTGTCAATAATGGATATCCTGATTCAACTACACAGTGAATCAGGAATCATAATCAAATGTAATTACAAGTATTATTTACACAGTTTTATATATATGAACTTTGTATTGACATAGTTTATTATTATTATTCCATGTGTGTAATTTGTGCAGTAGTAATATGAGGTAATACTGGTTTTGTTCAAGCTTGGTTGTTGTTTTTCATCATGACTTCAAGTGTTTGATTATCGGGGAAATAGTATTGGGACAAGTTCACAGTTCCTGTCATTTGAAGCAATTAATTGTCCCTCTGTGTTTAACAAAATGTCAATTTTTGAGGGGGCACATAATGTTGAGCTACTCTGGCCACAGAAGCTTATCTTTCGTGATGGTGGCAGGAAAAGACTCCTCTGCTCGATTGCTTCCTGTGTTCTGGAGACACCTCACTGGTCGCTATCTGGACCAAGGTGTATGCTGTCAGCCTCTGGATTCAGCAAAATCCAGACCAGGTGCTGCTTCACTAACTAGGACCACAGTCCCTGAAACAAGAAGGTTGTACCTCCTACTTCAGATCTAATTTATAATCTATTTCTACACTGAACACAATACAGAACAAACACTGAGTTCAGAGCGGTAGGCCAACAGCTATCTTCATCTGAACCAATTTACACCAGTATACTCCTCCCTAATGGTTACTACGCCTCTGCAATTCCAGCATTAGTTCTTTCTAGTCAATAAGATAGGTGTCAGTGTACTGTTTGGCAATTCCATGCAGTTTTACTTTTCTCCGACACCTTCTGTTCAGGTTGGAGCACTATATAGGCCTTGCCTCATGTTCGCTACTGAACCACACACATATACAGACATAAATTATCAATTTACATTCAATTTTCATTAAAAAGATATTGAATATATCAAGCTTACCACAATTCATGGAAATAATACACAGATACGTTGACTGGCGATGAATAATGGCACAAATTATGGCACAAATTCCGATCCGCCTCTGTCCCAGGCTTTTATTTAGAAAAAATATGATCTGGCTCTCAACGCACTGTTTCTTAGTAAGTTTATTTTAACATGTGGCACTGAACTGACGCTCCTAATTGCCTATATTGGCGGGTCTAACCAATCGAGCCATGTTTACACAAGCGTTTGAAAAAAAGTACCCTTCCTTCCGTCTCCCCTAACAACAAAAAATAGTATTTGCAGACCGACTAATCATGTTTAGCCTTACATATACTTCCCGCCAATCAAATAGGAGGTAACCTGTTGGCCTATTTCCCGTACAATGGTGGTTTCAAAACCTGCCACTGCGCAATTCTGATTTTGGTGTTGTCTGACAGCACCACCATTTTATTTTGGCTATAATTTGTTAATTCCTAGACTATTTGCGTAACGTTTAACATATTCTTTGTCAGCAAGTCCTAAGGAACCCAATTATATAAATTTAAGGGAGCTAGGTGGCTGCGTTCAAAATGTGCATTTTCTTCTACCTCTTGTTCACTTCGATACGATGTGGTGTCTGGGTACTGTCAGGCTTTCAACCGTAAACCAGTATAATGTCATGTTTCCCAATAAGAATTTTACAGGTTTTTAAACCTAACTCTCGTATGGGTAATGTTTTTTTTAATCACTGTCCATCTGAAAAAAAGTATTGCTTCTGGCCTTTCGCTTGGGGAGGGTGGCATTAATTGTATATCGCGAGACGCGTGTTAGGGTTGCATGCGTTCCTGCTTTCAGCCCTCCCTTCTCTCTATCCTAAGTTCATCTGTCTTTTCATCACGCCGTGTATAACATGAAATTAATGGAAGTATTAATTTAGGTCATTACGCGGTGTGCCTAGCTCAAGGTTTTCTTAGAAATGCAGTACACGTTTTATTGTAGAAAGCGTGTAGTGATGCAGTAGGCTTTACTATCAACGTGAAACGTTACAATTTGCAGACGAAGTAGAAAACAAGAGGGATTTTTGTACGCCATTGTGACAGCACTGTACTTTTACCATTTCTCTTTCCTTTTATTGAATTTATGTGTTAGGCTTTACATTTACCTTTTAATTTATATATGTGGATTTAGAATGTTTGACGACACTGTCATGGTCTGGGGAGGCTTCTACAGACACGGCAGGACCTCACTCTACATCATCCAAGGCAACTTGACCGGCCCAAGATACCAGAACAAAATCTTAAGACCAATTGGTCAGCCTGCTCTGGAGGCCATAGGTGGTAATGCCATCCTCCAAGATGATAACGCTCGACCCCATCGAGCTCGTATGGTGAATGAGTTTATTCAGCAACATGGGATCATCAGGATGGCGTGGCCAGCTCATTCATCTGACACCGATTGAGCACCTCTGGGATGTCCTTGGTCGAACATTGTCAACAAATCACCACCTGCCAATGGATGTCGCAAAGCTGACTGCATTTCTGCTTCAGGAATGGCAAGCTGTTCCTCGGGATACTCTTCAGACCCTTGTGGACTCGATGCGTCTACGCTGTCTTGAATGCCTTGCTGCAAACGGTGGTCATTCCCGATTTTGAAATGTCTATTTGTCCAATATCTATTGTGTGACTTTTGAAAAGGTGGGTGACACACTTCACAGCTTCATTGCGTTTGAATGTGTGTTTCCATTTCTTCACGTGACATGTCAATTTGGTACTCAATAAATGCCGTTTTGACTGATACCAATTACGTTTATATCAGATTTGTTTTATGGTTTCAACCAAGGTTTTTCAAAGTGGCCCTTGACTTTTGACGAGTAGTATAGGTTAAATTGGCCTAAGTCCGGCCTTGGCTAGAATAGTAATGTTTTCGTCACTTTATTTGAAACGTTATACTTGTTAATCCTGGTTGTAAGCTCATGCTGGATTACGGAGTGCGTTGTAAACACGTGACAAACAGGATTATTAGAACGTCACAGTAGATTATATTATGCTTATGGTGTTTCAAGTCATCGCCCTTGTCCTGGTACTTTTTCTTTTCATGAAGGTTAAAGCAGTGGCGTACTAAGGTGGTACGGTGGGGATAGTCCGCCCCTGGTGACAGTCATGGGACAGTTTTATAATAGTACTTACTTTTTAAAACATACTTGCAATTTATTTTCATTATGGAGGTGGGGGACGCCAAAGGTTGGATCCGTCCCGGATGCCAAATAATTTAGTTACGCCTTTGAGATACAGCAGCAGTCGACAACCCAAGAACTGTTGGGATCCACTTTAGAAAAACTGAGCTCTTTAAAGTTCTACGTTGATAAAAGTGTGTATTTTCAGGTTTATAGTATCTGGAATTTGAAATAAGTGCAGCCTACATGTTAACACTTATCTCTACTGTCTGATCTGCTTCTTCCAATTCCATCGATAGGAGTGGCTAAGACATATGGCTTCCGCCTTGAATTATAAAGGTACCGAGTTCGATTCCGAGTAGTGGGAATATAATTTCTGGATTTTTTTTTTTTTCAGAACCAGTGGTCCTAATGATGTCATACTCCCCCCTGGTCTCCTGGGTAGTGAGATTGGATGCCTAGCCTTCTCGGATAAAAGCGAAAAAATAGGAGGCCCCGCGTGCACGTTAAAAATCCCACAGCAGTTGGAAATCGTAAAGCGTAGGTCATACGGCCGCTGCCCTAGCAAAATTTTAAAATTTGAAACCTAGACACCATAAAAATATTTATAGAATGTGTGATTCCTATAAACACACATTGGGATTCTCGCCGATGCTACGAAGTTCGTGCACTGTGCTGAGATCCTCCTTGTGGGATGTAAGTGAGAAGATTGAAGCACTGATGGAGTTGTCCGTGTGCAATGAAGATAGTCATTAAAACCACACCAAACCATAGATGGAGTGATGGAAATTTCAAAATAAATGACACTTTACCGAATGTTAACTTCGCTTCAAAGAAAAGGCGGTGTTCTTAGCTGGTGCAGTTCACAAATAAAGTGTATTTTTAGTAAGCTAACTAGTGGTGTTTCACTGTGAACGCGGACAATATACATTTAATGCTGGGGATATCGCGCTTTCCAGTGCCGGCGGGAAAGTCCAAAATGTCCTCAGCTTAAAAATTATTTCTTTTATTACCTTCCGTCACCTAAAGATCTACCAAATCATTCAGTGTCATCTACCAATAGATCAAGCTCAACCGGTTGCTAACCTCTGGCAGAGAGTCACAACTGCAGCTAAGTCCATTTGCATGACACCACAATGTGCTCTAGCAGAGGTAGTTTCCTCAAGAAATTTGTTTTAAGTGATTAGGTTGCCAGCCCCAGGCATAACCTAAATTAGTCGCTTCTTTCGACATACCTATTCTTTCTTTGCCTCTTCAGCTCCTCCCCCCCCCCCATTTTTTTCTGGGAACTACACTGGGTATTCCAGAGCAAGTACTGCTTTGCAATACTTTCAGCAGGTTTCCTCGGCGTATGTCCTGTTACCAGCGTCTCCAGGAATGCAGTAAGCGACCCATAGCTTGACTGCCTGCGTCAGGGTCAGCGAACCAGAGCTGACCAAGACCCTACTCCACCTCCACGTGGTAGTCCTGGAAACAAGCTGCATCACTGCAGTCTGGCTGAGGAGTAGGGATCGAAGAGGGAAGGCAAACCCGGTCCAAAAAAATGCCGCGCGGAAGTCGGATGTGTCGGCCGAAAGGCGCAGCTTCGCTGTAAACGGACACAACGCAACCAACGTCCTTTTCAGTAAAGAGTGATAATAAAATAGAGGATACGGGTGAAAGAAAAAGAAGAGGATATAGGCAATTTATGATCAATAAACTCTCTATGACAGAACGTCCCCCCTTTAACATATGGAATCACTCCATGTCTACGTTATGGAAATAAATTTCCTATATCCGTAGCTTCAGGGTGTCTGCCCTCTTCCCTCTCATCTTCTCCCTCCATCTCTCTCAAATTCCTACTCAAGTCTACTCCCCAAAGTTTCCTTCCTCTGGAATGTCTCCCATGCGCGCTTGAAAGAGCGTCGCCGCTTCTGACATTTTTGAAAGATTTCGTGTGATTGCAGTGGAATATCCCTGCCACTATCGTCATCTTCGTCAGTTTTGGCTATCGTCAGGAGATGGTCGGAGGTTGGCACCTGTCTTTGCAAGTATCTCTTTAACAGATTTAAATGGAAAACCTTCTCCTTTCCTTGAATAGAGATATGGTAGTTAGCCTTAGAAATATTTTTCAGGACGGTAAACGGCCCTTGCCATCTGATCTTCAGTTGGTTGTTTCCGGTAGGGAGTAACACCAAAACTTTCTCTCCTGCTTCCAGTTCTCTCTCTTTCGCGACTTTCCTGTATCGGTTAGCGTGCTTTGTGCGTGCTCGCTTAAAGTTAGTCGTTGCTTGGTCCCATCCTAGTTTCAACTTTTCCTTTAACTCCGACACATATTTACTTGCTGACACAACTGTCTCATCAGCATTCTGGTCTGTCAGCGACCAAAGTAAGGCTTCAAGCGGCCCCTTGATAAGTCTGCCGAATAAAAGCGTGGCTGGCGGAAATCCTGTGGACGTATGAGGAGATTCTCTGTAGCCAAATAAAGCTGCAGGAATACAAAGATCCCAATCGTCAGGTTTCACTTGTGCCAGTTTACTTAGTATCATTTTGAGGTTTACGTTAACACGTTCCACGAGCCCATTTCCGGCCGGAGTATATGGCTTTGTGTAGATGTGTTGGGTCCTCAAGATCTTCACGATCTCATCCATCAACAGGTTTCGGTATGGGGATCCGTTATCCGTCAACACTTGCTGAGGAAATCCCAACCAAGTGAAAATCTGCACGAGGGCTTCTGCGACATGCTTGGCATCTGCGCATGTTAGCGGGATAGCTTCTGCCCATAAAGTGCATGTGTCGACTAAGGTCAGGAGGAACCTGTTCCTTCTTTTAGTCCTTTCAAAGGGTCCTAAAATGTCGATCACAACCCGTTCGAACTGGGCACAGGATTTGACATACCTGATAATATCAGTGTTTACTCCTGGCCACCAATAATGAGTGGTTATCCGTTGGTTTGTGGCGTTCTGTCCCATATGTCCGCTGAAGGGAAGAGAGTGCCCCATTTCTAGGATTTGGCTTCTGTACTGTTTCGGTACTAGGAGCTGATTGTAACCTTGGTCAGGCTTGCCCGTTCTGCGATAAAGTACGCCATCCTTAGAAACAATGTCCCCGTGCTGTCTGGGTTCCTTAGCCATGGGCAGTTTCCTAAAGCAAGGTGCCAAAGTAGGGTCCTTTTGTTGCGCTTCTTTAAGTTCCATAGGTAACAAATTAGGTGCAGGCTCCAGTTCCTTCTTGGTTTGCCCTCTTGTAGTTACTGCTGCCACAATCGGCTCTTCCGGTTTCCCAATAGACACGTATCTACCGCCTAGTATGACTGGGTAGATGGGATCATCCATAACAGCCGCTTTGATCACGCCTCTGACAAAATCGGAGTGGATCTCCACCAATGCGATGGGAAGCGCTGTATGTGCATCACTCTTACGGACTCCACAAAGTTCGATGGTCTCTCCTGTCTCTTGACCGCGTTTAACCAGGTTTCTGGCAACAATGCAGTCATACGAAAGCCCCGTGTCAAATAAACAAGAAGTTTGAGAACCGTTCAATGTAACAGTACCTCGCGTTGATGGTGTATCCCCAACAGGTTGGGAATCACTGTCAATAATTCCGCCTTGCGAGACTGTTAGTAAGCATCCGATGCGTTTAGGCTCGGTGTGCTCACTCTGATCATCTGTCCCGTGCTCAGGGGTTCTCCCTTTGCCACCTTGACCTTTCTGGCTGCGCTGCCATGAAGGACGGTCGGGTTGATCAGACTGTTTACTGTGGTTGCTGGGGTACTTGGTTTTGTAGAACTTAGATTTTTCAGGAGGGGGGTTTTGAGGTCCAGTTTCTCTATGGTTATTCTGATTAGAAGCATGAGAAGCATGAGAAGATTGGTCTTGATTATTTTTTCGAAAATGCTCTTCTGTCGGTTTACGTTTTGAGGGCGGTAATTCAGCCAGCGCATTTTGATAACGCTCAGACTTTTCCAAGATGTCTGTAGTGGTTTTTGATGTTATTGTATGTTTGTTATGTTACCTAGTGTACTGTATGAGGTCAGCTGTGAAGGCTCCTGAGATAAAAGTTTATGTGAATTACAGGAGGCCTTTCCGCTACCACTTACGACCTCAAACAGACTTGTTTTACTATAATGAATGTTAGCTACGTTAAAAAGTCTAGGGTACTGAAATGTAATGTGTAGTGAATATAATATACAGACACACACATGTAATCAATAAGTCTAATAATAATAATAATAAACTCTACAATACACTGAACTAACTCTGGTTGTTATAGTTTAAGATTTAAATTTTTTTTAATTTATTAGTTCTGAACCAAGTTTTATTTTGGTCAGAACATATGTAATGATATGAATTTATTAATGAAATGCATATATATGTGGCATAATAAAATGTAATTTGTGTACATAGGTATATTATAAGAATGGTTAATATTACTATTATCTAAAATGTCGTTGGGAGAACTAGCACTGGATGTTTCGTTGGAGTGGCATCATCACGCCCAATCTGTGACTACAACAATCATTTTCCATTGACTTATGGACTGAAGTTAAATGTTATATTTCTCAAGTGTTCTTTCTTTATTTAATGGTGGAATAGTTGTGAATCTCCAGCAGGCCAGGTTTTCACTTATCTCGTCTGTGACGATCTGGTACCGGAGTCTGGTGGCCCACTCCTCTCCGTAGCTGGAGTACAATGTTAGGCTTCACTGACACCAATGTTAGGCTGCACTGACACCAATGTAAGGCTGCACAGGCACACGCTTATGTACTTTTACAAAAAGCATTTGGCACCACTTTAGTGCCAAAACAGAAACTTCTGAAACAAAATGTTGTGCCATGTGTCAGTACTCTACCTACTGAGCCACTCTTACACACAACACCACACAACAACATTACACCGACTGGGTCAGATCTCTCTGACCAACATAGCACATCTCACCCAGT
Source organism: Oreohelix idahoensis (assembly GCA_024509875.1). NCBI lineage: Eukaryota > Metazoa > Mollusca > Gastropoda > Stylommatophora > Oreohelicidae > Oreohelix > Oreohelix idahoensis. The sequence continues at coordinate 124,546 of JAMPIV010015035.1, read as the reverse complement.
TGTTTTCACATAGTACCAGTTCCCCAAGACTGCATTGCATCTGAGATATGTTCAATAGTTTCCTCTTTCATTCAATAAGATGGGTGATATGTTCCCACTGATCTCAATAATAGATCCGCCTTCCATAGTCTTAGTTAGGTGTCCATATATTTTTTTTTCTCTGTGGTAAAGTGGGATGTTATAAATATTTATAGGGGACATAGTGTACTGACTGAGATCTGCTGTGAAGGTATCTGTATCTATTAAGTGTGGTGTATTACAGATGACCTTACTTGCTACCACATTTATACCTCAGTCAGAATTATTTTGGAATATTGTGATGACTACGTTAAATGTCTAGGGTTATGAAAATGATGAAGTGTAAGTCACAACAACAACAAACAGATAAACAATTTAATTTATTCTACAACACTTTACAACACTGTGACACTCACACACATATAACAATCTATAAGACTATCTTAAATGAGTCAAGTGTTTAAGTTTAAAAAATATATGTATTAATTCTTGTCAATAATGGATATCCTGATTCAACTACACAGTGAACCAGGAATCACAATCAAATGTAATTACAAGTATTATGTACACAGTTTTATATATATGAACTTTGTATTGACATAGTTTATTATTATTATTCTATGTGTGTAATTTGTGCAGTAGTAATATGAGGTAATACTGGTTTTGTTCAAGCTTGGTTGTTGTTTTTCATCATGACTTCAGGTGTTTGATTATCGGGGAAATAGTATTGGGAAAAGTTCACAGTTCCTGTCATTTGAACCAATTAATTGTCCCTCTGTGTTTAACAAAATGTCAATTTTTGAGGGGGCACATAATGTTGAGCTACTCTGGCCACAGAAGCTTATCTTTCGTGATGGCGGCAGGAAAAGACTCCTCTGCTCGATTGCTTCACTGTGTTCTGGAGACACCTCACTGATCGCTATCTGGACCCAGGAGTATGCTGTCATCCTCTGGATTCAGCAAAACCCAGACCAGGTGCTGCTTCACTAACTAAGACCACAGTCCCCGAAACAAGAAGGTTGTACCTCCTACTTCAGATCTAATTTATAATCTATTTCTACACTGAACACAATACAGAACAAACACTGAGTTCAGAGCGGTAGGCCAACTGCCATCTTCATCTGAAACAATTTACACCAGTATACTCCTCCCTAATGGTTACTACGCCTCTGCAATTCCAGCATTAGTTCCTTCTAGTCAATAAGATAGGTGTCAGTGTACTGTTTGGCAATTCCATGCAGTTTTACTTTTCTCCGACACCTTCTGTTCAGGTTGGAGCAATAATTAGGCCTTTCCTCATGTTTGCTACCAAACCACACACATATACAGACATAAATTATCAATTTACATTCATTTTTCATTAAAAAGATATTGAATATATCAAGCTTAGCACAATTCATGGAAATAATACACAAATACGTTGACTGGCGATGAATAATGGCACAAATTATGGCACAAATTCCGATCCGCCTCTGTCCCAGGCTTTTATTTAGAAAAATATGATCTGGCTCTCAACGCACTGTTTCTTAGTAAGTTTATTTTAACATGTGGCACTGAACTGACGCTCCTAATTGCCTATATTGGCGGGTCTAACCAATCGAGCCATGTTTACACAAGCGTTAAAAAAAGTACCCTTCCTTCCGTCTCCCCTAACAACAAAAAATAGTATTTGCAGACCGACTAATCATGTTTAGCCTTACATATACTTCCCGCCAATCAAATAGGAGGTAACATGTAGGCCTATTTCCCGTACAATGGTGGTTTCAAAACCTGCCACTGCGCAATTCTGATTTTGGTGTTGTCTGACAGCACCACCATTTTATTTTGGCTATAATTTGTTAATTCCTAGACTATTTGCGTAACGTTTAACATATTCTTTGTCAGCAAGTCCTAAGGAACCCAATTATATAAATTTAAGGGAGCTAGGTGGCTGCGTTCAAAATGTGCATTTTCTTCTACCTCCTGTTCACTTCGATACGATGTGGTGTCTGGGTACTGTCAGGCTTTCAAACGTAAACCAGTATAATGTCATGTTTCCCAATAAGCATTTTTCAGGATTTTAAACCTAACTCTCGTATGGGTAGTGTTTTTTATCACTGTCCATCTGAAAAAAAGTATTGCTTCTGGCCTTTCGCTTGGGGAGGGTGGCATTAATTGTATATCGCGAGACGCGTGTTAGGGTTGCATGCGTTCCTGCTTTCAGCCCTCCCTTCTCTCTATCCTAAGTTCATCTGTCTTTTCATCACGCTGTGTATAAAATGAAATTAATGGAAGTATTAATTTAGGTCATTACGCGGTGTGCCTAGCTCAAGGTTTTCTTAGAAATGCAGTACACGTTTTATTGTAGAAAGCGTGTAGTGATGCAGTAGGCTTTACTATCAACGTGAAACTTTACAATTTGCAGACGAAGTAGAAAACAAGGGGGATTTTTGTACGCCATTGTGACAGCACTGTACTTTTACCATTTCTCTTTCCTTTTATTGAATTTATGTGTTAGGCTTTACATTTACCTTTTAATTTATATATGTGGATTTAGAATGTTTCACGACAAATTCTTCCCTCTTAAAACAGATGTTATATGTCAGTCTATAATTCTATATACACATAGAGAAATTTATTATTAGTTCTGGGGCTTACGGTGATTATCATCACACGGATGGCGGCTTAAAAAATCCGCTCCCAGATTTTTCTTTTCAGATATATACTGTATGCAAAACTCAAATGGCTGCATCAGTAATGACCAACGGAGTAATCTAGAATTTTCATGTCTAGCCTGCGCTAGAAACGACAAGGGTTTGTGATCCGTTTGCAACTTAAATGCCTTCCCATACAGATAAATATTGAATTTCTTTATCGCCCATATTACTGCAAGGCATTCCTTTTCGCTAGTTGAGTAGTTGGTTTCAGCTTTATTCAACTTTCTGCTAGCATATGCCACTGGGCTTAATTCCCCATCCAATGCATCTGATTTCTGTAGCAGTGTTGCACCTAACCCAATATTACTGGCATCCGTCCTTACAATGAATTCTTGACTTAAGTCAGGTAATTTCAAAATAGGTTTGCTTGTGAGCTTTTCCTTCAATTCCTGGTAAGCTAATTCACATTGTGGTGTCCATGTAATTCGATCTGGATTTCCTTTACGGTCAAATCAGTTAACGGTGCACATATGGAATTAAAGTTTTTGATATACTTTTGGTAGAAACCACATAATGAGACAAAGGATCTCACGTCTTTCTTGGTTTGTGGTCTCGGGGCTTTCTTTAGTTTCTCTAAATTCTTGGGGTCAGGGGTCATGTTTCCCTGATGGATGTGTGTCCCAAGAATTCTAATTCTTTACATCCAACGCAACATTTGGTTGGTCGGGCTGTTAAATTCGCTTCTCTAAGTCGATTAAACAGCATGTTCAGAGAGTCAATGTGTTCCTCAAATGTTTCTGTTGCTATAAGGATATCATCCATGAAATTTGTGATGCATGGATTATTCAGAGGGTCCAATAATTTTCTCATCATTCTAGAGAAGACACTAGGCGCATTCTTCAATCCAAATGGCAATCTGTTAAACTCATAGTGTCCCTCTGAGGTACTAAAAGCTAGGTATGGTCTAACCTCAGGCTTTACTGGAATCTGATAGTATCCTTTACTCAGATCCACTTTTGAGAAATATTTAGCTTTATTTAGCCTGGCAAACAACTGATTTGTATCCGGCAATGGATCCACCTGTCCTTCTGTAATAGCATTCAGTCTCCTGTAATCTATACAGAGTCTATGTTCTCCAGAGGGTTTCCTTAAGAGTACAACACTGGAACTATACGAAGATTCACTGTGTGAAATAATTCCTTCCTTCAACAAATAGTCTATCTCTTCCTTCAAAGCTTTCTCCTTAGCAAAAGGAATCGAATAGGGTTTCATACAGACAGGTGTGGGGTCTATCAGTTTCATATCATATTCCAATAAGTTTGTATGCCCCGGTCGGTCTGTTAACACCTCTGCATGATTATCTAGAACCTGTTGCACTCTCTCTTTCTGATTTTTCGTTAAATGTGTACTGATTTTCACCTGTGCCGCTGTCTCACAGGGGTGTAATGGATATTCAAATGATGAAAGTGGTTCCTTTTTCATCTCCATTGCAATGGACAAGGTCAACAAGTGTGTCTCTTCCTGATTTTCTCTTTCCAAATATTTCTTCAGGAGATTCACATGATAGATTTTTTTCTTTCCCCTTCTTATCTATCTTATAATTTGTTCTAGACACCTTCTCTAGAACTGTATATGGACCTTGCCATCCAATTTGTAACTTATTCTGACTCCCGGGGAGAAGAAGCAGTACCTTCTCTCCCACAGCCAAATCTCTGTCTTTAGCCTTCCTGTTGAAATAGGCAGCATGTTTCTTCCTGGCTTGTCTCAAATTTTCATTGGCAAGTTTCCAGCCAGTTTTTAAACGAGTGGTCAGCTCATTCACATATTGGTATGAGGATGTAATATTTTCCTCTGCCTTTTCATCAGTCCACGTTCTTAACAGCGCTTCAAGTGGACCTTTTATTGGCCTTCCAAATAATAATGTTGCCGGGGCCATACCGGTTGAACTATGGGGTACCTCCCGATAAGCAAAGAGGGCGGCGTGAAGGTACTGGTCCCATGTATCTGGTTTTTCGTGTGCCAACTTTCTCAGGATCGACATCAACGTGCCATTAAATCTTTCCACTTGGCCGTTCCCTTGGGGATGGTACACACTACAATGGAAGTGTTTGGCCTGGAAGATCCTGAAAACTTCTTCTGTTAGTTTCCCCTTGAACTGAGAGCCATTATCAGTCAAGATTTGATTGGGAAAGCCTAACCTTGTGAAAATTGTGAGTAATGCCTCTGCCACATGCTTAGAATCAATCGATGACAGGGCTACCGCCTCTTCCCACATAGAACAAGTGTCCACCAGAGTCAGAATGTAGCTGTTCCTTCTCTTGGTTCGGGTGAGAGGTCCCACAAGATCCACGGCAACTCTCTCAAAGGGTGTTCCCACTATGGGCATTTCCCCCCGAGTTGCTGGTGCAGTCCAATGTTTAGGTGCTACTCGTTGGCACTCTGGACAGGATTTTACATATCGTTTGATATCTTCAGTTATTCCTGGCCAGAAATAGTGACAAGCTATTCGCTGTCCTGTTGCGCTGATCCCCATATGACCACTGAAGGGAATCGCATGCCCTAGTTCCAACACTTTAGTCCTATATGAAGTGGGAAGGACCAGCTGTCCGTGACCATTGGATTCAGATCCAGCCTTCCTATAAATCAGTTTGTTCTTCATATAAAAATCTCCCTTGCCTGGAGGTGTATGAGATTTGGGCAACTTCTTGAAACACGGCTTGAGTGTCTTGTCCTCCGCCTGTGCCTTCCTCATCTCATCTGGATGAGTATTTATTGGATTATCCTCCTCCTTTTTAGACTGTGATCTGGTCTGCACTGTTGCCAATATCACAGGTCTCTTGGGATTCCCCAAGAAGACATATCTACACCCCAATATCAGAGGGTAGATTGGCTCATTTATCACTGCTGCTTTTATGATTCCTTCCACATATCGCGTTTTCACCTTTATCCGGGCGACGGGAAGTGTCATGGTAGCTACATCCTTGGTTGCAGTTTGAATCTCCACTGTTTCTGTGGTGTATTGATCTGCCTGCACCAGGTGAGAACTCACAACGGAATCATAATCTAAACCTGTATCATATAAACACCTTATGGTGACACCATTACAGATGACATCTTCACACACTGGGGGATGGTATGGTTCCTGTAGTTCCTCAGGTTTGACCTTTTTTCCCTTTTTTCCAGATGTCATAGCAGCACAATGAGGAGGTTTCCTTCTACAATGGTCAGTGTCATGATTGTTCATCTTACAATTTTTACACCATCTCTTTCCTTGGTTGTAAGATTTTCTTTCATCATATTTCCTTTCATCGAATTGTGGGGTTTTATTTTTATTGTCATACCGTGGCCTATCAAACTGGTGCTTACCTTTATTTTGATCTCTAGGATCAAATTTATTAAAGTTCTGTGGTGCCTTAAAATTATCTACCTGTTTCTTTTTATTACCTGATACCTCTGCCTGAGCTGCTTGATACCTTTCAGCAACATTTAGCAACTCACCCAGCCTCTCTGCACCTTGTTCCATGAGAAACTTTCTCAGGTCTGGAGCCATGGACTCTCTTAATTGTTCTATAAGGATCATTTCCTTAAGATCTTGGGTTTTCCCCAGAGAAGTCCATTTCTCCAAGTATGTCTCTATCCGTGCAGAGAACTGGTGATAGGTTTCACCTGACAGTAGTTTAGCATTCCTAAATTTTTTTCTATAAAATTCTGCGTTCTTTTCATATCTTAACAAAAGAGCCTGCTTTAGCATGTCATAATTTTCTTGATCACCTCTGCTCATTTTGGCAAAAACTTCATAAGCTGCCCCACGAAGCCCTTGAGATAACTTTAAGCTCCACCTTTCTCTCTCTAACCCATACGTGGTAGCTAATAGTTCATATCTATTTAGATAGCTCTCAATATCATCGTCTTTCTCAACAAAATGATCTAAATGAAAGTTCATAGCTGAGGTTGAGGCTCCCTGACTAGCAGTAGCATCGGAGGTAAAGGGACTGGCACCATTTTCAGGAGCATGGCCTTGAAACTCAAACTCCCTTAGTCGTAACTCATGTTCCCTTTGTAATCTCTTCTCCTCCTTTTCTGCTTCCCTCTCTGCAGCTAATCGCTTGTCTTCCCTTTCTGCAGCCTGTCTTCTTTCCTCGGCTTCCCTTTCAGCCTTTTTCTCTTCCAACTGGAGCCTCTTTATTTCCGCCTCACGATCCGCCTCCAATGCTTTAGCCTCTTTGTCAGCCTCAATCTGCAACCTCTTAATTTCTTTTTCAGCCTCTATTCTCTTATCTTCGGCCAATCTTTCAGATTCTAATTTTCTTTCGGCCTCTTTTTCTAATCTTCTTTCTTCACGTTCAATATATTTGTCACATTCAGCAGTGACATAGGCAATCATAACTTGCCCGTCCATTCCTAACTCTTTTGCAGTCTGCACAGCAGCAGATCGAAATTTGGCCAGGTCCGCCATTTTCTAACAGGTAAATGTAAACAATGTCTAACTAAACAATACAATTTCTAACTAAATATCCAATGACAACCACAGGCACTGAGAGCTCAACGTTATTTATTTTCACCCAAGGATACCTTTTTAATTTTTATTATTCCCTGAAGTGAATTACCCCCAATATTTATAATAGGGAAAGATTCAAAATCCCGGACAGGACCCCAATATATGTGGTAAAGTGGGATGTTATAAATATTTATAGGGGACTTAGTGTACTGACTGAGATCAGCTGTGAAGGTATCTGTATCTAATAAGTGTGGTGTATTACAGATGACCTTACTTGCTACCACATTTATACCTCAGTCAGAATTATTCTGGAATATTGTGATGACTACGTTAAATGTCTAGGGTTATGAAAATGATGAAGTGTAAGTCACAACAACAACAACAGATAAACAATTTAATTTATTCTACAACACTTTACAACACTGTGACACTCACACACATATAAAAATCTATAAGACTATCTTAAATGAGTCAAGTGTTTAAGTTTAAAAAATATATGTATTAATTCTTGTCAATAATGGATATCCTGATTCAACTACACAGTGAACCAGGAATCACAATCAAATGTAATTACAAGTATTATGTACACAGTTTATATATATGAACTTTGTATTGACATAGTTTATTATTATTATTCTATGTGTGTAATTTGTGCAGTAGTAATATGAGGTAATACTGGTTTTGTTCAAGCTTGGTTGTTGTTTTTCATCATGACTTCAAGTGTTTGATTATCGGGGAAATAGTATTGGGAAAAGTTCACAGTTCCTGTCATTTGAACCAATTAATTGTCCCTCTGTGTTTAACAAAATGTCAATTTTTGAGGGGGCACATAATGTTGAGCTACTCTGGCCACAGAAGCTTATCTTTCGTGATGGCGGCAGGAAAAGACTCCTCTGCTCGATTGCTTCACTGTGTTCTGGAGACACCTCACTGGTCGCTATCTGGACCCAGGAGTATGCTGTCAGCCTCTGGATTCAGCAAAACTCAGACCAGGTGCTGCTTCAATAACTAGGACCACAGTCCCTGAAACAAGAAGGTTGTACCTCCTACTTCAGATCTAATTTATAATCTATTTCTACACTGAACACAATACAGAACAAACACTGAGTTCAGAGCGGTAGGCCAACTGCCATCTTCATCTGAAACAATTTACACCAGTATACCTCCCTAATGGTTACTACGCCTCTGCAATTCCAGCATTAGTTCCTTCTAGTCAATAAGATAGGTGTCAGTGTACTGTTTGGCAATTCCATGCAGTTTTACTTTTCTCCGACACCTTCTGTTCAGGTTGGAGCACTATATAGGCCTTGCCTCATGTTCGCTACTGAACCACACACATATACAGACATAAATTATCAATTTACATTCAATTTTCATTAAAAAGATATTGAATATATCAAGCTTACCACAATTCATGGAAATAATACACAGATACGTTGACTGGCGATGAATAATGGCACAAATTATGGCACAAATTCCGATCCGCCTCTGTCCCAGGCTTTTATTTAGAAAAATATGATCTGGCTCTCAACGCACTGTTTCTTAGTAAGTTTATTTTAACATGTGGCACTGAACTGACGCTCCTAATTGCCTATATTGGCGGGTCTAACCAATCGAGCCATGTTTACACAAGCGTTTGAAAAAAAGTACCCTTCCTTCCGTCTCCCCTAACAACAAAAAATAGTATTTGCAGACCGACTAATCATGTTTAGCCTTACATATACTTCCCGCCAATCAAATAGGAGGTAACATGTTGGCCTATTTCCCGTACAATGGTGGTTTCAAAACCTGCCACTGCGCAATTCTGATTTTGGTGTTGTCTGACAGCACCACCATTTTATTTTGGCTATAATTTGTTAATTCCTAGACTATTTGCGTAACGTTTAACATATTCTTTGTCAGCAAGTCCTAAGGAACCCAATTATATAAATTTAAGGGAGCTAGGTGGCTGCGTTCAAAATGTGCATTTTCTTCTACCTCCTGTTCACTTCGATACGATGTGGTGTCTGGGTACTGTCAGGCTTTCAAACGTAAACCAGTATAATGTCATGTTTCCCAATAAGCATTTTTCAGGTTTTTAAACCTAACTCTCGTATGGGTAGTGTTTTTTTTTATCACTGTCCATCTGAAAAAAAGTATTGCTTCTGGCCTTTCGCTTTGGGAGGGTGGCATTAATTGTATATCACGAGACGCGTGTTAGGGTTGCATGCGTTCCTGCTTTCAGCCCTCCCTTCTCTCTATCCTAAGTTCATCTGTCTTTTCATCACGCCGTGTATAAAATGAAATTAATGGAAGTATTAATTTAGGTCATTACGCGGTGTGCCTAGCTCAAGGTTTTCTTAGAAATGCAGTACACGTTTTATTGTAGAAAGCGTGTAGTGATGCAGTAGGCTTTACTATCAACGTGAAACGTTACAATTTGCAGACGAAGTAGAAAACAAGGGGGATTTTTGTACGCCATTGTGACAGCACTGTACTTTTACCATTTCTCTTTCCTTTTATTGAATTAATATTAAAATAAACAAGATAAATGCTTTTATCCTTACCACAATTCGAAATTGAGAACACAGTACTTAAGACTTATAAAACTCAGCTGAGCTGCTGGCTAGAGTATGGCGTCCCACTGAATTTTATGTATTATTTCCGGGAAAACACCATTAGCAGTTATGACTGTGTTACAGGACAGACTTCTATTGAATGGCACAAATGTGCTCTCTATCTTGCTAATATAAAATGGCGTTGGCCAATCAGATCGAAAGACCAAGCTTTTCAAATGAATTTTGAAAATAAAGTCAAAAGTACATCTCAATTTCTCAAATGTACGTCGGTCACATTTTGGCCTTTCCCCAATTTCACTTGTTGTTTTGGGCTAACTACATGTAAAAACGACACAAATCTGCTTCCTAAGTTATTTTTAGCCACTATCTCCCGCTTTGCCCCGCTAGTTTATTACAGTTTGAATTTTGCGTTTTCTTGTCTCAAGGACGCAAAAAAGTGACTTTAGTGAAAGTATGCACAACAATACTGTTCGCTAGTCTGATAGGAACAATACGGTCTTTTGTCAATATCTTCCTTGTTATCTGTCCGTCTGTATAAATAAAAGTATATTATTTGTCAGCTTAAGATGGGCTATCAAACTAACTAGGTTTTATTTTCATAACATTATTATTAAAGAAAAACCTATTTTGCTCAAGGTTAGTTTTTTGAAATTTGTTTTGAACCTTTTGGTATTGTGGTAAAGTGAGATGATATAAATATCTATAGGGGACTTAGTGTACTGACTGAGATCAGCTGTGAAGGTATCTGTATCTAATAAGTGTGGTGTATTACAGATGACCTTACTTTGCTACCACATTTATACCTCAGTCAGAATTATTCTGGAATATTGTGATGACTACGTTGAATGTCTAGGGTTATGAAAGTGATGAAGTGTATGTTCACAACAACCAACAGACAGATAAACAATTTAGTTTAATCCACAACTGTTTACAACACTGTGACACTCACACACATAGAACACTCTATAAGACTATCTTAATAAGTCAAGTTTTACCTTTAAAAATATGTATTAATTCCTTTCAATAATAGATATCCTGATTCAACTACAAAGTGAACCAGGAATCACAATCAAATGTAATTACAAGTTGTATTTACACAATTTATAGATATGATCTTTGTATTGACATATATTATTATTATTATCATATGTGTGTAAGTTGTGATGTAGTACTATGAGGTAATACTGGCTTTTTCAAGCTAGGTGGTTGTTTGTCATCATGACTTCAAGTGTTTGCTTCTGGTGGAAATAGTATTGGGAAAAGTTCACAGTTCCTGTCATTTGAAACAATTAATTGTCCCTCTCCATTTAATATACTGTCAAATTTAGAGGGGGGTACATAAGATTGAGCTGCTCTGGCCAACGACTCTTATCTTCTGTGATGGCGGCAGGAAACAGTCTCCTCTGCTCGATTGCTTCACCGTGTTCTTGAGAAACAATAATGGTCGCTATCTTGACCAAGGAGTAAGCTACCAGCCTCTGGATTCAGCAAAACTCAGACCAGGTGCTGCTTCAATAAGTTAGGACCACGGTCCCTGAAACAAGAAGGTTGTACCTCCTACTTCAGAACTAATTTATAATCTATTTCCACACTGAGCACAATACATAACAAACGCTGAGTTCAGCGCGGTAGGCCAACTGTTAGCTTCTCATGTAATAATATTCACTAGTATTCCTCTCCCTAATGGTTACTACGCCTCTGCAATTTCAGCTGTAATTCCTTCTATACAATAAGATAGGTGTCACAGTACTATTTGGCAATTCCATGCAGTTATACTTTTCTCCGACAAGTTTTGTTCAGGTTGGAGCAATATCTAGGCTTTGCCTCATGTTTGCTACTGAACCACACACATATACAGACATAAATTATCAATTCACATTCAATTTTCATCTAAAAGATATCAAATATGTCAATCTTACCACAATTCATGGAAATAATAAACAGCTACGTTGACTGGCGATGAGTTATGGCACAATTCCGATCTGCCTCTGTCCCAGGCTTTCATAAGAAAAATATGAGCTGGATCTCAACGCACTTGCTTTTACAAATTGAATTTTCAAAAAGTGGCACTGAACTGACGCTCCTAATTGACTATATTAACTGGTCTGGCCAATGGGACCATGTTTACAAAAACATTTGAAAAAATAAGTACCCTTTCTATCGTTCCTATTAACAACCAAAATAGTATTTGCAATCGACTAATCATGTGTAGCCTTACATATTATTCTAGCCAATCAAATCGGATTTAACATGGTGGCCTCATTTTTTTCTAAAGCATTGTTCAAACACACCATTATGAGCAAAATTGATCCTATGTTGTCTGACAACCTCACTCTAGTATTATGGCTATAATTTGTTAATTATTAGACTAATTGCTTAACACCTAACATATTCTTTGTCAGCAAGTCCTAAGGCACCCAAATATATAAGTTTTAAGGGAGCTAAGTGGCTGCGTTCAAAATATGTATTTTCTTCTAGGATAGTCGTGCTGTTACCACCTCCTCACTTCCATACTATGGGGTGTCTTCTGTACTGTCAGACTAATGTCAGGATTTCAGACGTAAAACAGTAGAATGTCATGTTTCCTAATAAGCATTAAACATGTTTTTTAAAACCTAACCGTGTATTGGTAGTGTTTTTTATCACTGTCTATTTGAAGAAAAAAAAATTAGTGCTTCATGCCTTTCGCGTTCATTTTTTCATCGCGAGACGACTTACGATGCGACACACAGCAAATGGCTCAACTGCATGCGTTCCTCAGTACATCTCTCTCTCTCTCTCTAAAGCCGTCTGTCTTTTCATTACGCAGTGTATAAAATGAAATTAATGGAATATTAATCTAGGTCATTACGCAGTGTGTATATCTCAAGGTTTTCTAAGAAATACAGTACACGTTTCATTGTTTTGTTGAAACGCGTGTATGCTGCTGTAGGCTTTACTATCAAACGTGAAAGCGTTACAATTTTGCAGACGAAGTAGAGAAAGGGGGATTTCGGGTTCAGTCATTATGGCGTTCTAACGCTATTGGGAAAAGCACTGGTCTTTTACCATTCTTCTTTCCTTTTATTGAATTAATTCGTTAGGCTTTACATTTACTTTTTAATTTAGATATGTGGATTTAGAATGTTTCACGACAGGTATGGCATTTGCCGCTATATTCGAACAAAACAACCAAGTACGGTAAAACGTCTAAGATACGACTGTTTCTAACAAGAGCTAAGGTCTTTTCTGTCCATTTCCTTACATTGTGTCAACTAGTGGCGTAATTTTTTCCTTTAAACTACCAATTGCGTCATTTTGCCCTTTAGATTCAAACACGTGTTCAGACCGTCATATGATTTTTATCTCCGTTTCCCTCCCGTCTAAAAGGGTACCGTTTCGTCTGTATGTCTACTAGTTAGTTTCAATGGCGGTAGGAAATGCTGGCATAGGCGAGCATGTCTCCTAGTATCTCACGCATTATTTTTATCCCTACATGTTATCTTTATAATTGGAGATATTTTAACGTTGTATCACGGTAAATTCATCACAATGTCTTCAAGCTTTTCTGCACCCTGCTCAGCTAAAAATCTCCGGGTATCAGCAGACAAAGTGTTCTTTATTTGTTCTGTTCAAACAAATCCCTCCAGACCTTCATAGGTAGAGGGGAGCTGCGAGAGCTCTAGGCACTTAGTTAAGTATCCCTTTAGACGAGATGAGAACTGCTGAAAAGTTTCAGAGCTCTCCTTCCTGCTGTTGCAAAACAGTTCCAAAAATTTGCGACCATTCATTTCAAAACGCTCAAGCAAAGCTTTCTTCAACATGTCGTAATTGTCTTGTTGGCTGCTTTCCAGTTTGGCGTAAACATCATACGCACTGCTTTTCAACGCCTGAGAAAGCTTCATATTCCAACGCGACCTCTCTAAACCGTACAGAGTTGCAATTTTCTCAAATTTTTCTAGATACGTGTCAATTTTCTCGTTAGGACAAGGGAAAGATTCTAGCGCAAAAGACATAGCAGTGAGATGAGTAGATTGAGTGTTAGAAGGATCAGTTAAGTAAGAATGAGGAGAAGACTCTCCATTGCTGGAGGTAGAGGCAGCACCACGACTTTGAGCTTCTAGAGCTTTAAGCGCCAACTCGTGCTGTCTCTCCTCCCTCTCCTTCTCAAGCTGTCTCTCCTCCCTCTCCTTCTCATGTTGTCGTTGTTGCTCATTTTCTCTTTCCTCATGCTGCATCCTGCGAATTTCCATTTCCTCATCCATCTTCTTCTGCTCTCTGGCTTCAGCTGCTTTCCTCTCCGCATCATATCTCTCAAGTTCGTCCCTGACGAAAGCTTTCGCTTCGTCGCCGTCCAGTCCCTCTTCCACTGCTTCCTGTCTGAGCATCTGTCTCAGTTTCGCCCTTTCTGCCATGATAAGTCAGTGACTGAGACTAGTGGAGAAAGAAAATAAGAAAAGGATACACTGGTTCCTACCACTTACGAGAAAATACCAAAAAAAGATGATATACTTTAACCTGGGATACCTCCTCCAAAAATATATAGTATCTAACTATCGCTGCTATTAATCGGCAATAAAGCACCTAATGCAGACGACTACGCCAAATAAATGGTAGTTTAGATTATTCACTGAAAAATAAGTTTCTACAGTGGAAACAAAAATCTCCGAAATCTCTATCCACTCACGTGCCCGCACATACAAATGACGACAGTTAGACACACAGACGTGGGAACAACTATAACAATGATTATATAGATATTATGGGAACGAACTGACCACCACACTGAAATAAATGTAGGTATAGTTTAATTATCATAGTAAACTTACATCACAACATATAAAATACATCAAAAGCATATACAAATAGTCATAAGAATCAAGGAATGCTACAATAGTGATAGACCCGTTTGTATGGTCCTCCCCTGGATATATATATATATATATATATATATATATATATATATATATATATATATATATATATAAATATATATATATATATATATATATATATATATATATATATATATATATATATATATATATATATATATAGCTCACAGTCCCGTTAGAAGAAAGTGATAACCCCAAAGAGTTACAGATACATATGATTGAGTCTATGGTTTCCCCCTTTTAAGGTATGGACAGACTTGATACTCTACTTTATTCTAGGGGTAAATATTGTTAGCAATAACTTGCATAAAGGAATTCAGGCAGCAAAATGGGTGCCACATTACAACAATTAAGAAATCACTCAGTCCTGCATTCACTGTATTCATTTAGCAGTGATCACGTGCAGTTTCTCATACTCACAGCTTTGGTAGCCACTTCTGGGAAATACAATTTTCCAGGACATTTACCTACAGAATCGTCAATGGCAGCCTTGACCAAGAAATCCCCAGTTCTAAAAAGACGGGTTGAATTATCTGCTTCAGGGAACGATTCCTTAGGGAGAGGGGGGGGGGGGGGGGGCTTATTTGTCGAATGTCTGTTTAAGTCACATAAAATTTTCCAGGTACGAAAGTTAATAGCAAGCACAGTGTCACTAACTTAGTTTCTAGAAATAAGGACTGTCAGGTCGGTGGGTTCTTTCAGGCTAGGACTATAATCGGTCACCACATCACTTGTCAAACTCCGTCAGAATGTTACTGACGTTAATAAGTTACTTGCCACACAGGCTAAAAATGTACTAGAGTTTTTCTCAGGAAGAATTTAATATGGCGCGATAGGCCTGTTTCTTCATTTATCCTTTAAAGTACTCGTAAAGATTTTGCACCAAGTCACTCTAAGGAAAATGGGTTAGTTCTTCACAGGTATTTACTCTGTACTAACGCTGGCAAATATTGGGTCACCCCAGAATAAAGAAAAAACACATATGAAATATGTTACGTATTATGTACCCAATATAACTTACGTTTTTAAAATGCAAGCGTATAGCTTGACTTATCATTTAAAACTTCCCGATCAAAAATGCCACTGTCAAGGAACGGAAATGAGAGGATACCAGTCCCTACACAATAAAGCGCAATCCCTAAAACATGGTGGGCTGTGTCTCCCACCCTGTTCCTTGTATTTATCAATGACCTCAGTTAAGCGAATACAAAGGGCAGCAGATATTTAAAAATGGTGCATCAACGCTGAAAAATCATCAACAACACTTTTCACGCTCTCCAATCCTCATGAATTAGGAATACATACGTATTCCGTCAACACTCATGAGGCATCTATCATTTATAAAAACTAGTTTTGGAGTTTGAAGAGAAGCAGTTTTTGTGCATCGGTCCAAAAAACTAATTAGAAAAAACTTGTTCCCGTCTGATTATTTCAGTATTAAGACCTCCATAACTAGTTAAAATACTCTCCAAAGGAAAATAGCAGCATGTGAAATTCATTATAGCTACATTGTTGTTTAAGCTAGAAATATAATTTTTTCTGCTTTCCACTGAAACACGTCACTAGAAAATAATACAGAATATATAATTAAGCACTCTGCACCAAATCTAACTAATGAAATATGAAATAAGCGAATATCACTTTAAACACTTCACAAAACTTCATGTGGCTCATACAGGAAAATAGAGAGCAGATATGTTAGCAAAAGAGGGAGCAACACAGGAACAAAAAGAACAAACAATTAGATCAATTGATCAATTATATCTTGATAGCAAAACAGGTAATAACAGACTATATATATACCTCAACACACAGAACTACAGGTAATCGCACACTTTAGAATTATACGCTGATATATTTATTTGAAGTCTAGAGCTCGGTAAATTTCCGAACAAACTAGGGCTTCGCTATACAGCTTATTCTATTCACGAACAACCTGTCTACTGCGAATTTGAGGACTGAATGAAAATAAAGTTTAACATTCTGGTTATATCTATTTCCAGACAAAGGGTCCCACTTTATTTCGACAAACGAAATAATCTCCCCTTTCCGCCTAAAACACCTTACATCAACTAGAAGACTACCATGAACTGACACTCGTGCGTTTTCACACCTCCCGCTGACCAGACCAACAGTGAGTGCCTTGTCAGCTGGGATTTCCAGACAAATGTCTCAAACTGCGCCGAGGAGATGTCGGCTATCGCGCCTCACCTAAGCGCTCAGCCGATGCAACTCGTTGTGGCAGGTGAAAATGCAGACAAATTTGTCGCCTATAGGTCTGGCGAAAGCGAATATTCACAGTGTATTTCGTCTGGTGCAAGGAATGCTGTAGACATATGTCTGCTCCTATGTCTGGCCAGACGAATATATTCACAGTTTCGTCCACTGACACCTAATGCAATAGAATGCATTTTAACGCTCTCTCTCTCTGACACGTTATGTCATAAATGCGTTTACCAGTATGAGAAAGAAAAACGGTAAAGTTGAGAATGGGGAAGAGAATATTTTTCGCAAACGAATGGATGCGAAAAATACAGGAAAAAGGTAAAGAGTGATAATAAAATAGAGGATACGGGTGAAAGAAAACGAAGAGAATATAGGCAATTTATGATCAATAAACTCTCTGTGACATGGTTCTTCTTCTTTGATCCTTAGCCGCCGACCGTCAAAGCAGTCAGTGGCCATCACGCCTAGTGGCGTCTTGTAGGGCAACAACAAATTGATTCCACTTTGCTCGGTCGGTGGCCATCCTTCGTACAGTGCCCCAACTCTGGTTCATTCCCTGCATCTCAGCCTCCACAGTCCTCCGCCAGGTTGTTTTTGGTCGGCCTCTCTTTCGTTTTCCTTCAGGGGTCCAAAGCATAGCTGTTCTTGTGATGGCATCGGGGTCTCTTCTGAGGACAGGACCACCCCAGCTCCAGCGTCTGCCAGCTATGATGGTGTGCATGTCCTCTTGCTTGCTACGAGTAAGCAGATCTTGGTTAGTGATGGTATTCGGCCAAAAGATTCGGTGAATTTTTCTTAGGCATGTTGTGTGAAAGGAGGACAATTTCGACATTTCCTTCTCTGTAACTCTCCAGCATTCCGCACCATAGAGAAGCACAGAGAGCACACAGCTCTGATATAATCTTAATTTTGTGCTTGTGCTGTATTGGGAGGACTTCCAGATGTTGTTTAGGCTAAAGAAGGCTGTTCTTGCCTTATTCATTCTGATGTTGATGTCTTTGCCTGCCCCGCCGTCTGGTGTTACTATGCTTTCTAGGTATGTGAAGGTATCTGTCTGTACCAATTGCTGATTCCTTACTGATATCTGTGACATGGTGCTACCCGTGAAACATAATACTGGGTGACTACACGAAAATGACCTTGCCAGCCAATCTGGTTTGATTTGTATCAACTCTCAGGTAAACGAACACGTCACAAATGAATGGAAGGAGTGTAAACATTGGCTCGAAAATATCAAATATTGTCGGCAGGTAGGAAAATAGAATGTGCCGATGATCGAATAGTTCACATAATTAGTACGCACAACAAAGGTAAATAAAAACTGCCGGAGAGGAAAAGAGAGCGAAACTAATTATGTGACACCATTGTTGGACCATCACTGCAGAGCAAGGAGAGGTAACCCGTGACAAGGAATATGCCTTCATACAAGATCAGATGGCCGTCTGTTTAACCTCGCAAGGCAGCAGGCAAAAACAAAAATCAGAAGGGTCACTATTAGAGACTTGTTATTCGGTCAGTAGCATAGTAGCATGTGTAAAAAACGATCAAATAGCGTTTTGGCTCACTATTTTTGCGTGCTCTATTAGCAGTTCCTACACGTATTACTAGAGCGATAATTTTTACAGGACTAGTAAGCCGATTAATAGGTACCCTTTCTGACCTCGGGACTTTTCTATTGTCTAGAGTTTTCCTTCCTTCTTTCTTAAGAGTACCTTGTAAATATTGGTTTAAGTTTATGACTTGCTATTCACATGCCTCGAGTTTCACTATTTGTTCATCTTCAGATCTCAAACCTTAGTCCCGTTGACGTCAGAGTTTACCGCAGCCCTTTTCCCAAAAACCGAAGTGAACCAGTGTTCGCTACGTCGGCTTGGCGATTACGTGCTGGCTGGTTTAATGAATGTTATCTTTGTAATCTATTGACTGTAGCTGTCCACTAAAAAATCATATACGCCATTTAGTATTGAACTTGTGCGATGAAGGCAGAACTTCTACTTATGGGAATCTTAATTTGAGTTGAGACAGAAAAATTACTTCGACTTTACTGAAAATTCTAGTAACTAGAATTCAACTAAACCAGAGTTTTTTTGTTTTTTTTTTAAAGTAAAGAAGTCATTGGGCCGGGACCTTCAGAAATGCTTCTACTGAAACGAAATTCGATTTAAGCGAGTTCCGTTTAAGTGGACGGCGCTACATATATATATATATATATATATATATATATATATATATATATATATATATATATATATATATATATATATATATATATATATATATATATATATATATATATATATACCCAAAAAAAACAGACGTAGAAGAGAGCTGATGACAGATGTGATAACGATGAGGATGACGTGGAAAGAACTTGATGTGATGGCGCGTAACAGGATTTGGCATGTGTTTGTTGAAGGCCTATGCTCATTAGGGAGCTAAAGGCTAGCGACTGATTGATTCATTCCTTATTTCCTTTTTTTAAAGCTGTAGGTAGAACCCAGAATGCGGGTCCCCCTATGAACCTAAGGACGACCCTGCCACCACTACATTTTGCGTATCTTGGGGTCGAGTTTGACCCTTTTTTCTCCCCTTTGACCCTCCGGTAATGGACATCACTCCGACGTTCGCAGAATTAATTGGGAAATAATGCTTGCGAAAATACCTCTGCACGACAGGTCAAAAATTATGAAACTTGGTCCACATTTCTCTTTCTTCTAGGAGGAACCCCTTGTTTCCTTAAAATGATATAAGCATCTAATCAAAGCTCATGAGCACTGAATTGACTGCTTCCATAGCCGTAGGCTATTGATTAAACAGTGCGTGCATTATCCATGTCTTTTCAAATATATAGATAAAACATCGACCCAGTTTTCCATATTTAGAACGCTAAACCACGCCTCCCAACCAATGACGACATCGTGGGGAGGAAAGTAAAGGTCAATTTCATTCATAAGGGAACTTTGTAGTACGAGCGGCAAGTAGTACCGCGCGAATAACAAACGCGAGAGAGTTCAGGTCAGATCGAGGCTACGGCAACTTAGTTATTAGAGAGTTACTGAATTAACACCAGCCAGTGCAAACACAACGCGCGAAACGCATCGCACGCATGCGCTCGGGTGCAGTTTTTACACCACGTAACAAATAAAGTCGTGAGATCATTTCTAATAGGAAAAGATTGACAGTTAAAAGAGACACAGTCATCGTCAGTTTGTGTTTTAATGTGGACAGACAAAAATATTATACAGAGTTCTTTCCGTGGTATGGCTCAAATTTTGTACCATAATATTCCCGCAATTTCAACTGGGTCAGTTGAGGACCAAATCGTTCCGGACACCGAGTACTTGCTGTTCTCACAAGTGGATCAACAGGTTCAGAATGTAAGTTTTTAAAAAATTTATATTAGGAATTTTGTTTTCTCTGAATAGTTAGTTGTTAATTGCATTTCAAGTATCTATTTGCTTATTATGTCACATCTGATTTCGTAATATTCACGTTTAAAAAAAAAACCTTTTCTATGTTGGCCTACTGTATGATACGATTAGCCTACTGTTTATATAACATTAAATTCATAAAGACTTATTTGTATATGTGGTTGTTAAGTTGCAATCTTTTCATATGAAAACAGACTTCGGTGGTTGGTCGGGTATTTTTGAAAATGACACATCCATACTGCGAATGTCTGAATTCAGTTTATGAGTGTAGGCCTACACGATGAATGAATGCGTTTCGCCAGGTACGTCACACGAGGAAAACATCTTGATTACTTAAGTACACCCGGATCTAGCGGGCCTAACAATTGTACCAATCTATTATTATATTTCTTTTACTTGGAAAACTGGACCCTTTTAGCGTGTCGGAAGTAACTAGTCGTGTTTAGAGAATCGCGCATTTGATAACAGCTGCAAATCAACATAGATTAGATCTAGCTTGGAGAGGCTGGATAATGTTGGCGATAAAGAATGGATGCACAATCCAATAGATAATTTTTAAATGCGTAATGAAGGTGAATAGGCTCAGTCATCAAGGTCTCTGTGCTCTATGTTTCTGAGCAATGTTTCAGTAGCTGAGTGCGTACATGTAGAACATTTGGGAAAACCCAGTTAATAATGCATTTTCCCCACACTTAAATGCAACGTTTTAGCTTCGTTTGCATCCTTTTAATACGTGTTCATCGTCTGTAGGAATACGTGAGTCAACTTACGTTTATATTTTTTTTTAACGGTCCCCAGGAAAACATCAATCATTTAGTGCCCTTTGGCTTCTTGCGATGTTTGAACATTTTTTGTGCATAGGTCACGTGACGGAGATATATCTGCTTCGATTTACCATTAATATTAGTAGTAGAAGTTGTTGTTATAATAGTAGTAGTAGTAATATGAGTGGTAGTAGTACGAAAGTTAGAATATGAAACTTTAAACTACATTGCTTTTAGCAAAAGTCGCTAGATAGATAGGCCTATTGCCACTGTCAGTTCAAAGAAGTAGACCTATATTATGTGACATGAATAATCGGTTCTGATCACGTATTGAACAAACCACTTTTGCTGTCGATACATTTTGCAATTACAGAGTAACCAAATTTACACGTGTAAAGGACAACTTATATGAGGTTAAGCATAGGGCTGGTAACTTATCATGCAAAACAGATTGATACAGATACCACTACCGCAAGAGTACATGCATGTGTTGCAGTAGGTTTTCTGCCAGGGGACCAGTGGCAGTGGTAGCTGTATTCTCCCTAGGGAGCAAATAAGAGACAAAGTATACTTAGTTAATGTTCAAATTAGGTTAATGTCTGGATCTCTCTCGCGCCAGTTCTCCCACCCACCAACCCCTGGTCTTCATTAGCGATATAATACATTGTAACTTTCATTCCGCATCACCATTCTTCGCTTATTTTGCCTGCGAATTTTCACAAACTCTTCTGGCAAATTCTTTTTTTTTTTGGGGGGGGGGTGTCATTTTAGTGATTTGCCTTTCATTATAAATAAATGTGACCTGAATTCAAAACCTGGATATAGAGGGCTCAGCAGTAATTGCATGACGGAATCCATCTTTGGCGTCATCTAGTTTAGATCTATACCCTACTGACACACTTCGTTATGTAATGATCCTTCCATGCCAGCTAAACCTTTTCGTTTCTTGTTTGAATTGGGTCGATATGTGCTAAATTCATCTTGTTCTATATTCTATTCACAACTGTAGGTCTCAGGATCGTAAAAATAAACTCCAATTTTATGGCTAAACTTAGAATTCTGATCACGTGCATGTAGTATATGTTCACGATTCTGTCGCGAGTGACTGTGTAAGTTAAACGGAATGTCAACATAGCCAGCCCCGGCTTCGCTGACATTTGTACGGAGCTAGGCCTATATTTATCTGCTGCTTTACTTAGGTGTCATTATTGAGTCTATATTTGTGTCTGTTCTATTTAGATTGCGAGTTGATACTGTTTTATATATATATATATATATATATATATATATATATATATATATATATATATATATATATATATATATATATATATATATATATATATATGTATATATTCGAATGATCTATTTTAACTCAGATGAAAGTGAAACGTTATCAATACACAGTACTACAATTGCAGAACTAGTACTGTAGTTGCCAAAAGTGAAATAATAGTTGCTAGAAAGGTTTAAAAAAAAGGCTCTGTGCATTTTTTTTTTAAACTTCGGAAGCATGAACTGAAACACTTATTACGAGTAACGCAGTAATGCGTTCAAAAGTTGCAACAAGATTGGGGGGGGGGGGGGAGATTCTTCACTTTGCAGATGATTTTTGTACTAATAATTAAAAAAGATAATCAGAAAGAAAATGTACCCTTTAAAAAGATTTCTATGACAGTGGTTATAGCACCTTGATGCAAAGTTTCCAGATTCAGTACCTGGTATCATCACGCTCCAGCCTATCCAGCTGTAATTGAGCACCTGACTGCTCTTAGGGCTACGGAAGGCAAAGGTAGGGTGGACGAGAACCGGTCACGCCAGTTCATATCGTCTCCGTTTTCACTCCTTTATGGATTATGGAACCACCAAGGCAGATGACCCTATTGAGGAAGCTTCCACCAAAGCATAAACAGCAGTGGGTTAATGTAGCAGTTTGTTTTACACGATGCAGGGCCGTATTAACAGCATTGTAGGCCCTGGGCAAAGCACTGCACTGGGTCCCTACCAGCTCTACCCACCCACGGGAATAAAAATGATGTTTTATGAACAATATGACAGCATCCCAGCATGGGGCCCCTAGAATCGTGGGGCCCTGGGCACTGCCCAGTGTGCCCATGCCGTAAGAGGCACTGACACGATGAGTTGGCCAGTCTACTCTATTCAGTCTCACATTAGTTGCCTTTTACGACATGCCGGAGGGAGCAGTGACCCTATTCTTTGTCTCCTTCGAGACCCCCCGGGGGAATTTCGCGGGGCTCCCAGATGCATGCTTGACCAATTATTTCGCTAAGTAACAACGGTGAGCAAAAAAAAAAAAAAAAGTAAAACAAGCCCCCTTGCAGAAACTGCCGTAGTGGAGTTAGATGTTAGAGACTTCACCATACTGGGTTCAGCTTTTGATAGTCTAGATGATCAGTTGTTTAGTTGTATACAGAGATTGTTGTTTAGTTGTATACAGAGATTGTTGTTTAGTTGTATACAGAGATTGTTGTTGGTGTTGTTTAGTTGTATACAGAGATTGTTGTTGGTGTTGTTGATAATGATCCAGCGGCGTCTAGGCTCTCGCTCTTCGGCCAAATGCCGTGTATTATAAAGAGATAAAACATAGTATAAAAAGCAACAAAATACTTGCTCCATGGGGAAGGGGAGAACATTACTTTTCATTTGCTTTTAAACATTAATGTGTAGACTATATGTGTGCTATTCATATGAATGACATTTTTCTGTTCCTTCATTTGATAGCCCTTAGATCACATATGCAAGAAACACATCTGGAAGCCATAGAGCGCATGCATGCATCTCAAAATTGAAATTTTTGAACGAGTCTGGTTCATTTTAGTCGTTTTCGTGCAAATGATACTGGATCTCGCGCTACCTAGTCGCGCTGGAGTCATATGCCGTTACTGCGTAACTGAGGGGAAAACCCAGACTTGTTTGCCCAGTCATTGTGACTTCGCTTTATGACCGGTTTCTATTTTCCCCCCACCATCTCGACCTCCTGATTCCTCGGTTTCCCCCCCCCCCCAGCCCGCTACCTCCGTTGTATGCTCTCCACTGCCAGTACGTATCATCGAGAAGTCATTAACAAATATAGATAAACCTAAAGTTTTTTTTTTTCACATTTCAAATCTTTTAAAACAGTTTATTCTAGTAACACGATGTAATGTCAAACAGGCCCAACGGTTAATTATATATGAGATTTAAATACGAATTTGCATACGATATATAAAATAATTTATGTTTCTACCATATAGCCTTTATAGAAATGGCTGATTTGTTTTGAAAAACAAAACTTGCCGTATCCCAGGCACAGAAAATAAATGCTAGTAGTCTGCACCTAATGACTCTTCTGCTCGCGCCCCGCGACAGCGAACTCGCACAACCACTCGTATTTTTAGCGCCACATATTTTCCTCATTTCCCTGTTTTCGAGTGAACTCTCTTTCGTGTGGGAGTTAAACGTGAATCCATTGAATGCACGTGCTTTTTAAAAAAAATGTGTTTACGTGCAGAATAAACAAGAGAATCTAGAGTGAGTGAGGCAGATCAGGAGAATGAGCGTAGCGTCTGTGTTTATTACGTAAAAATATTATGTCTACGATTAATGGAACAAAAAAACGTAACTCTTAATCTACGACCAGTGTATTATAGAAAATAGAGTACACGCTGATGACTAAGCGAAAATGGGAATACGTGTGTCTCTAAACTTTGAAGCCTCAGTGTGAAGAGTGGGGGGGGGGGGGTTGTTTACAAAGCAGGGAGTAAGTATTTATGGTCGGTTGTACAAACAGTTAAACCTTCCGGTACATTATTAATGTAACAACGTTGTAAACTGGCCCTTTTCATAATAGCGTACAGCTTGACTTCTCCATATTTAGGGTTTCTCGACACAAATAAGCACCGGCTAACAAAGTCTGACGGTTGATCTATTTTTAGAACACAGTTGAATGGGCCAATACCTTCTTATCGTTAATAATACTCCCGCCCACGCGTGACAGAATTTTGTCTATAAACAATGAAAGACGGCTATGAATAAATGTTAAGATCTGGGAGTGGGATTTTTAAAAAAAAATGAAAACCTCACAGCTGGTTGCTTCATTCAGTAGTCCATGCCGACGTGCAAGTCATTACAGGCAACCAAAATTTTGAACGGAGGTGAAATTAAAGTGTGGATTAGCTGTTTCGATTCTGCGCTTTATGTTCATATCAGGTGTCCAACGGTGTTGAAGTCACCACGATATATGAATGAAGGACTTGTTGTTTAATCGTAACCCAGATAGTGAGTAGGATAATTTGATCGTTTGAAAATTCTTATGAATGTCCTATATCCTTGTCGTGTACGGTACCTTAACAAGTGAAATGGGTAGAATTAACGGCACGCATGACGGTATTTAAAAGCCACCTGGCTGAGAACTGTGGAGGCAGAGATGCAAAGCATGAACCTGAGTTGTGGCACGACACGAAGGATGGCTGTCGACCGAGCAAAGTGGAGACAGTTTGTTGCTGCCCTACATCAGGCATGATGGTCACTGATTAATTTGTTAGTCAGTGGCCAAAGAAGAAGGAGAAGATGCTGTTCGCCCTGTATTGTTGCCCGGGGGGGGTCTCTTGTGAGACAAAGAAATAATAAAACTCCTGCTCCATCAGGCATGTAGTACAAGGCCACTTGGTCTCAGCTTTCTGAGGTGTAGTAACCGATTCCCTTCCTTGCTGCCTTTGCCCTCCCTAACTCAAGAGTTCGCTAAATACTGTTTGATTTTGTTTAATAAAGGAAAATTATACACACCGTAAAAGAAAAACATAGTCGCTGTTGTAAATCCAGTTTGCTTTTATGGCGCGTGATTTTAAGTTCTTTTTTTGTGTTTTTTTTTTTTAAAATATTCAGCCTAGCTCTTACCTCCTTTTCTCAACTGATTTCGTTTGCGTGACCCTGACGATGGCCTTGTTTCTGTGCCATTTGACCTACCAAGGCTTATATTAACTACTTTTAATCACCACACCATCTTCTCTCTGGTCTTATCTCCTTAGCATCGCCAGCATTCACAGTATTCGGTGTTACTCCACTGTACTCGCTTTATTATATTCTGACAAAACACCCAGGCTAAGAACCTATTCCATCCTATCTCTCTCCTTCCCCCCCCCCTCCCCCCTCCTCATCTTTTGGCTCCATTTACTATTCGGGTTCCAAAACAAGTCTATTTTGAGAAGTCAGTTTTGAGGTCGACACCAAACTGATGGATTTGTCATCAATAAAACGCGTATCCTTTTTTTGGTTTGTAGTTACGCTGCTAAGATAATTCCATATCTCTATACAACGGCTAATGTCACACGTATTTTGGCATATACAAGAATTTGTGAAATAATCCGGTAAACGTATGGACTTCTGTGAGAGATTCCACCCCCGCCTAGATTGTTTCACGTTGGAGCGTCCGCTACCTTGGGGCAGTAAACATGTTGACGATTGGCCAGTGAAGTGAGCGCTTCAGTGCAGTACACCCTTGAGAGTTTCTATTTTTGGCCCCCCTGCTGAAGTCGTGTGCGCTATTTTTAGCTTGCTTCTTCTTAAGGACGCGCGTGATGATTGAGATCAATGAACTCGTCAACAACGCTTGTCCGGCAATTACTCGGCGCCCTATATTGTCATGTCTAGAGAAATTGAGTTTAAGACCAAGATAAGGTATAGTTGACCAAATAAATATAACTGCCACTGATTCTTTTATTTTTAGTAGAGTTTAAAGCTAATAAAAGCCGAAAGAAACACATATTTTTGTTGGCTTTATTTGCAATTAGATCAGAAGTCCCCAGAGACGGCAAAACATGGCCGATTTAATTTGATTCAAATATGATATATCTTCATCGAAGATTTTCATGTGTCACATTGTAAACCAAACAACTGCAGACTTTCTGAAAAAAAATAATAAACTAAAACAAAAACAAGTTTACCAGGGCCTTACGCTAAGGGAAAGCCTCGATTTCGTTCTATTAATAATAAGGAATCTCCCAATTTATAATACATAAACATGTGTTAGAGTGTTTTTAAAATGTGAAAAACACTGCCCCCAAGCCCCATGCGAATAACATTTTCCGCAGGTTGGCGTCAGTATGCGACGGAATGTTCATAAAAGTGTTTTTTTGTGCTTGTTTAGATGCCGTTGTGGTAGCTGTAGCTTTTTGATTTTTTTTAAACGTAGGGCCCAAATATTTTTCAATCGTTATTATTTTTGAAAACAGAGAAAGAAAAGATCTAATCAAGGCTTGGGGTTAGGATTAGCAAATTATACTATTTTTTAAATTAGTCGAAGCAACACGCTGGACACATCAGTAGCCACTGGCATGGCGGCATACATGTACTATTCTGTGATTCTACCCCTAGGTAATTCATCAGGGTCTATTAGTTAACAGTTCTTAACACATTTATATTATTTTGCTTCAGGTAGCAGACGTATTGGACAAGTATCTTCACTCCGGTGAGACACCCCAGACACCATTACGTATTAAAAAGACCAGAAGAGAGAGTGCGTCTGTCATCGACGAATTCTTCGGAGACCCTCAGAAGCCCTCAAACGTGCTGTCTAACAAAACTTGCCTTCTTAATGCCCCGCAGTCAAACTTAATCTCCAGGCAATCAACAAGAATGCTAAACTCGGCAGAGAAACAGAGCTTGTTTGGTGATGACTGCTCCAGAAGAACTAGTTCGTCTTTGGTTGAAGAGTTTTTTGGGATGGCATCGGATGAGAAGTTGCTGGGCGAGAAACCATGGATAAAACCTGAGCCAGCTTACAGTGTAGCTTCCAGTATAGAGATTTTTGAACAAGAGCCATCTGATGTTTTTGACATTGATTCCACCATGTATGAATCAGTAATGAGGTCAAGTTCTGCGGTGGGAATGACGCCACATGTCAACAAAGATGACATACACAGCAGCAGTCAGAGTATTATTAACAGCAGTGGGACATTACCTGTGACATCAGATTCCCTATGGGAGGATTTGACAGCCAGTGTGAACATGCTGGACAGCCATACTCATTGTGACACTTCCACCACTACAACATCCGCCAGTAGTAACAGCATGGTATGCTTCAGTGCCAGGCAAGATGGCTTCAGCATTAAATCCGAGCCTATGGACTGTGATGAGAAGCCGTCTTGTCAGTTTGGACTTCCATCTTCCGCCATCTCTCACACCTCCACCATTGGTCACACCGATTGTTTAGACAACTTTCTATATAATGCTCAAGTATCACAGCCATATAGATCACCATCCAGCAGCAACAGTATAGCAAGCTCTTTATGTACAGGACATATTCCTCCCTCTAAAACAACTTTCAGCCAATCTTTATCCACAAGTAATATTGTCAGCAATAATCATATGATTCTTCATCACTCATCCAGCGGCAGTAGAAGTATTGTCAACACTAGACTAGCTGGTCAAGTCTCCGCTTCTGGATTTATTCCTCCAAGTTCACATTTCAAGTCGCAAACCACAAAATTCACATCGCAATCCCCAGCTCCCCACGTGGTTCCCAGTCTCTTCTCACCGCTCACTCCGCCCAACTCCCAGCCCACCGTAACCATGGTAACAAGCCACGCTAAGCCAGAGCGCCCTCGCAAGCAGCCCATAACACATCCGGGCTGTTCCACAATCAAGTACAACAGGAAGAATAACCCGGAGCTCGAGAAAAGACGAATTCACTTCTGTTCCTTTCCAGGTAAAGGCTGGTGTTATCAATTCTTGTGACACACAGTGCCATATTGTTCTTACTTTTATAACATTTACTTAGTAATTATTCTCTAAGCTGCATGGGACTGGTAACCCCGCTGTGTTAAACAAACTGCAGCAAAAACCGCCATTGCAAGAGCACACCAGTGCTTTGATGCAAACTTCCTGATTGTAAACTTCCTCTTCATCTTCTGCTTTCGTCCTGAACACGTTGTGTCGCCGTTTACAGCGAAGCTACAATATTTGCGCCTTTCGGCCTGACACATCCGATTTCAGCATGGCATTTTTGGGACCGGGTTTGCCTTCCCTCTTCGATTCCTACTCTCTCGGCTAGACTGCAGTGATGCAGCCTGTTTCCAGGACCACCACTTGGAGGTGGAGTAGGGTCTTGGTCAGCTCTGGTTCGCTGACGCAAGCAGTCAAGCTATGAGTCGCTGACTGCATTCATCTCCTTTGCTGGTCTTCGGTCCTGCTTGTAAACTACTGCATTGATTGCTCCTTGCTCCATAAGGAGACAAAAAGTAATGTTCTCATTGTGATAATAATCATCATCAGCTACCATCTCCGCATCGAAGTTCCACTGCAATGAATCTCAAACGTTTTGGATCTCTTGTCTTGATGGCCCACTCTGATAGACTCTTTCTTGTCCATCTCTTGAAGTTATCTTCCCACTTATAGTGTTGTCTTCCTCGCAATGGAGACAATAATCACACTATTACAATGAGCGAACGAAGAAGAAGACACCATTATAATATTAACACCATCGTAACATTTGCATTGTCATATCATTGATTTCACATTTTCTTAGTATTCAGACTGTAAAATTCATATTGCTGTAAGAATCACATTTACCATTATATTCGCACAGTCATAATATTAAGACCGTTATAATATCTCCACTGTTGACATATTCACACCAGCACAACATTCACATTGTCATAATATAATAAACCTTCATGCTATTACTGATGTCTTAAAACCCAGATCCCTTTGTCTCACCTGTATGAGTTTACTCAGTACTAGCTGCCTCCTCAATGAGCAGTGATTTACTGTTTAATATGAAAATGCCATTAGTCTATCAGTAGATTAATCAAAATCTACCAGTAGATCGCACAAGATGATTGGTAAATCTCTAGGTGATAGAGGGGGAAACAACTTGTTAAAGCTAGGAAAATTTTGGACTAGCTGTCTTCCACCAACATTTAAAAGCGTGGCTTAAACGTACTTTTTCCACGTTCCCAGTGAAAACTAACGATCTAGTGTACAAACATTCAGTTTAATTGTGAACTGTTTGAGATAGGAATCAAAATTTCTTCTTTGTAATGAAGTTAGTATTCAGTAAAATATCATATAGTTTGAATTTTCCACGGCTCTGTCGATGGAATTGCAGGAAAAGGATCATCTAGCAGAGATTGTTATTGTTGTTTAACTAGGGCGCAGGTCGACCACTTTAAATATCTCGGAGCTATTATAGACCGAAAGGGGGGCATCAAAGAAGAGTTGGCCACTCGAAAAGCAGCGGCTGGGAGACTTTATCAGGCCATAAATCGAGGATTCCTCAGCAAGAAAGAGGTTGGTAAGAAAACGAAGATGGCTGTATACCGCTCCACCTATGTCCCAGTCTTGACATATGGATGCGAGTCATGGGCAATGACTACAATCCACAAAAGCCAGATCCAAACCTCAGAAATGAGGTATCTGAGGAAGGTGGTTGAAGTAACAAGAAGAGACATGATACCAGACGATACGTCAAGGCCTAAAATCCCACCCGCTGCAGACCCAAATAGAACAGTCCCAACTAAGATGGTTTGGCCATGTCTGCAGAATGGGAGAAGATCGGCTACCATGACAAGCATGGGAAACAAAGAGCCAGGGATCCAGACCTCCAGGACGACCCAGAGTCCACTGGGAGGACAATATTAGACAATCTTTGAAGGACCGAGGACTAGAATGGAACCAGGCCAGGAAGAAGCCAGCCGATAGGATAGTCCTCTCCAACTATGCAGAGCTAAAATACTGTGCTCTGGTTCTGGGCTCTCCCAAGGAATTGTCACGTCCTGCCCAGAGTCACTTCTTAGCTCCCCCGCCTATAACTGGGTCCATAGTGAGATCCTCCTGCATGCAGTCATTCAGGTCAAAATCAAAGAGTTACGTCTGGAACTCAAGTGACTTCTCCAAGCTTAGTATGCAATGCTGGGTTCTCAACATTTTTCACCACAGGGGGAATCCCTGGAAGTGTGTGAATAATTTCAAGAGTGAATGAGGGTGTAATTAGCCTCACAGACAAAGGTTCACATCCACATATGTATATTGTAGCATTGTGCATAGCTGGTGATCATATAAGGATGATTCCAGATATGCCTCAGTGCATCTAACAGAGATAGTGATAAGAGTTAATCTAGACTGCGCTTATATCAAATACCCTGAAACCTAAAAACAAACATGATTTTATCTAGATCTTTAGAGACCTCAATGTTTCTAAAGTAGAACCCCCACAGCTCCTCAGTTGCCAGTGGCTGTTTTATGAATATCTCTTCCAACAAGTCAAACTTGTCTCAGGAGGCTCACACACTTACGTATCCCTTTGTGGTGACAGTAGGAATATTTTGGTTTAGTTATATATAAACAAATAAAATGGTATTGAATCAGTTTTACAAATTAACGTACACAGGAAACAAGGGACGTTTCGGGTTTCACCCTTCGTCAGCCACCCCTTGTTTCATGTGTACCATTAATTTGTAAAACTGATTCAATACGATTTTATTTGTTTTTATATATATATATATAATGATCATGGGTGTTAATGCACATATTGTTTAAACAGAATTTGCTGCCCAAAGTTTATGCTGAGGAATCATGTAAGGGTAGTCAATAGCAGATATTAAATTAGGTGAGTGAAGTGTTAGAGACTTTACTTACTAGGTCAAATCTTTATGAGATGAGGTGACCGTTTCCCTTCCTCACAGCCTTTGCCTTTCCTAATTCAGGAATAGTCAGGAACAAATTTGTACAGCTAGCATGATACTACCTGGTTTCAAACCCGATAACTTTGTCTCAAGAACCAGGCGCTCAAACCAACTCCACACTCTAGAAATCACGTTCAAGACTTTAGACAGATGGTAGTGGAAAAGATGTGGATTAAATTGAGATAGTCAATGACACACAAGTCAGAAGAAGTCAGGGAAAAAAAGCTGAAAGAAGCAATTTGATACCTGATTGATATTGATTGACATGCATTATAAATTTGTTTATTATAATTCTCTATACTCTCCTATATTGTTGTCTGGTGTGAAATGCATCCAAGTATTGTTATATATTTCTATATATTTGTGTTTTATTTTTTTCAGGCTGTAGAAAAGCATACACAAAGAGTTCTCACCTGAAAGCTCATCAAAGAATCCATACAGGTGAGTAATTTGCTGTTGTCATTTGTTCTGCCTCTTCTCCCTTTTTGCTACTTGTGATGCATGGAACCAACACGGCAGTTAGTTCCCTTGCATGGAAGACGGCATTAATGTGCTCCTGCTGTGGTGGTTTCTGTAGTAGGTTGTTTTACATAGTGAGGTTGACAGCCTCATATGAGTTGCCTCTTACCACATGACATAGTCTTTGTCTTTCTTTGTCTTCTCAGAGGGACCACCCTCCCAGAAACTACATGGGTCGTTTAGCATGTCATTATCTTCATGTTTTAGGTTGGTGATAAAAGTTTAGGTGAAAGGGGGAAGGAATCAATCAAATAGAGGATGAAGAACAAAACGGAAAGAAATATTTAACTGATGTTTTAAAAGTCACTTAAAGATAAGTCACTTAAAGACGTTTGAAGTGACTAACAGATGTTTTAAAAGTCACTTGAAGATGTTTTAAGTCACTTAAATATGTTTTAAAAGTCACTTAAAGATGAGTCACTTAAAGATGTTTTAAAAGCCACTTAAAGAAGAGTCACTTAAAGATGTTTTAAAAGTCACTTAAAGATGTTTTTAAAGTCACTTAAAGATGTATTTAAGTAGAATGATACAGCGTCTAAACGTTTCTTCCTATGATCTCTTATCTCCAGGTGAGAAGCCATACACATGTCACTTTCAGACTTGTGGATGGAGATTTGCCCGCTCAGACGAGCTGACTAGGCATGTACGTAAACATACAGGTGCCAAGCCATTCCAGTGTAAAGTCTGTGACAGAAGCTTCGCTCGTTCTGACCACCTGGCGCTCCACATGAAACGGCATGAGCCCAAGAATAAGTACAGTGATGGCAACGAGATTGAAAACATTAAGTGATTTGTAACCTGAATATATAAACACCATTGTGACCTAATTTCAGGCCTGGCATAGTCATCTGATGCAAGATTTATGCCCAGAGATTAGACAGTTGAGGACATCATTTTTTTTATTGCAGTGAGCACCTACTGAAGTGACTCCAGTGTTTCAAAAACAAGTGTGATTCCCTGCTTGAATTAATCTTGCCAGATTCTACTGTTACTAGCTACAAGTCAGTCAAGATATTATGCAGATTATTTATAAAAGGGGAGGTGCAGAAGCTTGGCTGTAGTTACTGAATGCATCCAGATCACATTCTCAGACAAGAACACATCACCTTGTTTTTTGGGCTGATGCAAATGTCATCCATCATTTCATTAGCTGCCAGCCTCAGGAAGTGATTCACTTTTTTTTTTTCCAGTATTTATGTCATCAATGATTTCATTGGCTGCATGTCTCAGAATGATTCATTTTCTTAAGGAGTGAACGAGCCCGTTTGTATGGATGAGGGAGCTTAAAATAAAAGGGAAAATGTGCTATGATTGTTGGTTTATTTGTTGAATGATAAGCATACAAGAATCTAACATGTGCATACTTTGCATGATGGATGTGTTTTGTGCATTGAAATTTATTATTGAAATGTTATGGGTACTTCATAGTTTTTTTTATTGTTGACAAACAAAGTTTAATAATTTTTTTTTTGTTAAACCCGGTCTTTCTAGTCCTGAAGATTAATATGACTTGAAACTCATAAATGTTCTTGAGCTTAGAACATGTAGATTTCATTAATTCTAACAGACACTGACTCATGTGGATGTTTGTTGATTTAAGTTGCTTTAAATGCTTTCAGTTGTGTTTATTTTCTACATGTAAATGCAATGAGATTTACACCTTTATTTTTTTTACACCTGGAAGTCTTAAAATCTACAGGAAATTTATTGTTTTTCAGTAAAGGTGGTTTTTTTAGTTTCTTGTTGATCGTATTTGATTTGTTGTTGTTGTTTTTTTTAACACTTCTGAACAATTTTATACCGGTGCATAATGTGACATAATGAATAATCAGTGTTGTACAGTATTGTGCTTGTTTTGAGATTTTGTAAAAACCTTTGAACGTAATTTTTAGTGTTTGGAATTGGATGCTTGTGTGATTAGAAAAGTGTGATGTGCCAGATTGGTCTTTTAAGTCTAAAATATCAGACAGGCATCTTAACGTTTTGGTCATATTGTTATTCTCTTACAGCCTAAGAATCTTTTTTTTTTTGGCCTGTTAAGAAAAAAAAACAGAAACAAGAACTTAAAAAAAAAAAACCTTACCTAACAACAAACACTAGCAACAATTTACTTCAGAAAAAGGATAAGTGATTTTTTTTTTTACACATGTATCTGATGACTGGACTTTAAAGTTTAACTACAGTGTCATGTTTTTTTTTGTAAATATTATTCTTAAACTATAAATTCACTGCCACTTTAAACAGTGTTTGTATGATATGTGTGTAAACATTTCTGCATATGTATGCTGAATGCTCCTGTGGTGGTGTGATGAGGGTATTACTCACACATCACTGCTGGCCCTACCCCCCCTCAGTCCTTTGAGTACATAATAATAAATCACTTTTTATTGATTGTCTCTGATTGTTGTTATGTGTTTTTAATTATTTATTTAAAAAGAAAAATTGATTTAGTTGAATGTGGGAATGCTGGCGCAATGGGCTAATCACCTGTTCGTCAAACACTTTGATTGCATGTTTTGCCCGGGAGCCTTGTGCTCTTTGGGTCACCTCTACACTCTTTTTACGGGGTAGAAGAGGTTCCGATTAAGAAAGAAAGAAGAAAGAATGTGGGAATGGAAAAGCAGAACCAAAAAAAAAACAGAAATGGTTTGATAAAATCTGGCATGAAATACTAATGGCACGGAACAGGATGGAGTTAATTTGTTGAGAGCCTGTGCTCCACAGGAATCTGATGAGTGGTGATAATAATGAGAAGATACAGAAGAGGAAAGACGACAAATAAAAGCATACCGTTAATCCATGGCCGATGGCTGACAAAGCAATCCACATCTGTAATAGAGTGTAATTTGGGATTTAGGGCTTGACAGAATCTTTTCCAGTGATTCTCTTTAGCTTTGAGTATTACTTTGTTTGATTCATTTTTTATATTCTTCTAGGTTCTCTTCTGTTCTATGTTTTCTATATCTTTGAAGAGCTTGTTCTCTTTGTTTTTCGCGCCTCCTGCATCTTGTAGGACACCACAAATTCTCCACTGAATTCAGTCCATCCGTCGCACACTACCCCAGCTCTAGTTCATGCTTTTCATCTCAGCTTTCACATTTCTCTGCCAAGTTGTTTTTTAGTCGGCCTCTTTTTCGCCTTCCTTCTGGGATCCATAGCATGACAGCTCTGGTAATGGTGTCAGGGTCTTTCTCTGAGGTCATAATCAACCCATTTCCACCATGTACCTGTTGTAGTGGTTTGTTTACCTTCTTGCGTAGATTACAAGGTAAGAAATAGCATGATAACATCACTAATATGGAACTGATGACAAGAACCAGAGAAGTGCCAGTGAAATAAGAGATGAGATGAAGACGCTGGCTATAAATGGGACACACATTGAGGAAACATGTTGATAGCATTACAAGACAGTCCTTGTTCTGGAATGTGCAGGGTAAAAGAGGTAGAGGAAAACTTTAAAACATGGAGAAGAGAACTGGAGACAAATGAAAATGATGAGGCAGACTTAGAAAAACCTGAAGCTGTGATGGCACAGGACAAGAAGCCTTGGCACAAGTTTATTGAATGCCTATGCACCATGGGGAGATGAAGAAGGAGTATGATGTAATATATCTTCTAGGTTGTTCCTAATAAGCAATTCTTGGTTGGTGATGGTGGTTGGTCATGGTGGTCGCTGATGGTGGTCGCTGATGGTTGTTGGTCATGGTGGTCGGTGATGGTGGTTGGTCAAAACATTCGGAGAAAACAGTAATGGATCATCATCAATCTTCAGCTCCCCAAGGATCATAGGCCTTCAACAAACCTATGCTTAGTCTTCCTGTCCTGTGCCATCAGCTCAGGGTCTTTCTATGCCTTCTTTATACTCTT
This sequence comes from Oreohelix idahoensis, assembly GCA_024509875.1. Classification (NCBI taxonomy): domain Eukaryota; kingdom Metazoa; phylum Mollusca; class Gastropoda; order Stylommatophora; family Oreohelicidae; genus Oreohelix; species Oreohelix idahoensis. The sequence continues at coordinate 88,473 of JAMPIV010015035.1, read as the reverse complement.
CATTTCTGTCTCAAGTTCTCTTCTCCATGTGTTCTTGGTCTCCCTATACCTGTCTTACCCTGGGAGTTCCAGAACAAGGACTGACAGTAATGGATGCACAGCCATAACTACATGGATACATGTTTTAGATGGGCACCGCATGGGTGAAACTAGCATAACAGGAAATAAACTGGTTTTTATTAGGGAAGCTATAACTAAATAGAATTTGGTCTCCTTCTTCTTCGTACACTCTCAGACGTCCACTTGAATGTTTTCGGAGAACGCAGTAGTCAGTTTGAATCTCCGTAGAGCTTTTCCACGAATGGTACTGGTGTCGGCCATTTGCGCTTTCTCTGTTCCACATATGTTGGGCATCTTTGAAGCAGATGTTCAGCAGTCATTTTATCAGTGCCACAGTTATACTCATCGGTAGTTCCTATCTTTAGCTTGTTGAATAGATGGTATCTCAATCTGTTGTGGCCCGTGCGGAGTCTGAAGATTACCGGTTGTTCTCTTCTGCCGAACAGCTGGTAGTATGCATCATTTGAAAAAAAAGAATTTTGTCTGGGAAGATCAGAAATCAGAAGTTTAAATGCAAAAATCACAAATAATAAATGGATAGCAGCGTGATGAGGTATGAGCAGGAAAAGAAGACATGCATATAAATTATTTTAAAAGCGCATAAAAACTTTCATTTCATTAAATAAAAATCGATAACGAAAGAAGAATGGTCTACTGTTCTCTCAGTCACGGCGTTAAAGGCGACAAATGTGAGGTTGTGTGCTTGGGCTGGCATTCTCACTATGTAACACAAATTGCTATAAAACGCTACTGCAGATGTCACGGGATTGCCTCCTCTTGCTTTGCAGTAGTGGTCCACTAATGGTCACAACGCAAGCGTATCTAAAAGTAGGTCGCCCAAGGTAGCTATCTTCGCGCAAGATTACTCTTGGCAAAGATGTAGATAGAAGAGGAATGGCGTTTCTACCTTAGGGGAGCCTTCACAAGATATTCCCAGAAGTCAAGAACAAACGCTGCTTAAGGGCTGAGCAAATTTGTTAACTTATTATCTGGTCCGTCGCCTTTTGTGAAGGGGTTATGCAATGGTTCTGTCCGTCACGCCCCCAGTTGAAGTAATCCAACGAATGCCCTCTTATAAGTTATGGCTCTATATTTATATACTGAAGCACATTAAAAACGCACCACCTGTATAATCCAGGAACAGAGTGTGAAATGTAAATATAAGTTTGTACAAGTTTACATATTTTGAATCTTTATTCATTTTCCTAACTCCGCCAATGCCGGTCCCAAGCCCGGATGAAAAAGGAGGAGGGCGGCCTGCATGGAGGCCGTAAGGAGGCAGCCCCTCCACCATGCAAAGGCACAACAGGCCAATCACCTGTTTGCTTTAAATCATGATTACGCGAACTACAAGAGAGAAAACCGGACTGATTCTAAAGGCGACGAACTGGAACGGACTACGACTTATGGAACTTGGAACACAAGAAGTATAAATGGGAAGGAAGAGGAGCTGGTGGAAGAGATGAGGAAAGCAAAACTAGAAATCCTGGCTATAACGGAAACGAAGAAAAAAGGACAAGGAGTCATGGATCTCGATGGCAACACGTTGCTTTACAGTGGTGTACCCATATCTGAAAGAGCTAAAGGGGGCGTGGGTTGCATTGTGGCCAAAAATCAAAAAGATAGTATCAAGGGATGGAACTTTGTCTCGGAGCGCATTATGGTTGTAAAACTAAAAGAAGGAGAAACCATAGTCAACCTGGTCATAATGTATGGGCCAAATGAGGATGAGAGAGCAGAGGTCAAGGAGGAATTCTTCGAGCTGCTTCAAAGGACAGTGGATGACTGCCTAGATGAAGTTATTATGCTCGGAGATTTTAATGCCAGAGTTGGAAATGACCATGCTAGATGGGGTGGAGTTATCGGAAGATATGGAGAAGATACTCTCAATGACAATGGAAAGCGACTCCTTAGATTCTGCAGTGAGCAGAATCTGATCATTACAAACACAAAGTTCCCCATAAGCGCATACATGCATACACTAGATGTGAACCAACAAAGAATGAGAAGTCAGTGATCGACTATGCCATTGTTCGGAGAAGCTCATTCAGATATGTCCGAGATGCAAGAGTCTGGAGGGGGCCAAAGATTGGAAGTGATCACTACCTGCTAACAATCAAACGAACAACTGAAAGAGTTGCTCAGCCTAGGAACTGCCCAACATCACGCAAGAAACCAAGTAAACGAGCAGGAGAAATGAGCATTAGGACCTACAAGCTGAGAGAGCCAGAAATTAAGACCAGATATCAGGGGCTTATTGCTACAGCAGTGAGCAACACAGAAGAGCGACCTGATGACTTGGAAACCCTCTGGAATAAATTCAAGGATATCATAAAGACAGCTGCTGCAGAAGCATGCGGTGAAGTCCGACTTGGGAACCAGAGAAAGAGGACACCTTGGTGGACAGAGGAAGTCAAAGAGAAAATAAGAGAGAAGAAAATGGCATGGAAACAATACTTAGGAGCTAAAAACACAACAGGACAAATGGAAAAATATAGAGAATATGTGACACTCTCAGAAACAGAAGCAAAGAACAAAGTGCTAGCAGCAAAACAGAAGTCCTGGGAAGAATTTGGAGAAAAGCTAGAAAAAGATGCACAAGAAAACCAGAAATTGTTCTATAAGACCCTAAAGAACATGAGGAAAGAAAAACAATGCCCTCTCAAATTTATAAAGGACAAGCAAGGCAAATTGCTTACTGCCCCGAAGGAAGTAATGGAAAGATGGAAAGAATATTTCTCAGAACTCCTGGATGGTGAGCATGATGAAGCATCAGAAATGATAACCACTGACACAGAAGAGGAAACCAATGATGGTGAAGATGACATAAAGATGGAAGAATTGAGGGCAGCACTAGAGAAAATCAAGATGGGCAAAGCAGCAGGGCATGATGGTATAACACCAGAAATGGTTAAGTACATGGGAGCATCAGGCGACCTATTACTCTTAAAGGTCCTACAGGCAGCATGGTGCAACAAGACCATACCAAAGGATTGGGACATATATAAATTATTAGGTAAATATGAAGCCTAACAAATAAAATTAATAAAGAGAAGAGCAATGGTAAAATGACAGTGCTGTCCCAAAGAATGTACTCGAAATCCCCCTTGTTTTCTGCTTCGTCTGCAAATTGTAACGCTTTCACGTTGATAGTAAAGCTTACTGTATTATTACCCGCCTTCTTCAATGAAACGTGTGCTGTATTTCTTGGAAAAGCATTGAGACGTACTGCGTAATGACCTAAATTAACCCTAACATTAATTATACTGCGTTACCAAAACGAACGAACAGATGGACTAAAGGGATAAAAAGAGAAGGGAGAGGCAGAAAGCCGAACACTAAACCCGCTTCGCGCGATACACAATTACTACCATCACGCGTGTAAGTCTACATGCACTAATTTTTTTTCAGACGGACAGTGATAAAAATACACTACCCTTTCCCAGAGTTAGGTTTATAAATCATAACAGACTCTTATTAGAAAAGACAACATTATATGGGTTTACGTTTGAACACATAACAGTACCCAGACAGCACATCTTCTAAACAGGAGATAGAAGAAATTGCATATTTTGAACGCAGCCACGTAGCTCCTTTAAATTAGTATTTTTGGGTTCCTTAGGGTTTGCTGACAAATAATATGTAAAACGTTACGCAAATAGTCCAGGAATTAATAAATTATACCCAAAATAAAATATTGGGGGTGCCTGACAGCATAAAATCATTTCTGCTCATAAAATTTTTTTTATAACGTGTTTGAAAAAACCTTACGTTACATAAATAGCCTACCATGTAAACTCCAAATTGATTGGAGCGCAACAAATGAAAGCCTAACCACGATTGGTCGGGCTATAAATACTATCTTGGTTGTTGGGGGAGACGGGAAAAGATAACATTTTTTCAAACACTTGTCGAAACGTGGCTCATTGGCCAGTCTCGCTGATATACACACTTGGGAGCGTTAGTTCGAGACCACTAATTCAAATAAGCTTGATAAAGCGACAGTACGTTGAAGCCAGCTCACATTTTTGCTAAAATAAAAGCCTGGAACATAGGCAGAACGGAATTTGTGCCAGTTTGTGCCAGAATTCATTGCTAATCAACGTATCTGTGTTTATTTCCATGAAATTGTGGTAAGCTTGAACCATTCAGTATCTTTTAATGAAAAATTGAATGTGAATTGTTGATTTATGCCTGTATATATATGTGTAGTTCAGTGGCAAACGTGAGGTAAAGCCTATAATGCTCCAGCCTGAACAGAGGGTGTCGGAGAGAAGTAAAACGGCATGGAATGGCCAAGTAGTACACTGACACCTGGATGATGGACTAGAAAGAAATAATGCTGGAAGTGCAGAGGCGTAGTAACCATTAAGAAGGGTAATACTGGAATAAAGTATTTCAAATGAAGCTGACTGTTGGCCTAACGCTCTGAACGCAATGTTTGTGCTGTATTGTGATCAGTGTAAAAGAGAATATAAATTAGTTATGAAGTAGAAGGTACATCCTTCTTGATTTCAGGGACAGTGGTCTTGATGGTAGTGAGCAGCACCTGGTCAGAGATTTGCTGAATCCAGAGTCGGACAGCATACTCCTTGGTCTTTTTAGCTATCAGTGAGGTGTCTCCTGAGCCCAGAGGAGAATTCGAGCAGAGGAGTCCTTTCCTGCCGCCATCACTAAAGATAAGCAGAGTTGGCCAGCTGAGCTCAACATTATGTCCCCTCATCTTGAACTGATTTTTTAAAATTAACATTAAGAGGGGAATTTACTTGTCTTAAAATCAGGAACTGTGAACATCTACAATAATGGTCCCTAAAGACAAACTATTGAAGTCATGATGACAAATACCAACAGAGCTTGAACAAAACAAAACCAGTATTACCTCATTTTACCACTACACAATTGACACACATAGAACATTGGTAATAATATATGTCACTACAATATTCATATTAAATACATTCTGTACATAACTTGTAATTTAAATTGATTGTGATTCCTGGTTCCCTTGTAGTTGAATCAGGACACATATTCATTCATGCCAGTAATGAATACATATTGTTATTTGAAACGTTACTAGTGACTTCTTTAAGCTATTCTCATAGAGTGTTATATGTATGTGAGTGTCACAGTGTTGTTAAGAGTAGTGGATTAAATTAAATTGTTTATCTGTCTGTTGTTGTGACTTACACTTCACCATACTCATACCCTAGACACATAACGTAGCATCACACTATTCCAGAATAATTCTGACTGAGATAAAGAGATATGTGGTAGCAAGTAAGGTTATCTATAATACACTACTTTTAATAGATATAGATACCTTCACAGCTGATCTCAGTCAGTACACTAAGTCCCCTATAAATATTTATAACATCCCACTTCACCACATATATTGGGGTCTCGCTCTTGGGATTTTGAATTTTTAACTATTAAAAATATTGGGGGTAATTCACTTCAGGGAATATAAGAATTAAAAGGTATCCTTGGGTGGAATTAAATAAGGTTGAGCTCACGGTGCCTGTGTTGTCCATTAGAGATTGAATTGTTGGTTAGACATTGTATTAAGTTACCTGATAGACAATGGCGGACCTGGCCAAATTTCGATCTGCTGCGGTTCAGACTGCAAAAGAGTTAGGATTAGATGGGCAAGTTATGGTTGCCTATGTTACTACGGAATGTGACAAATTTATTGAACGCGAAGAAAGAAGGTTTGAAGCCGAAAGAAGGTTAGAGGCTGAAAGGGAAATTAAGAAGTTACAATTTGAAGCTGAGGCTGAGACTAAGAGGTTGCAGATTGAAGCTGAGGCTGAGACTAAGAGGTTGCAGATTGAGGCTGAGGCTAAGAAATTGGAAGCAGAAAGAGAAGACAAAAGATTAGCAGCAGAAGAGAAGAAATTAGCTGCAGAAAGGGAAGCCGAGGAAAGAAGACAAGCTGCAGAAGAAAGAAGATTGACTGCAGAGAGGGAAGCAGAAAAGGAGGAGAAAAGATTACAAAGGGAACATGAATTACGACTAAGGGAGTTTGAGTTTCAAGGCCATGCTCCTGAAAATGGTGCCAGTCCCTTTGCCTCTGATGCTACGGTTACTCAAGGAGCCTCAATCTCAGCTATGAATTTTCATTTAGATCATTTTGTTGAGAAAGACGATGATATTGAGAGCTATATAAATAGGTACGAACTATTAGCTACCACGTATGGGTTGGAGAGAGAAAGGTGGAGCTTAAAGTTATCTCAGGGACTTCGTGGGGCAGCTTATGAAGTTTTTGCAAAAATGAGCAGAGGTGATCAGGAAAATTATGACATGCTAAAGCAGGCTCTTTTGTTAAGGTATGAAAAGAATGCAGAGTTTTACAGGAAAAAATTTAGGAATGCTAAACTACTGTCAGGTGAAACCTATCACCAGTTCTCTGCACGAATAGAGACATACTTGGAGAAATGGACTTCTCTGGGGAAAACCCAAGATCTTAAGGAAATGGTCCTTATAGAGCAACTAAGAGAGTCCATGGCTCCAGACCTGAGAAAGTTTCTCATGGAACAAGGTGCAGAGAGGCTGGGTGAGTTGCTAAATGTTGCTGAAAGGTATCAAGCAGCTCAAGCAGAGGTAACAGGTAATAAAAAGAAACAGGTGGACAACTTCAGGGCACCACAGAACTTTAATAAATTTGATCCTAAGGATCAAAATAAAGGTAAGCACCAATTTGATAGGCCACGGTATGACAATAAAAATAAATTCCCACAATTCGATGAAAGGAAATATGATGAAAGAAAATCTTTCAACCAAGGAAAAAGGTGGTGTAAGAATTGTCAGATGGACAATCATGACACTGACCGTTGCAGAAGGAAACCTGTGTATATGGCAACCCTTCAGGTCAGGTCGACCTCAAGACAGGAGGAGGATATTATGTTGGATACCACTCCAGAAGAGATGAGGAAGGCACAGGCTGGAGATAAAACACTCAAGCCTTGTTTCAGAAAATTGTCAACTTGTCATACAACTCCAGGCAAGGGAGATTTTTACATGAAAAACAAGTTGATGTATAGGAAGGCCGGAACTAGATCCCATGGTCACGGACAGCTGGTTCTTCCAAAAAGATATAGGGCAGACTTAATAAGGAGCCTACATGTGAAACCAGATGGGGACCATGAGAAGATAGGTACCATCATTCAAAAGGTGGCTCACAATTATTATTGGCCCAAAGCAAGATGGGACATTGAGAACTTTGTAGAAAGGTGTAGCATAGCACATGAGGGAACACCCACAAGTGGGAACATGGATCAGGACCTGGACACGCCACGGGGCAAAATCAGGCCTGATAATAGAAAGAAATATAGATTTGATAAAGTGGACCAAATGGAATGGGAAGCCCCTTTTCACGGACAAGCTTCACTTAACTGTTTTACAATGGCCACTATGCGGAGAGTGCAAAAGGATGTCTTACCCCAGGATAAGCCGACAATCCCTCAATCGGACTTAAACAAACTGGAGGAAGAAGATGTAGAGAGGAAATCTCTCATCAAGAATTTTAAGAGGGGAGACAGCCCCAAGAAAAAAATTGGTAGCGGTCGTTTTGTGAATGATAATTCTGGGAGGAAAAATCATCACTATAAAGCTTCAAGTGGAAGAGACCATACCGGTGCATGGACAAATAGGTCCACACAATTAAAGGTCCATATGTAGCTTTGTTAAGAACGTGGACTGATGAAAAGGCAGAGGAAAACATTACATCTTCATACCAATATGTGAATGAGCTGACCACTCGGTTAAAAACTGGCTGGAAACTTGCCAATGAAAATTTGAAACAAGCCAGGAAGAAACATGCTGCCTATTATAACAGGAAGGCGAAAGACAGAAATTTGGCTGTGGGAGAGAAGGTACTGCTTCTTTTGCCCGGGAGTCAGAATAAGTTACAAATTGGATGGCAGGGTCCATATACAGTTTTAGAGAAGGTGTCTAGAACAAATTATAAGATAGATAAGAAGGGGAAAGAAAAAATCTATCATGTGAATCTCCTGAAGAAATATTTGGAAAGAGAACATCAGGAAGAGACACACTTGTTGACCTTGTCCATCGCCATGGAGATGAAAAAGGAACCACTTTCATCATTTGAATATCCATTACACCCCTGTGAGACAGCAGCACAGGTGAAAATCAGTACACATTTAACGAAAACTCAGAAAGAGAGAGTGCAACAGGTTCTAAATAATCATGCAGAGGTGTTAACAGACCGACCAGGGCATACAAACCTATTGGAATATGATATGAAATTAATAGACTCCACACCTGTCTGTATGAAACCATATTCGATTCCGTTTGCTAAGGAAAAAGCTTTGAAGGAAGAGATAGACTATCTGTTGAAGGAAGGAATTATTTCGCACAGTGAGTCTTCGTATAGTTCCGGTGTTGTACTTTTAAGGAAGCCCTCTGGAGAACATAGACTCTGTATAGATTACAGGAGACTGAATGCTATTACAGAAGGACAGGTGGATCCATTGCCGGATACAAATCAGCTGTTTGCCAGACTAAATAAAGCTAAATATTTCTCAAAAGTGGATCTGAGTAAAGGATACTATCAGATTCCAGTAAAGCCTGAGGTTAGACCATACCTAGCTTTTAGTACCTCAGAAGGACACTATGAGTTTAATAGATTGCCATTTGGATTGAAGAATGCGCCTAGTGTCTTCTCTAGAATGATGAGAAAATTATTGGATCCTCTGAATAATCCCTGTATAACAAATTTTATGGATGATATCCTTATAGCAACAGAAACATTTGAGGAACACATTGACTCTCTGAACATGCTGTTTGATCGACTTAGGGAGGCAAATTTAACAGCCCGACCAACCAAATGTTGCGTTGGATGTAAAGAATTGGAATTTTTGGGACACACAGTTTATCAGGGAAACATGACCCCTGACCCAAAGAATTTAGAGAAACTACAGAAAGCCCCGAGACCACAAACCAAGAAGGACGTGAGATCCTTTGTCTCATTATGTGGTTTCTACCAGAAGTATATCAAAAACTTTAATTCCATATGTGCACCTTTAACGGAATTGACACGTAAAGGACTTCCAGATCGCATTACATGGACACCACAATGTGAAATGACTTACCAAGAATTGAAGGAAAAGCTCACAAGTAAACCCATTTTGAAATTACCTGACTTAAGTCAAGAATTCATAGTAAGGACGGATGCAAGTAATATTGGGCTAGGTGCAACTTTACTACAGAAATCAGATGCATTGGATGGGGAATTAAGCCCAGTGGCATATGCTAGCAGAAAGTTGAATAAAGCTGAAATCAACTACTCAACTAGCGAAAAAGAATGTCTTGCAGTAAGATGGGCAATAAAGAAATTCAATATTTATCTATATGGGAAGGCATTTAAGTTGCAAACTGACCACAAACCTTTATCGTTTTTAGCACAGGCTAAGCATGAGAACTCTAGGTTACTCCGATGGTCTTTGCTTCTGGCTCCATATAATTTTAGCATTGAATATATATCTGGAAAAACAAATCTGGGAGCGGATTTTTTAAGCCGCCATCCGTGTGATGAGAATCACCGTAAACCCCAGAAATAATAATAAATTTCTCTATGTGTATATAGAATAAAGGACTGACATATAATGTCTGTTTTAAGAGGGGAAGTGTCATGAAATATTCTAATCCACATATATAAATTATTAGGTAAATATGAAGCCTAACAAATAAAATTAATAAAGAGAAGAGCAATGGTAAAATGACAGTGCTGTCCCAAAGAATGTACTCGAAATCCCCCTTGTTTTCTGCTTCGTCTGCAAATTGTAACGCTTTCACGTTGATAGTAAAGCTTACTGTATTATTACCCGCCTTCTTCAATGAAACGTGTGCTGTATTTCTTGGAAAAGCATTGAGACGTACTGCGTAATGACCTAAATTAACCCTAACATTAATTATACTGCGTTACCAAAACGAACGAACAGATGGACTAAAGGGATAAAAAGAGAAGGGAGAGGCAGAAAGCCGAACACTAAACCCGCTTCGCGCGATACACAATTACTACCATCACGCGTGTAAGTCTACATGCACTAATTTTTTTTCAGACGGACAGTGATAAAATACACTACCCTTTCCCAGAGTTAGGTTTATAAATCATAACAGACTCTTATTAGAAAAGACAACATTATATGGGTTTACGTTTGAACACATAACAGTACCCAGACAGCACATCTTCTAAACAGGAGATAGAAGAAATTGCATATTTTGAACGCAGCCACGTAGCTCCTTTAAATTAGTATTTTTGGGTTCCTTAGGGTTTGCTGACAAATAATATGTAAAACGTTACGCAAATAGTCCAGGAATTAATAAATTATACCCAAAATAAAATATTGGGGGTGCCTGACAGCATAAAATCATTTCTGCTCATAAAATTTTTTTTATAACGTGTTTGAAAAAACCTTACGTTACATAAATAGCCTACCATGTAAACTCCAAATTGATTGGAGCGCAACAAATGAAAGCCTAACCACGATTGGTCGGGCTATAAATACTATCTTGGTTGTTGGGGGAGACGGGAAAAGATAACATTTTTTCAAACACTTGTCGAAACGTGGCTCATTGGCCAGTCTCGCTGATATACACACTTGGGAGCGTTAGTTCGAGACCACTAATTCAAATAAGCTTGATAAAGCGACAGTACGTTGAAGCCAGCTCACATTTTTGCTAAAATAAAAGCCTGGAACATAGGCAGAACGGAATTTGTGCCAGTTTGTGCCAGAATTCATTGCTAATCAACGTATCTGTGTTTATTTCCATGAAATTGTGGTAAGCTTGAACCATTCAGTATCTTTTAATGAAAAATTGAATGTGAATTGTTGATTTATGCCTGTATATATATGTGTAGTTCAGTGGCAAACGTGAGGTAAAGCCTATAATGCTCCAGCCTGAACAGAGGGTGTCGGAGAGAAGTAAAACGGCATGGAATGGCCAAGTAGTACACTGACACCTGGATGATGGACTAGAAAGAAATAATGCTGGAAGTGCAGAGGCGTAGTAACCATTAAGAAGGGTAATACTGGAATAAAGTATTTCAAATGAAGCTGACTGTTGGCCTAACGCTCTGAACGCAATGTTTGTGCTGTATTGTGATCAGTGTAAAAGAGAATATAAATTAGTTATGAAGTAGAAGGTACATCCTTCTTGATTTCAGGGACAGTGGTCTTGATGGTAGTGAGCAGCACCTGGTCAGAGATTTGCTGAATCCAGAGTCGGACAGCATACTCCTTGGTCTTTTTAGCTATCAGTGAGGTGTCTCCTGAGCCCAGAGGAGAATTCGAGCAGAGGAGTCCTTTCCTGCCGCCATCACTAAAGATAAGCAGAGTTGGCCAGCTGAGCTCAACATTATGTCCCCTCATCTTGAACTGATTTTTTAAAATTAACATTAAGAGGGGAATTTACTTGTCTTAAAATCAGGAACTGTGAACATCTACAATAATGGTCCCTAAAGACAAACTATTGAAGTCATGATGACAAATACCAACAGAGCTTGAACAAAACAAAACCAGTATTACCTCATTTTACCACTACACAATTGACACACATAGAACATTGGTAATAATATATGTCACTACAATATTCATATTAAATACATTCTGTACATAACTTGTAATTTAAATTGATTGTGATTCCTGGTTCCCTTGTAGTTGAATCAGGACACATATTCATTCATGCCAGTAATGAATACATATTGTTATTTGAAACGTTACTAGTGACTTCTTTAAGCTATTCTCATAGAGTGTTATATGTATGTGAGTGTCACAGTGTTGTTAAGAGTAGTGGATTAAATTAAATTGTTTATCTGTCTGTTGTTGTGACTTACACTTCACCATACTCATACCCTAGACACATAACGTAGCATCACACTATTCCAGAATAATTCTGACTGAGATAAAGAGATATGTGGTAGCAAGTAAGGTTATCTATAATACACTACTTTTAATAGATATAGATACCTTCACAGCTGATCTCAGTCAGTACACTAAGTCCCCTATAAATATTTATAACATCCCACTTCACCACACCATCATAACACCAATTTTCAAAAAGGGTGACAATCGACAATGTGGAAACCATAGAGGCATATCCCTTCTCAGTGTCTCTGGTAAAATCTACTCTAGAATCCTAGAGCAGAGACTCCGACGCCTAGCTGAGCCACAATTGGATGAGGTCCAGTGCGGATTCCGAGCAAACCGAAGTACTCAAGACCTAATCTTCACACTCAGACAGCTGAGTGAAAAGGCCCTTGAGTATAAGAGTGAAATCCATCTTTGTTTCATAGATCTGGAAAAGGCGTTTGACAGGGTCCCCTGGAGCAAACTTTGGGACTGTTTGGCAAGGAAGAACATTCCAGCACCTCTGATTCATGCTATACAGCTTCTACAAGTCTTGCAGAAATTATGTGAGGACAGCAAACCATAAGTCAGAAGAGTTCAGGACCACCACTCGTGTAAAACAAGGTGATATCCTGTCACCTTATCTTTTCATACTTCTCATGGACGATGTCATCAAGGCTTGTAAGGAGAGAACAAGAAAGTATTCAGTGGGGTACTGGAAGATGAGACAGGTCTATATTTCGGAGCTGGCATTTGCTGATGATGTTGCCCTGATTGCTAAATCAGAGGCACATCTCCAATCCAACCTGCAAGTCTGGAAGGAAGAGCTGGAGAAGAGAGGGATGGTCATAAGCAGCTCTAAAACAAAATCCATGGTGATATCACGAGAAGAAAGAAAACATCAGATTAAGTTGGGAGAACAGGTCCTGGAGCAGGTCGACCACTTTAAATATCTCGGAGCTATTATAGACCGAAAGGGAGGCATCAAAGAAGAGTTGGCCACTCGAAAAGCAGCGGCTGGGAGACTTTTTCAGGCCATAAATCGTGGATTCCTCAGCAAGAAAGAGGTTAGTAAGAAAACAAAGATGGCTGTATACCGCTCCACCTATGTCCCAGTCTTGACATATGGATGCAAGTCGTGGGCAATGACTACAACCCACAAAAGCCAGATCCAAACCTCAGAAATGAGGTATCTGAGGAAAGTGGTTGAAGTAACAAGAAGAGACATGGTCCGCAACCAGACGATCCGTCAAGGCCTAAAATCCCATCCGCTGCAGACCCAAATAGAACAGTCCCAACTAAGATGGTTTGGCCATGTCTGCAGAATGGGAGAAGATCGACTACCACGACAAGCATGGGAAACAAAGAGCGAGGGATCCAGACCTCCAGGACGACCCAGAGTCCGCTGGGAGGACAACATTAGACAATCTTTGAAGGACCGAGGACTAGAATGGAACCAGACCAGGAAGAAGACAGCTGATAGAATGGTCTGGCGCTCTCTCTTCCAAACCTCTACACCCCGGTAAATGTGAACATACTGCCACCTCGAAATCGGTTGACACAGCAATCTGCAAAGCGCTCTTCACACCGTCGCTAAATCCGCATACGTCCATCTGCAAAGGATATGTTGAATCTGTTCTCGTCTGTGAATAAGACAGCATTCCACTGCAGTCTAGTCCATCTGATATGTTGCTCTGCCCATTGCAGGCGCTGCTAACGATGTCTGTGAGTCAAGTTTGGCCCAACATAAGGTCGTCTTGCAGTAAGGCCTGTATCTCTGAGTCGTCGTATGACTGTCATTCGAGAGACTTGCCCATGTCTACCCACTATTGCTCTTGCTGTTTGACTTGCCGGGAGAGAACGATTCCTTAGGTGACTCAGCACAATATGACGATCTTGCGCAGGGGTAGTAACTCGTTCTTGGCCACTCCGAAGTCTATCCCCACTGCCAGTGGTTCCGTAACGTTCATTGAGACGTACAATAGTGATGTAGTGGCAATTCATCCTTCTGGCAATGGCCCGCGAGCTCATTCCGGTCTCCAACATACCAATGGCTCGTTGGCGGTCGTTTTCAGATAGTCGTGGCATTTCAAGCACATGTACTGGGTGTTTTGTCTCAACGGCCTTTTTATACTGAGTATACTGCCACAACGCGTACACATTTTCAGGGTCATAGCTGTTGGGAATCGTGTTGCACGTGTAACTTTCATCGTTTTCATGTAGTCTGTACACACACGCGTGGGTTGAATCTTGCACTTTCCATTCCAGCAGCCATTCGCTCTCTACCTCATGGCAAACACGGGGAAAATCCATTCCCACACTTTTTTTTGCCAGCTTCTCGGCATCAGTATATATAATAGTGGTGCGTTTTTAATGTGCTTCAGTATATATATGTATTTATCAAGAAAACTGGCTCATACGTTTGCTTTCGTACATATAAACTGATTCAACTATTATCGTTTAGTTTAAAATAACATACAACAAATTTAATAGTCAATTAGTCTTTAACATGGGAAAATAAATATGGAAAAATTGGGTGAAACTTATATTAAATTTGTCCTCATTGAGGTTTTGGTAGGGCGTTAATAATGTCCGTATATTTTACTGTAACCTGTTACACAAAACTTAGCTCCATATGAGTCCTGCAGCTTTGGTTTCCGTCACTTCGTGGTGATGATGGCATTTCTTCACTCAATTTGTCCGATTTCAGCGGTTGGTGGTGATGCTCTTCTCTCACACTAGCGGCGTTATTACCACAGTCGTATGGTGGCTTGTAACCACAAACTGTGACAGATAGAAACAAATGCCTTCTGCTGAGTACATTTGTTCTCCGCAAACTAACAGGCCCATTGTCATGCGCTCCACCAACCAATGTTAACCTCTCAGAAGAATTAAATTCCTGAGCACACAATGTAACTCAGGGAATATGATGAAAATTCACCAATATCCTTCGTATTCCAAAAACTAACCTAAATAAATTAGTTTAGTAACGACGAAATAAATACAAGAAGAACAAGAAATGAGAAGCGCTGTCGATGGACAGGGCAATACAATAACGAAACCTGTTAAATAGCATTACAAGACAGAAATTGTTGGCCAGAGTTGGGGGCTTATGTAGAGTAGGACTGTGTAGGACGTTACAATTCATAGGGAGAGTCAAGAACGAGAATACAGTATGTTACCTCTGCATATTTTGAGTTCTCCCTTGGGTGGCGGTGAAAGCACAGTATGCCACGCGCTTCTTCCTCCTAGTTTGGGACCAGATGCGATGATCTTTTAAATGCAAGCCGGTGTGGAGAGGTTGCAGCTCATGACCTGTACTCAACACGTTTCGGAATGACAGAAAAGCCACAGGAAAAGCCTATATAATACCAAGTGTCATGGGTTGCCTCCCCTTGCTCTCTGCAGTAGAGGTCCAATAGCGGCCAAAACCTACAGTATCTAATGTGGGTCATCAAAAGTGTCTACGTTCGCACAAGATTACTTTTGGCAGAGTTGTAGACAGAAGAAAAATTATGCTTCTACCTCGAGGGAGTCTTCACAAGATATTTCAGATGTCAAGAGTCGCGACGCTGAATGAGTCTTAGCAAGTTAACTTTTCATCTGAAACGCCGCCTTTTGTGAAGATGAATAAAAATTGTATGTTTTAGCTCGTTCAAGCCCCCAGCTGATTTAACTCAGCGAAATATTTTTATCAGCTATATATACAGATTCTTGAAGTGTTGGAAGGAAGGAGGGATGAAACATAATAGCCAATCAGCGCGGAGTCACGGATTCACACAAGATGGCCGGCCAAGAGAATAAATAAAAAGATAAAACAAAGAAGATAAGGAAGCCAAAACGATAAGTAGGAAGTTCATAAATCAACGTACAAAACAAAGTCTGGCCGTCTACACTGATGGATCCAAGGCTGATAGTGGGCAACTAGGTGCAGGAGTAGTAATACCACAGTGGGGAATAAAGAAGAGCTACAGTGTAACTGAAGGGACTTCGATTTTTACTGCAGAGATGGTAGCAATTCTAACAAGTTTAGAAATAATCGAAGATAACCCACCAGAAGCTGTTACGATATTTACAGACTCACTATCATCACTACAAGCCCTAGAACACCCAGGTAAATGTAGCCGGCCAGACATAAAGGAAGAAATTCTTGCAATTAATTCATCACTAGGGAACAGAGAATGTAGTGTGAGGCTAGTGTAGGTTCAAGCACACATAGGTATAGCTGGTAACGAGTTAGCAGACCAGAACGCCAAGTATGGAAGGATAAGTAAAAACAATATAAGAGCAGGACTGGGAAGATCAGAGATCAAGAGCCACGTGAAGTTAACTATAAATGGAGGAATAGAAGATAACATGGAAGAACAGTAGAACAGGCAGACATGCGTTCAAACTGCTG
This sequence comes from Oreohelix idahoensis, assembly GCA_024509875.1. NCBI lineage: Eukaryota > Metazoa > Mollusca > Gastropoda > Stylommatophora > Oreohelicidae > Oreohelix > Oreohelix idahoensis. Next base: position 72,147 of record JAMPIV010015035.1, on the reverse strand, counting down.
AAAGAACCAACAAGGACGTGCCAGGTCAGAGAAGAACTAAAGGTACTCTCGAACAAAAAGCTGACTTAGACCACTACCTGATCCACTGTAGAAAATATGATCAACAGAGACTAGAATTAAAAACATACTTTAGAAATAATAATGTAGACATGACAGGGGATAAGGTGCTAAGTATAGATGTCCCAGGGGAAGCCCAATCAATACTTAAACAATGTATACATAAAACAAAGGAAAAGATATAAAGGTTAGTAACAATGGCAATATCAAACAACAATAACAAAAATGATACTTCAGAAAATACATTCAATCAAATAGAAATTAAGCAACAAAAACTAACAAATCATTAAAAAAAATAAACCAGAAAAATTAGCAAACCTATTAACTACTCATAGGACAAGGAAAGACAACGAGATTAAAAAAAAAAACACACTAATACAAATTAAAACCAAGTGCAAAGGACAATAGCTATCTATATACAATACATAACTGAAAATAAAATGACAAATACTAATATAAATTAAAACCAGCAACTGCAAAAGACAATAGTTATTTAAACTTAATACAAAATTAGTAAATAAAATGACACTAAATACCCCAATTGTAGCAAGTTTAATTTGCTGGAGAGGTTAAGATGTTATAATTCAATGATGTATTGCTGTGGAAGTGTCAACCGTGTGAGGTCAAGCTATGTAATACCCTGAGTCTAATAGTTGATGATGATGGTGATGAATTCTCAGGGTACCTAACGCTACCTCTCTAGATCTCACACGGGCTGTATTTTATTTCTGGTGTTTGATGTGGCTAGTGTCTAGGGATGAAATGAAAATGATGGTACATCAAAACAACACACTATAACTCGCTATAATTAAAGGAATAAGTCTGTGGTTAAAATGTTTTTTACATTAATTCTTTTTTACAATTTTATTCTGCCTGCCCTGCAAACTCTTTTGGACAGGTCTTTGAAACTGAGGAAAATATATCTTACAACTAATAATTAACTAAAGGGACTCTTTGTCCTGTAACGATAAATTATAATGTTCCTATAGGTGTATTCACAACTGTTCAGTGATATATATAGTAGTGTGAGTCATTTATTTGAGAAGCTGTTGTTGTCATCACGCCCCGATCATTATAGTTAAGTTTTGGGGAAATCAATTTATTCACAGATGAAATGTCAGAGTGCCCAGATTATGACACATCACCGTAGATTCTGCATGTAGACTCACTCGTACAATACTGCTCTGCATATAGCGTCAGCTCACAGAAGCTCCTTCTGGCTAACAGCATTCAGTAAAAACTTTCACTTGAGACTTTACTGTCTTCTTATATATATCATCAGGTTTCCTGTCACCGGCTGGTAACAGGAAATAAAACCCTGCAAAAAAAAGACACCCTGGCCTTTTCACATCTGGAATATACTTCAATTAACTAGTTACTACATGCTATGATGGGGTCAGCCTCGTGTGCATACAAATGCACCAGCCCCTAATTCATATGACTTCTCATCCTACTGTGACCACACCTCAGGTCCATATGGCGGATACGCCACTGTCATTTTACATAGTTGTCTTCAACACAATTTAATTGGAGTATATATGTATATCTCCTTCTTTATGATAGTTCTTTTTTTTCCAAAATATAAACGCTCTAGGCATGTTGATCAGTGTTCATGGAACACAGAGGCTTGCTAATATGTCTGATCTAATAATGATAATAATAGTCATAACAATATGCAAAATTCAAACACAATTCAATTTGAGGACTCAATAATTTTTGCTCCCGGCATGTCCTTCACTTTTCCCAATAGCAGTATCTAGCTTTTGCAGTTTTATTAATACATAATAATAAATGAAATATAAACACACAAGCAACGATGACTGGCAGATATGGCACAAGTTTTTCCTGCCGCTGTCCAGACTGTTAGAATTTTATTTATTTATTTAAAATCAACACTTCTGTCCTCATCGTCCCTTGGCAAAGAATTTCTTTCAAAATGGCCAAGAGCCTTGTAAGCTTTTGCTAATATCATTTGGGCTGGCCAATGAAATCAAGCGACTACCAATTTTGACTTGAATTTGAAAAACCACACTCCAAACATACTATGTGTTTCTTAGTCTGTTGGTCAGTCTGCCCCTGCTATTACACTGCAAAATATGTATCGTTTTGGGCTAACATTTTCTACCTCTCCCTTCCTCCTAGCGTTAACCAATCAAATTTGAATCACGCCAATGCCTCTTTTCAAAATTGCGTCCCAAAAATGTTACCAATACATGAGCAAGAACGATAGTCTGTTTGTCACACTGTCCAAGAATATATAGTATTTCTACAATATCTTAGTTATTACTCGTGCGATTTTTGATATTAAAACATATTATTGACCAGAAGACTAAGCTCTATCTGTCTATATAAGTTTTATGTCAGTCTTTAGTGTCGTTAACATTTTTGTCCTTTTGGGTTTTCTTTTGCTAAACCACAAATTTTACTAAAATATATTCTTCTAAGATTGCTCTAAATTATTTTTAATGACCATGGAATATTTTATAGGTAATATTATCAATGTTATTTTTGTAACCATTCTTTTTAGTTTATTTTGAAAGTCACAATAAGTTTCACTTTCAATATCGGTTTACTCCTTTTCTGCCCTTTCCATAATGTATATTTGAATCGTAGTTAACTGCGTGTCTAGCCTAAACGAGGTGGCGGGTAACGTTGGGGGAGGATTTCCTCACGCAATAGCGCACAAATTTCAAACCTCGGTTACTAAGCGACGGGGTACCCTACCATATGGTAGTAACCTTGAGCTTCCTATAATGCAGTTGTTTATTGCCTCTCTCACTCCTATTAGACGAAACCAGTATTGGCCGCCCACAGACTGTCTCATGTTTAGTCCTTACTGCGCAAACGGAGCGACAGTTTTATAGGCTATCATTTCCTTCATATTAATACTTTTCAATTCCAGGCGTGGGTGACAATGATGCGCAATAAACACGGGCGTTGTAATAGTTTTTACTACTTGTTATTTATTTAATTAATTATTAATGTACTTTTGATCAAGGGTATCACTGATCTCACCACACCAATTATAACCAATTTTCAGATTGAACAGGGTAGACCAAGATGGAACGAGAAGAGGCAATAATGGTTAGCTGTTAAGTGCCCGCTCTCCACCCATCACCTTTTCAAAACAACAACAACAACTGTGGGAGGACAAACACGAAATCAGAGAACGCAAAGGACAAAAGGAGAGAGCTAGTCACGTATTCCTTCACCATTGAGTATTTGTGCTGGCCTGCCTTTGCCAGAAGTAGTCCTGTTAGTGTATTTCTGAGAAGACCAGAGGGTGAGTAGGGCTACTGTACCTATTTTGTAAATGCCTAATAAGTTTAAATGTCACTTCATTGAACAATCATGCAATGGAGTGATCCTGAACTGATTTCTGAACTATCCTTGTCATGTTTTAATGTGTTTATATGCATGTATCCTGCTCTATGATTGTACTATCAGGTTATTTAATTGTTTATAACATCAACATAGAACTATGAACGATGGGCAACAGTACTGTAGCCATTGTTATGAAAGTAATAATCTGACTGACAGCCAATGGTTCTCAAGGCTGAGACCAGGAACACACTCATATAGATTTAATGCTCAAGTAGCAAAAATGTAAATCAGTGGTTCTTAAGCCCTGGCTGCTAGGACACCCCTACAGGTTTACGGCAGCATGGAAGACTATATCCCAGTGGTTCTCAGCCAATTGGTACCAATGACCCCAAATTAATTTGACTGCTCTATGGGCACAAGGTCGGCCAGGGGTTCTCAAACTTTTGATGACCATAAACAATATATGTCAGAATCATTCTGTTTGGATGGAAAGATAGCAGATGGAGGAAAGGACTAAGTAACATAATTTGATGTAAATGAATGATGTAATATAATGTACATTGTAATCATATCATTTGAATTTGTGTTTGCAAGTAGACATATGTACTACCAACCATGTAATTAGAAACACATGTGCGCATTCATATACATGCATTACTGATGACACTGAACAACCATACATTAGTCTAGGGGAACTCTTGGAAAGAGGCTAGGCACTGGCTTTATGTTGTTTCAGGTTTCGGTCATACCTATAGAATTTAAGCCAGAAGTGAGAACCCAAGTGTTATCCTGCATAGCAACACGGAATACTAAAGCTAGTCTACCTGGTTGTGCTGGTATCCCTAATACATGGGAAGATCAGCTGAGTCTATATATAGCCGTGTGGAGTCCACAACACTGTCAACCACATTTAAGAAGCACTCAGTTAAGTGCAGAAACAGAAGAACATTAGATCAATTTATGTGGGAAGAGTCAAGTCATATTAAGAAAAAGACTGGTTAACGTTTTGTCAGAAAAGCAGAGACACTGTAATTCAGTTAAAGTAAACAGTATAATATCACTGTGATTTCTGTGGATATTGTGTAAATAGAAAATTCATATACATATAGCATCTCCATCAATTCCAAGAACAGAAGAAAAGAGAATCATTATAAATACATTGATGTTAATTGTAACTTGGATTTTGTTAATTTCATAAAGTTACCATTGAGTTCAATTTGAATTTCATTGTTAGTTAAAGCATAGAATAGTTATTACGAGAAGACGCTCTAGGCTCTTGATCTTCTTATTACCACCGGACCAGGGGTCTTTACTGTCTATCATTGTGCTATCATACACCAGTGCTCACTTCTGAGACTAGGGGTATATCTTGTGGTTCATTATTCTTTATTAAACTATCATCGACTGTCATCAAGACAACAACCACTATACATACCATCTCGTTACAGTATGTAACTAGTATGTGTGTAACCAATAAAGTGTATGTTAAATTTATTTTTCATTACTATTACCTTACAATTTCCTTGTCATCTGGCAAATAATTAACAACTTGTGTTATTTAATATAGGCCTATTCATCTATTGAATAAAAACAGTTAAGTGTTTATGGCATTGCGATATTACATATAATATGGTGGTCCGCAACTTATATGTAGTTGGAAAAGTAGTCCTTAGATGTAAAAAGGTTGGGAACCACTGTTGATTGAATATGTATGTTTAAGATATCATGAAAGTATGATGGTTGAAGAAAGTGTGAGGCTACTCATATTGTTTTTGTTTAAATGATTTTACTTAGTCAGCGCTTTACTGTGTTTCAGGTTAACTATGAGCACTGGCTGGGCGTTTGCTTATTTGGCTGTTGTGTTAACTCGTTAATGTGCTCAATATCATTGCCCAGGCTGTGTAAATAAATACAACCCCTGCCTTTACATTAAGAGTAGAGTTTTATTAGTGTACGGGTTTGGTTTGAGTGAGAAGTGGTCACAGTGCAGTCGTACTCGACGACACAGTCACTACATCTCTGCCACTCTGTCACAACATGTTAAAAGACAGTAACATAAGTGAAAAATAACACTAGCAACAGTTGTATACAGGTGTGATTGCACTACCAGTTGGCACTCACGGCGGCATGCATGGCACTTTCAAGAGAGAGAGAGAGACAGAGACAGAGACAGAGAGAGAGAGAGACAGAGAGACAGAGAGAGAGACAGAGAGAGAGAATTTATGTATTTACAGGATCGAGATTCCAAGCTACCCAGAAGTTCATTGTATCTATTAATACGGTTACAGAATGAGTGTTCCTTTCTCTCACAGTGAATCTGGTTCAATTTTTTATGAACTTATTAGGACCTTGACTTGGAGATCAATTTCTTCAACCTTCCACATGTCTAGTGGAGCTGCCGGCGCTAAATTCATTCATGATCCTGGTGAACCACGACACCTTTGACATCTGTGAAGGTCTTCTACAGCCGCCAGCCTGCTGCGCTCAGGTCAGTAGTTTTGCCCTTAAAAAAGCTCGACTTACTAGTAACCTCCTTGTTTTACCCATAGATCAATTGATGTCTTTGCCAAAGATCAATACAATTTATTGTATAGTTCCCGGGGGTCTTTGAAGACATGAAGAAAGAATAGAACTACTGCAAACTCAGGCATGTCGTACAAGGCGACTAATATGAAGTCGTGCGTTGGCTGGCAACGTCATCATGTAAAATAAATTGCCACAGAAAAAACGCTGCAAAAGCATGTAAATGTTTAGTGCAGGCTTTCTGCAAGCGGACCGGCTGTAGCTGGAAACATCCTATATATAAATTCCCAGCTTTTTCTGTCCATGCGTAACGCTAAGGGATGCAACTTTGGTTGAAAGTTAGACATTAATTGTATTCTTTCCCTTATTTAGGTCCCGAAAATAGCAACACTTACCAAAGAACAATGCGCAAATGACGGTGTGCACAAAAATATATTTATAGAATGTGTGATCCCGTATACACACATTGGGATCCTCGCTGCTGCTACGTAGTTCATGTACTGTGGTGATGCACAGTGGTTTTTAAAAATACTTTTGAATAAGTAAAATTGCCGTTAGGTATTGGTGCTTTTGAATTTTATTCCCGTTTTATGACAGGCTTTTACACTAGTACTGAAGAAGAAACCTGTTGATGGCATTACCGGGTAGTACTTTTTCTGGAATCCCCAGGGTAAGAGGGATAGATGAAGAGACTGATAAACACATTGAAGGAAGGAATGAGGAAGACATGGACAGATCTTGATCTGATAGCACAGGTCAGGAGGACTCCATGCTCTGTATGCAGCGCAAAGGAAAATAATGATAATGATGATGATGATTATGATGATGAAAATAATTATATTGATGAAGATGATAATTATGATGATGATTGTGACGTATAATGGAAAGAGAGCCTACAGTAATGTGACAGTCTTTTTGTGACCTCGTAGCGTTCTATGATTTGCAAGCAAAACCAGGCATTTACAGCCTGTGTTTACTCACTTTTTCACCCACGCCTCTTTTCTTTGAACATAATCACACGAAGTTTACAAACTTTCGTGACCTGCCCATCAAAACAGGTAGCGAATCAGGTTTGTTTACCTGATCTCCTTGTGGTAAAGTGGGATGTTATAAATATTATAGGGGACTTAGTGTACTGACTGAGGTCAGCTGTGAAGGTATCTGTATCTAATAGGTGTAGTGTTTTACAGATAACCTTACTTGCTACCACATTATGCCTCAGTCAGAATTATTCTGGAATATTGTGATGACTACGTTAAATGTCTAGGGTATGTATATGATAAAGTGTAAGTCACAACAACAACAGACAGATAAACAATTTAATTTATTCCACCACACTTGACAACACTGTGACACTCACACACATGTACCATTCTATAAGACTATCTTAAATGAGTCACTGGTAAATTTTCAAATATCAATATGTATTAAGCACTTTCATTAATATATATGTCCTGATTCAACTACAAAGTGAATCAGGAATCACAATCAGTTGTAATTACAATTTATATGTACAGAATTTATCAATAAGAACCTTGTAGTGACATGTTTTATTAATATTATCCTATGTGTGTCAGTTGTGTAGTAGTAATATGAGGTAATACTGGTTTTGTTTTTTCAAGCTATGTTGTTATTTGTCATCATGACTTCAAGTGTTTGTTTATCTTGTAAATGGTATGGGGAAAAGTTCACAGTTCCTATCAATTTAAACACTGTATTTTCCCTCTGGTTTATTATAAAGTCAGATTTTGAGGGGAGGCCATAATGTTGAGCTCCACGGGCCACATAGGCTTATCTTTCGTGATGGCGGCAGGAAAAGACTCCTCTGCTCGATAGCCTCCCTGTGTTCTGAGACACCTCACTGGTCACTATCTGGACCCAGGAGTATGCTGTCAGCCTCTAGGTTCAGCAAAGCTCCGACCAGGTGCTGCTCAATAGCTTCAGGACCACGGTCCCTGAAACAAGAAGGTTGTACCTCCTACTTCATAACTAGTTTATAATCCATTTACAGACTGAACACAATACATAACAAACACTGAGTTCAGAGCGGTAGGCCAACTGTCAGCTTCATCTGAAATAATTTACACCAGTATATTCCTCCCTAATGGTTACTCTTCTTCTTCTTCTTTGATCCATAACCGCCAACCGTCAAAGCAGTCAGCGGCCATCACGCCTGGTGGCGTCTTGTAGGGCAGCAACAAATTGGTTACTACGCCTCTGCAATTCCAGCATTATTTCTTTCTAGTCAATAATATAGGTGTCAGTGTACTGTTTGGCAATTCCATGCAGTTTTACTTTTCTCCGACACCTTCTGTTCAGGTTGGAGCACTATATAGGCTTTACCTCATGTTCGCTACTGAACCACACATATATACAGACATAAATTATCAATTTACATTCAATTTTCATTAAAAAGATATTGAATATATCAAGCTTACCACAATTCATGGAATAATACACAGTTACGTTGAATGGCAATGAATATAGCACAACTTCGATCTGCCGATGTCCCAGGCTTTTATTTAGAAAAATATGCACTGGTGCTCAACGCACTGGTTCTGTAGTAAGTTTATTTGAACATGTGGTGATGACCTGACGCCTCTGATTGACTATATTTGCATTTTCTTCTACCTCCTGTTTACTTCGAATACGATGTGGTGTCTGGGTACTGTAATGTTTTCAAACGTAAACCAGTATAATGTCATGTTTCCTAATAAGCGTTTTGTGAGTTTTTAAAAACTAACTCTCGTGTTTTTTTTTCACTGTCGATTTGAAAAAAGCTAGTGCTTGTGGCCTTACACGCGTGATGGTAGTAATTGTGTATCGCGAGACGCGTGTTTAGTGTTGCATGCGTTCCGGCTTTCAGCCTCTCCCTTTCTTTCTATCTTTAGTCCATCTGTCTTTCGTTTTTTGGTAACGTAGTGTAAAAATGACATGAATGGAATTTTAAATCTAGGTCATCTTGCGTATCTCAAGGTTTTTCTTAGAAATGGAGTACACATTTTGTTGTGTTGGGGAAACGCGTGTATGCTGCAGAAGGCTTTTACTATCACCGTGAAAAGTTACAATTTGCAGACGAAGGAGAAAACAAGGGGGATTTCGAGTACAGTCATTGTGACAGCACTGTTCTTTACCATTCTTCTTTCCTTTTATTGAATTTATGTGTTAGGCTTTACATTTACCTGATAATTTATATATGTGGATTAGAATTTCTCACGACACTCCTCACGCGAGCTTATCTGTCAATCATACGATACCTGACAGACCGCACGTGAAAAACTACAGACCCTTTGAAGTTCGTACTCAGGGAGTCAGAAAACCCCTGGGCTCTTTGATCTTCAGAAGCGGGCAAAATCTTCGAGAACCCCGTTACACGGATATAAGTCTTTTGATGACGGTTGAAACCTCGCGAGAAAGGCCGACCGTAAACTTTTATCTGGGGAACTCATGTTTCTGATTCTCCGTTACTCACACAATAGTGCGAAAAGTAACATCATCTATAGATAAGAGAAACATAATGATATATAAACTGTGTTTTCTTAAACCTGCTATCAGTTGTCGCTCAGAATTTTTGGATAGTCTAAGCACGTAGTTCTAGAACCATTGTGGAAAATGTGTTAATAGCATTCGTGGAGATTTTCATTCTGATTCTCTGCAGACCTGATCAAGGGCGTCCAGCGGTCTTTTGATCTCTTCTTTTTTTTTTTACTGATTGGTTAATGTTGTCTTTTCATGGCTTGTGTGTCACCAATGAAATTGGTGAGCAAATATTTGCCAACGATACATGAGAAACATTTTAACGGGTAAAATTTGACTGGACTTTTCAAACCCAGCAATATTTTTTCAATTTTATCAGCCCACTGGGGGTGGTGAAAAAAATAACATTCATTCCCGACTTCTGACAGTCGTATTCAGCGTAGCATCCAGAATTTACGCTGTTTCAGACTCGGCACTCTACCATAGAGCCAGCCGATAGGATTATCATCATCATCATATGTAACATTTTTAGCAACCAGAGGTTTCCCAATACTGGAAGTATTTTCCTCTTTTAACTGGGAACCCCAAGATCACGTTTTCTACATCAACTGTTGGCGGTGAGATTTTGTGCCAACATTGGATTTTGCTTAAACTTGTTAACTTTATTGGGTAGCACATAGTAGGAACCTATTTACTTTACTGTCTACTCTGTAATATAGTGCTGACCTTTGGGTTATTAACTTGTTGGGTTCTTTTCTACATAGGGGGAGGGCACATTCATTCTGCTATTTCATATGTATGTAAATCTGATTTTATTTGATCTTTCTTTAGATATTTGATGTTGTCAAGTTTAAATGATAATAAACAACAAAAGAAACTTAACTTTGTGTGTTGGTCAGACCCATACCCAATTAACCGTAGTTTTCACGTTTGTGTGTCTTGTTGCCACATAGCTGTGTATGTGTGTGTGTAGTTAAACTTATATTTATATGTATGAGGAGGGCAAGGTTGTCTTGTACTAACGTATAGTCGTATAGATAGGCTGGAATAGAGAAACTTACTCATTCCAGAGACATATCTTCTCCTTAAGCTATCACCGGTGAAATCTATTTCTCACACCTTTTTCTCACGTATCTATTACCATCCACTCTACTCAGACGAGACAAAAATAACTCACAACCTATCTGTACGACAATGATAATGATAATGATGATGATAGTGAGGATGATGATAATTATGATGATGACAATAATTATAATGATGAAGATGATAATGATGATGATAATTATGATGATGATAATGATTATGATAGTGAGGATGATGATAATTATGATGATGACAATAATTATAATGATGAAGATGATATTGATGATGATAGTTATGATGATGATAATGATAATGATGATGATAGTGATGATGATAGTGATGATGATGATGATGATAATGATGATGACAATAATTATAATGATGAAGATGATAATGGTGATGATAATTATGATAATGATAATGATAGTGATGATGATAATGATGATGATGATAATGATAGTGATGATGACAGTAATTATGATAATGAAGATGATAATGATGATAATAATTATGATGATGATAATGATGTTGGTGATAGTGATGATGATGATGATGATAATGATGATGATGATAGTGATGATGATGATGATGATGATGATGATGATGATGATGATGATGATGATGATGATGATGATGATGATGATGATGATGATGATGATGATGAATACGATTTATGCAAGAAAACATCCTTGCTTCGCAAAGATATCTAAATAGAAACAGCTAAAGAAATTGTTTGCTACGAAATCTGCCATAGGTTATCTTGCCAGATTTCCAGAGAACCCATGCCATTTTGAGTTTTCCCTATAAAGGTTCAGTGCAAAAATGTCCATACTACCCGAGGCAAGAGAAGAGATTTACCTCAGTTTCACACGACTTTTCGCACTCACAAACTACATCCATTCAGACTATCAGCTCTAAATGTGTCGAGGCCACAGAAAACAAACAACAACAAAAACACACGCACGCATACACCCCTCGGGCCAGATGACATTGACGTTGTGTCGAGCCCCAGACTTTGCCCATGGTATCATTGACTTCTGGTTTCTGAGTGCAGTGACATTTTAGAGCAGTCGAACATTGAAGCTTCCATTTTGTAATATCATGTTAATTAAAGGATTTACATTATTACTTTCTGAATTTAAAGAAACGTAATGAAAAAAAAATTCTAATTTTTTGCTGACAGCAGATTGATGTCGATTGGGCATTATCTGTAGCACGCGATGTTCCCTACCGGACGAGGTGATTCCTGTGGGACCCCCCTTAACGTGGTTGTCTTTTACAAGTAAGTTGTTTCGATTCATGATTATGCAAGGGATAATACGACGGTAGAAGCAATCCACTTTTTTTTGGGGGGGGGGGGGCATGTTATGATAAAAGGAAAGCCGGAATATATCGTAACAACAGGTAAGATTGAAGGAAAAACAGATAGGGGAAGACAAAGAAAGCAAATACTGGACAGTTTGACATCATGGCATGGAGAGAGGTCAACAACAGAATTGATAAACTGTACTGGGGACAGCAAGTTGTGGGGATACATGATCTCCTACACCACTGGGCACGGTACTTGAAGAAGAAAATGAAAAAAAAAGTGTTTATTTGTAAAGTCACTTTTAGCATTTTCGTCATCATTTTTATTTCCGTTCCAAATGGAGCATGGTGTCACCGTTACCACTTGGTCACTTGGCAGAAAACCTCCACCAAGCATTATGATGCGCTTCCTGCGGAGACTTGTGCAACCATTTGTTTTACCCGATGAGGTTGCCCGCCTCATGCGCCTCATATTAGTCGCCTGTTACAACATGCCTCAGACAGCAGTGGTCGTATTCTTTCTTTGTCTCATCAGAGACTCCCGGGAACTACCTACCCAAGGGCTTGTAGTATTTTAGTCAGTCTATATAAGTACAGGCATAGAAAGATACTGCCGTAGGTGAGTACAGCGTTTGAGACTTCACAATACAAGATCTCAGCTTTATGAGTAGAGTGGCCAAGTCCTTTCCTCGCTGTATTTGCCTTCCCTAACTCAAGAGCCAAGTCAGAAACCCATTTACAGCTGTGTGGACCGAAGAGTGAAGCTGACAGGTTTCGAACCCGATAACTTTGCCTGGAGAAACAAGCGCTCTAGCCACCCTGCCACTCGACGCCGGGGGAGAGGATGTATGAAACTATAATAGAATGACGTAACTTTACCAAATTTAGTAAACAGATATCAGGTGCGAATTAACATGAAAAACCCAAATAATTAATAGCTATTCCGCTGAACAATGAATAGTTGTGAAGTAGTTAAACATTGCTTGGGCTTGTTGTAAGGCAAAGGAATTTAGACTGTACTTAAATCATTGTCACTCTTTAGCACCCAAAGAAGTTTAGGCCTTCAGCAAACTTATGCCAGGTCTTCCTGTCCGTGACCTTCAGGTCAAGGTCTTTTCATGTCTTCTTCACCCCCTTCATGTCTGTTTCCAGTTCTCTTCTCCATGGTGTCTCCCTCTACTTAACTTACCCTAGGGATTTCAGAACAAGGACCACCCTGTAATACTATCAACAGGTTTCCTCAGTGTGTATCATATCCATCGCCAGTCTCGAAATAGCAGGCAAAAATTTATTGAATAAAAAGATAATGTGACGGTAGAGAGAGAAGGTGCTGGTCAGTTTAACATTAAGGCATTGTTACCACCAACAGTTTGGGGCATAAGAAGAGAACGTAATATTGTCCTGCTGCTGGGTAAATGTCTGTGGTGGTAGGAGATCACTGTGGGCGTTGAATGTGTTTCGGGGTGGTGTGTGTGTAATGTGTATATCCATATACGCGAATGTCATAAGTCCTCTCATACAAACACACCATAGCCACATTGGGTCAGGAAACAGTGGAACTCGTTCTGACTCGTACATAGTTTATTAACACCACAACACACGTAGACATCATGGAAACACAGTTCACAGCATAAACATGACGCATCAGATAAGTAAGTCCATGAGAACTTAGTTACAGGTAACAAAATCCAAAGTACATAGGCTGCCGAACATAGCAGCTCACGTTTCATAAAGGTTTACATCAATATCTTTATAAATGATGATGATGGTGGCCGGTATAATCCATGGCCTCTAGAATCTCAAACGTATCAACAAAACACTCCCACTGGTCGCTTACACAGCGGCACACTATATCTTCTAATAACAGGGAAAAAATCCATCATAGGAACATGAATCAAAACAACGGCCGATACAATCCATGGCCTCTATAACAAATCCATCAGAATTCTTACAATATATATATAATGCCGGCGTACTCCCTGGCATTTGGGTAATATCTCTTTAAAACAAATCTTAAATTCCTGGGAGAAAGAACATTCCCAACAATAATCTCTTTACCTTTACTTCAAAAAAATATCCTCTTCAATTATCAAATTCCCTTCATCCAAAAAACACACAAATACGCTGGAACACACTAGCGAGATGGGACGACCATCCCGAAGCTCTGCCAGGAACACACTGTCACGAGATTACAGCTTCTCAGAACAGCTCAGTACAAATTACTCATGCGCGAACTAACCGCGTGAGACTATCGCTCAGCTCACCCGTCTCTTTCCCCAAACTACCACTAAGAACCTTCGAAAACTTTCTTTATCTTATTTTTAAAATAAACTAACAACTACTCAGTTGAGCTATGTTCAAAAATTACGCGAGCATGAAGCCCCCAACTAAAAAATCATCTCATCACCAAAGCATGCTAGCTAACGTGTGTAAAAAAATCCGACCCATACATACAAATCTTTAACACCTAACTCCCATTAATAAAACATGACTTAAGAGGCATGGAGAAAAGAGAATAACTCTGTGGAAACACCGCACTAGGGACAGGGCGGGCCCTGTGTAGTTCCTGGACGTCTCTGGTGAGGCAAAGAAAGAATAGGACTACTGCACCCTCGGGCATGTCGACCAAAGCGGCGAATATGAGGCTGTGCACGGGGCTAAACAATCATATTACATAAAACAAATAGACCCAGAAAAACCACCGCTGCAAGAGATTTGTGACTTTTGTGCAGGCTTTCTGTGGAACCATCTACAGTCGTGGCTACTTTGTGCAGGCTTTCTGTGGAACCATCTACAGTCGTGGCTGCTTTGTGCAGGCTTTCTGTGGAACCATCTACAGTCGTGGCTGCTTTGTGCAGGCTTTCTGTGGAACCATCTATAGTCGTGGCTGCTTTGTGCAGGCTTTCTGTGGAACCATCTATAGTCGTGGCTGCTTTGTGCAGGCTTTCTGTGGAACCATCTACAGTCGTGGCTGCTTTGTGCAGGCTTTCTGTGGAACCATCTATAGTCGTGGCTGCTTTGTGCAGGCTTTCTGTGGAACCATCTATAGTCGTGGCTGCTTTGTACAGGCTTTCTGTGGAACCATCTACAGTCGTGGCTGCTTTGTACAGGCTTTCTGTGGAACCATCTACAGTCGTGGCTGCTTTGTGCAGGCTTTCTGTGGAACCATCTATAGTCGTGGCTGCTTTGTGCAGGCTTTCTGTGGAACCATCTATAGTCGTGGCTGCTTTGTACAGGCTTTCTGTGGAACCATCTACAGTCGTGGCTGCTTTGTGCAGGCTTTCTGTGGAACCATCTATAGTCGTGGCTGCTTTGTGCAGGCTTTCTGTGTGTGGTGAAGTGGGATGTTATAAATACTTATAGGGAACTTAGTGTACTGACTGAGATCAGCTGTGAAGGTATCTATATCTATTAAGAGTAGTGTATTATAGATAACCTTACTTGCTACCACATATCTATATATCTCAGTCAGAATTATTCTGGAATAGTGTGATGCTACGTTATGTGTCTAGGGTATGAGTATGGTGAAGTGTAAGTCACAACAACAGACAGATAAACAATTTAATTTAATCCACTACTCTTAACAACACTGTGACACTCACATACATATAACACTCTATGAGAATAGCTTAAAGAAGTCACTCGTAACGGTTCAAATAACAATATGTATTCATTACTAGCATGAATGAATATGTGTCCTGATTCAACTACAAGGGAACCAGGAATCACAATCAATTTAAATTACAAGTTATGTACAGAATGTATTTAATATGAATATTGTAGTGACATATATTATTACAAATGTTCTATGTGTGTCAGTTGTGTAGTAGTAAAATGAGGTAATACTGGTTTTGTTTTGTTCAAGCTCTGTTGGTATTTGTCATCATGACTTCAATAGTTTGTCTTTAGGGACCAGTATTGGAGATGTTCACAGTTCCTGATTTTAAGACAAGTAAATTCCCCTCTGAATAGTATTTTTTATAAAGTTATTTCAAGATGAGGGGGCATAATGTTGAGCTCAGCTGGCCAACTCTGCTTATCTTGAGTGATGGCGGCAGGAAAGGACTCCTCTGCTCGAATTCTCCTCTGGGCTCAGGAGACACCTCACTGATAGCTAAAAAGACCAAGGAGTATGCTGTCCGACTCTGGATTCAGCAAATCTCTGACCAGATGCTGCTCAGTACCATCAAGACCACTGTCCCTGAAATCAAGAAGGATGTACCTTCTACTTCATAACTAATTTATATTCTCTTTTACACTGATCACAATACAGCACAAACATTGCGTTCAGAGCGTTAGGCCAACAGTCAGCTTCATTTGAAATACTTTATTCCAGTATTACCCTTCTTAATGGTTACTACGCCTCTGCACTTCCAGCATTATTTCTTTCTAGTCAATCATCCAGGTGTCAGTGTACTGTTTGGCCATTCCATGCCGTTTTACTTCTCTCCGACACCCTCTGTTCAGGCTGGAGCATTTTAGGCTTTACCTCACGTTTGCCACTGAACTACACATATATATACAGGCATAAATCAACAATTCACATTCAATTTTCATTAAAAGATATTAAATGGTTCAAGCTTACCACAATTCATACGAATAACACAGATACGTTGATTAGCAATGAATTCTGGCACAAACTGGCACAAATTCCTATCTGCTTATGTTCCAGGCTTTTATTTTACACAAATATGAGCTGGCTTCAACGCACTGATGCTTTATCAAGCTTTTTTAAACAAGTGGTTTCGAACTAACGCTCCCAAGTGTGTATATCAGCGAGACTGGCCAATGAGCCACGTTTCGACAAGTGTTTGAAAAAATGTTATCTTTTCCCGTCTCCCCTAACAACCAAGATAGTATTTATAGCCCGACCAATCGTGGTTAGGCTTTCATTTGTTGCGCTCCAATCAATTTGAAGTTTACATGGTAGGCTATTTCTGTAACGTAAATTTTTTTCAAACACGTTAAAAAAAATCTTATGAGCAGAAATGATTTTATGCTGTCAGGCACCCCCAATATTTTATTTTGGGTATAATTTATTAATTCCTGGACTATTTGCGTAACGTTTTACATATTATTTGTCAGCAAGCCCTAAGGAACCCAAAAATACTAATTTAAAGGAGCTACGTGGCTGCGTTCAAAATATGCAATTTCTTCTACCTCCTGTTTCGAAGATGTGCTGTCTGGGTACTGTTATGTGTTCAAACGTAAACCCATCTAATGTTGTCTTTTCTAATAAGAGTTTGTTATGATTTATAAACCTAACTCTGGGAAAGGGTAGTGTATTTTATCACTGTCCGTCTGAAAAAGTTAGTGCTTGTAGACTTACACGCGTGATGCCAGCATTTGTATATCGCGCGTCGCGTGTTGCATGCGTTCCTGATTTTCAGCCCTCCCCTCTCGCTATCCTTTTGTCCATCTGTTCGTTCGTTTTGGTAACGTAATATAATTAATGTTAGGATTAATTTAGGTCATTACGCAGTACGTCTCAATGTTTTTCTTAGAAATGCAGCACACGTTTCATTGAAGAAGGCGGGTAATAATACAGTAAGCTTTTATATCAACGTGAAAGCGTTACAATTTGCAGACGAAGCAGAAAACAAGGGGATTTCGAGTACATTCTTTGTGACAGCACTGTCATTTTACCATTGTTCTTTTCTTTATTTATTTTATTTGTTAGGCTTCATATTTACCTAATAATTTATATATGTGGATTAGAATATTTCATGACACCTTCCCTCTTAAAACAGACATTATATGTCAGTCCTTTATTCTATATACACATAGAGAAATTTATTATTATTTCTGGGGTTTACGGTGATTCTCATCACACGGATGGCGGCTTAAAAAATCCGCTCCCAGATTGGTTTTTCCAGATATATATTCAATGCTAAAATTATATGGAGCCAGAAGCAAAGACCATCGGAGTAACCTAGAGTTCTCATGCTTAGCCTGTGCTAAAAACGATAAAGGTTTGTGGTCAGTTTGCAACTTAAATGCCTTCCCATATAGATAAATATTGAATTTCTTTATTGCCCATATTACTGCAAGACATTCTTTTTCGCTAGTTGAGTAGTTGATTTCAGCTTTATTCAACTTTCTGCTAGCATATGCCACTGGGCTTAATTCCCCATCCAATGCATCTGATTTCTGTAGTAAAGTTGCACCTAACCCAATATTACTTGCATCCGTCCTTACTATGAATTCTTGACTTAAGTCAGGTAATTTCAAAATGGGTTTACTTGTGAGCTTTTCCTTCAATTCTTGGTAAGTCATTTCACATTGTGGTGTCCATGTAATGCGATCTGGAAGTCCTTTACGTGTCAATTCCGTTAAAGGTGCACATATGGAATTAAAGTTTTTGATATACTTCTGGTAGAAACCACATAATGAGACAAAGGATCTCACGTCCTTCTTGGTTTGTGGTCTCGGGGCTTTCTGTAGTTTCTCTAAGTTCTTTGGGTCAGGGGTCATGTTTCCCTGATAAACTGTGTGTCCCAAAAATTCCAATTCTTTACATCCAACGCAACATTTGGTTGGTCGGGCTGTTAAATTTGCCTCCCTAAGTCGAGTAAACAGCATGTTCAGAGAGTCAATGTGTTCCTCAAATGTTTCTGTTGCTATAAGGATATCATCCATAAAATTTGTTATACAGGGATTATTCAGAGGATCCAATAATTTTCTCATCATTCTAGAGAAGACACTAGGCGCATTCTTCAATCCAAATGGCAATCTATTAAACTCATAGTGTCCTTCTGAGGTACTAAAAGCTAGGTATGGTCTAACCTCAGGCTTTACTGGAATCTGATAGTATCCTTTACTCAGATCCACTTTTGAGAAATATTTAGCTTTATTTAACCTGGCAAACAGCTGATTTGTATCCGGCAATGGATCCACCTGTCCTTCTGTAATAGCATTCAGTCTCCTGTAATCTATACAGAGTCTATGTTCTCCAGAGGGCTTCCTTAAGAGTACCACCCCGGAACTATACGAAGACTCACTGTGCGAAATAATTCCTTCCTTCAACAGATAGTCTATCTCTTCCTTCAAAGCTTTTTCCTTAGCAAACGGAATCGAATATGGTTTCATACAGACAGGTGTGGAGTCTATGAGTTTCATATCATATTCCAATAGGTTTGTATGCCCTGGTCGGTCTGTTAACACCTCTGCATGATTATTTAGAACCTGTTGCACTCTCTCTTTCTGAGTTTTCGTTAAATGTGTACTGATTTTCACCTGTGCTGCTGTCTCACAGGGGTGTAATGGATATTCAAATGATGAAAGTGGTTCCTTTTTCATCTCCATGGCGATGGACAAGGTCAACAAGTGTGTCTCTTCCTGATGTTCTCTTTCCAAATATTTCTTCAGGAGATTCACATGATAGATTTTTTTCTTTCCCCTTCTTATCTATCTTATAATTTGTTCTAGACACCTTCTCTAGAACTGTATATGGACCCTGCCATCCAATTTGTAACTTATTCTGACTCCCAGGCAAAAGAAGCAGTACTTTCTCTCCCACAGCCAAATTTCTGTCTTTCGCCTTCCTGTTATAATAGGCAGCATGTTTCTTCCTGGCTTGTTTCAAATTTTCATTGGCAAGTTTCCAGCCAGTTTTTAACCGAGTGGTCAGCTCATTCACATATTGGTATGAAGATGTAATGTTTTCCTCTGCCTTTTCATCAGTCCACGTTCTTAACAAAGCTACATATGGACCTTTAATTGTGTGGACCTATTTGTCCATGCACCGGTATGGTCTCTTCCACTTGAAGCTTTATAGTGATGATTTTTCCTCCCAGAATTATCATTCACAAAACGACCGCTACCAATTTTTCTTTGGGGCTTTCTCCCCTCTTAAAATTCTTGATGAGAGATTTCCTCCCTACATCCTCTTCCTCCAGTTTGTTTAAGTCCGATTGAGGGATTTTCGGCTTATCCTGGGGTAAGACATCTCTTTGCACTCTCCGCATAGTGGCCATTGTAAAACAGTTAAGTGAAGCTTGTCCGTGAAAAGGGGCTTCCCATTCCATTTGGTCCACTTTATCAAATCTATATTTCTTTTTATTGTCAGGCCTAATTTTGCCTCGTGGCGTGTCCAGGTCCTGATCCATGTTCCCACTTGTGGGTGTTCCCTCATGTGCTATGCTACACCTTTCTACAAAGTTCTCAATGTCCCATCTTGCTTTGGGCCAATAATAATTGTGAGCCACCTTTTGAATGATGGTACCTATCTTCTCATGGTCCCCATCTGGTTTCACATGTAGGCTCCTTATTAATTCTGTCCTATATCTTTTTGGAAGAACCAGCTGTCCCTGACCTTTGGATCTAGCTCCAGTCTTCCTATACATCAACTTGTTTTTCATGTAAAAATCTCCCTTGCCTGGAGTTGTATGACAAGTTGACAATTTTCTGAAACAAGGCTTGAGTGTTTTATCCCCAGCCTGTGCCTTCCTCATCTCTTCTGGAGTGGTATCCAACATAATATCCTCCTCCTGTCTTGAGGTCGACCTGACCTGAAGGGTTGCCATATACACAGGTTTCCTTCTGCAACGGTCAGTGTCATGATTGTCCATCTGACAATTCTTACACCACCTTTTTCCTTGGTTGAAAGATTTTCTTTCATTATATTTCCTTTCATCGAATTGTGGGAATTTATTTTTATTTTCATACCGTGGCCTATCAATTTGGTGCTTACCTTTATTTTGATCCCTAGGATCAAATTTATTAAAGTTCTGTGGTGCCCTAAAGTTATCCACCTGTTTCTTTTTATTACCTGTTACCTCTGCTTGAGCTGCTTGATACCTTTCAGCAACATTTAGCAACTCACCCAGCCTCTCTGCACCTTGTTCCATGAGAAACTTTCTCAGGTCTGGAGCCATGGACTCTCTTAGTTGCTCTATAAGGACCATTTCCTTAAGATCTTGGGTTTTCCCCAGAGAAGTCCATTTCTCCAAGTATGTCTCTATGCGTGCAGAGAACTGGTGATAGGTTTCACCTGACAGTAGTTTAGCATTCCTAAATTTTTTCCTGTAAAACTCTGCATTCTTTTCATACCTTAACAAAAGAGCCTGCTTTAGCATGTCATAATTTTCCTGATCACCTCTGCTCATTTTTGCAAAAACTTCATAAGCTGCCCCACGAAGTCCCTGAGATAACTTTAAGCTCCACCTTTCTCTCTCTAACCCATACGTGGTAGCTAATAGTTCGTACCTATTTATATAGCTCTCAATATCATCGTCTTTCTCAACAAAATGATCTAAATGAAAATTCATAGCTGAGGTCGAGGCTCCCTGAGTAACCGTAGCATCAGAGGCAAAGGGACTGGCACCATTTTCAGGAGCATGGCCTTGAAACTCAAACTCCCTTAGTCGTAACTCATGTTCCCTTTGTAATCTCTTCTCCTCCTTTTCTGCTTCCCTCTCTGCAGCTAATCTCTTCTCTTCTCTTTCTGCAGCTAATTTCTTCTCTTCTCTTTCTGCAGCTTGTCTTCTTTCCTCGGCTTCCAATGCTTTAGCCTCTTTGTCAGCCTCAATCTGCAACCTCTTAGTCTCAGCCTCAGCTTGCAACCTCTTAGTCTCAGCCTCAGCTTCAAATTGTAACTTCTTAATTTCCCTGTCAGCCTCTAACTTTCTTTCGGCTTCAAACCTTCTTTCTTCGCGTTCAATAAATTTGTCACATTCCGTCGTGACATAGGCAACCATAACTTGCCCATCTAATCCTAACTCTTTTGCAGTCTGAACCGCAGCAGATCGAAATTTGGCCAGGTCCGCCATTGTCTATTATGTAAATTTATACAATGTCTAACCAACAATTCAATCTCTAATGGACAACACAGGCACCGTGAGCTCAACCTTATTTAATTCCACCCAAGGATACCTTTTAATTCTTATATTCCCTGAAGTGAATTACCCCCAATATTTTTAATAGTTAAAGATTCAAAATCCCAAGAGCGAGACCCCAATATATGTGGTGAAGTGGGATGTTATAAATACTTATAGGGAACTTAGTGTACTGACTGAGATCAGCTGTGAAGGTATCTATATCTATTAAGAGTAGTGTATTATAGATAACCTTACTTGCTACCACATATCTATATATCTCAGTCAGAATTATTCTGGAATAGTGTGATGCTACGTTATGTGTCTAGGGTATGAGTATGGTGAAGTGTAAGTCACAACAACAGACAGATAAACAATTTAATTTAATCCACTACTCTTAACAACACTGTGACACTCACATACATATAACACTCTATGAGAATAGCTTAAAGAAGTCACTCGTAACGGTTCAAATAACAATATGTATTCATTACTAGCATGAATGAATATGTGTCCTGATTCAACTACAAGGGACCAGGAATCACAATCAATTTAAATTACAAGTTATGTACAGAATGTATTTAATATGAATATTGTAGTGACATATATTATTACAAATGTTCTATGTGTGTCAGTTGTGTAGTAGTAAAATGAGGTAATACTGGTTTTGTTTTGTCATCATGACTTCAATAGTTTGTCTTTAGGGACCAGTATTGGAGATGTTCACAGTTCCTGATTTTAAGACAAGTAAATTCCCCTCTGAATAGTATTTTTATAAAGTTATTTCAAGATGAGGGGGCATAATGTTGAGCTCAGCTGGCCAACTCTGCTTATCTTGAGTGATGGCGGCAGGAAAGGACTCCTCTGCTCGAATTCTCCTCTGGGCTCAGGAGACACCTCACTGATAGCTAAAAAGACCAAGGAGTATGCTGTCCGACTCTGGATTCAGCAAATCTCTGACCAGATGCTGCTCAGTACCATCAAGACCACTGTCCCTGAAATCAAGAAGGATGTACCTTCTACTTCATAACTAATTTATATTCTCTTTTACACTGATCACAATACAGCACAAACATTGCGTTCAGAGCGTTAGGCCAACAGTCAGCTTCATTTGAAATACTTTATTCCAGTATTACCCTTCTTAATGGTTACTACGCCTCTGCACTTCCAGCATTATTTCTTTCTAGTCAATCATCCAGGTGTCAGTGTACTGTTTGGCCATTCCATGCCGTTTTACTTCTCTCCGACACCCTCTGTTCAGGCTGAGCATTTTAGGCTTTACCTCACGTTTGCCACTGAACTACACATATATATACAGGCATAAATCAACAATTCACATTCAATTTTCATTAAAAGATATTAAATGGTTCAAGCTTACCACAATTCATACGAATAACACAGATACGTTGATTAGCAATGAATTCTGGCACAAACTGGCACAAATTCCTATCTGCTTATGTTCCAGGCTTTTATTTTACACAAATATGAGCTGGCTTCAACGCACTGATGCTTTATCAAGCTTTTTTAAACAAGTGGTTTCGAACTAACGCTCCCAAGTGTGTATATCAGCGAGTCTGACCAATGAGCCACGTTTCGACAAGTGTTTGAAAAAATGTTATCTTTTCCCGTCTCCCCTAACAACCAAGATAGTATTTATAGCCCGACCAATCGTGGTTAGGCTTTCATTTGTTGCGCTCCAATCAATTTGAAGTTTACATGGTAGGCTATTTCTGTAACGTAAATTTTTTTCAAACACGTTAAAAAAAATCTTATGAGCAGAAATGATTTTATGCTGTCAGGCACCCCCAATATTTTATTTTGGGTATAATTTATTAATTCCTGGACTATTTGCGTAACGTTTTACATATTATTTGTCAGCAAGCCCTAAGGAACCCAAAAATACTAATTTAAAGGAGCTACGTGGCTGCGTTCAAAATATGCAATTGCTTCTACCTCCTGTTTCGAAGATGTGCTGTCTGGGTACTGTTATGTGTTCAAACGTAAACCCATCTAATGTTGTCTTTTCTAATAAGAGTTTGTTATGATTTATAAACCTAACTCTGGGAAAGGGTAGTGTATTTTATCACTGTCCGTCTGAAAAAGTTAGTGCTTGTAGACTTACACGCGTGATGCCAGCATTTGTATATCGCGCGTCGCGTGTTGCATGCGTTCCTGATTTTCAGCCCTCCCCTCTCGCTATCCTTTTGTCCATCTGTTCGTTCGTTTTGGTAACGTAATATAATTAATGTTAGGATTAATTTAGGTCATTACGCAGTACGTCTCAATGTTTTTCTTAGAAATGCAGCACACGTTTCATTGAAGAAGGCGGGTAATAATACAGTAAGCTTTTATATCAACGTGAAAGCGTTACAATTTGCAGACGAAGCAGAAAACAAGGGGATTTCGAGTACATTCTTTGTGACAGCACTGTCATTTTACCATTGTTCTTTTCTTTATTTATTTTATTTGTTAGGCTTCATATTTACCTAATAATTTATATATGTGGATTAGAATATTTCATGACACTGTGGAACCATCTACAGTCGTGGCTGCTTTGTGCAGGCTTTCTGTGGAACCATCTACAGTCGTGGCTGCTTTGTGCAGGATTTCTGTGGAACCATCTACAGTCGTGGCTGCTTTGTGCAGGCTTTCTGTGGAACCATCTACAGTCGTGGCAGCTTTGTGCAGGCTTTCTGTGGAACCATCTACAGTCGTGGCTGCTTTGTGCAGGATTTCTGTAGAACCATCTACAGTCGTGGCTGCTTTGTGCAGGATTTCTGTAGAACCATCTACAGTCGTGGCTGCTTTGTGCAGGCTTTCTGTGGAACCATCTACAGTCGTGGCAGCTTTGTGCAGGCTTTCTGTGGAACCATCTACAGTCGTGGCAGCTTTGTGCAGGCTTTCTGTGGAACCATCTACAGTCGTGCCCAATGGGCTGATCACCCGTTGGCTTGTCACACCGATTACGGAAACAACGTCAGATGGATCTATTTGTTGTTGCCCTAAAGACGCCGCTAGGCGTGATGGGAAACTACAACAGAGAAAATCAATCTGCTGTTGCCCTTAAGACGCCACAAGGCGTGATGGCCTCTGACTGCTTGGTCGGTCTTTGGCTAAGGACGGAAGAAGAAGAGAAGAAGATCTACAGTCGTGGCTGCATGCTGCATAAGAAGCTCAAAGGAAAATAATGATGATGATGATGATGATGAAGCCTTGAGCACTCTAATCCTGAAATGCGCTAAAGAAAATGGATAAAAATAAGATAATAATTTTTCCTTTCATTCATAGGCTCTACAAATTTCTTACACCTTAGGCACGCCTAATTAGAAGTCCGGTCCGGGATGGAGTGGCTGAAATAATTGCTCACAGACTGCTCGAAAAGCTAACTACCGTCGCTGATGCTTCTGTGGATGCTTGACTGAAAAAGTGGGACAAGAAAGAAAGAAAGAAAGCGAAAGAAGATATGAGCTTAGTAAGCCTTTACTTTTATAAGCATACATAATTATACACTAAACACACACTCGACGAAATTAGTTCGTCCCTGTTTGTGAGCGGTTGAGTTCTTTCAGATCACTGTTGTTTTCTGAGATATGTCCACTCTGTTTTGGGTCTGTTAGATGCTTTGTTATTCATAGATCGAGAACAACATACATCATTCTGAGATGGCGCCAGTGGATGTTATTGAAAATGAGCTCATGAGCCTACCTGATATTCTCGGAGGCGTTAAGGTTGTGAGATAAAGAATGCGTCAACATGTCACTTCCTGTAGATATTAGTCACTGGAACAGTGATTTGCAACTGGTGGTTTGCAAAAGGTCTAGCAGCGAATAGCAAAAAGTTTTCGGATGGTGGCTGAGCAAAACTATTTGAATTTTTTTTATTTTAAATCTTTTGTTAAAGAAGATTTTAAACAAAAGTTTTCCAACAAAGTGACACTGAAATAAAAACTGTAGACCAAATAAATTTTCAGAATTCTATGAACATGTTTTTTAAAAGTCTAGTCAGAACACTCAGACGGAGAGGAAGACTTTAAGACTTTTTATTTTTTTTTATTTTTAATAACGATTTATCTTTGTCGATGGCGATTGTGCCAGCTAGCTTATCAGTTAAGACCAATTGCCATCTCTGCACCAAACTTTGATTGCAACGTATTTCTAACATTGTTTCCTGCCTCTTGCCTTGATTGCACTCTCTACTAAACTGATTCCTGCTTCTTCCCTTTGCGGTATACTATTCCATGCAATTTCTAGTCTCTTGCCTTGATGGTATAGTTTATTTATTTCCTGTCTCTTGTCTTGATGGTACACTAAACTAAGCTATTTCCTGCTTCTTGCCTTGATGGTACACTCTACTAAGCTATTTCCCGTCTCTTGCCTTGATGGTACACTAAATTTATGTCCTGTCTCTTGCCTTGATGGTACACTAAATTTATGTCCCGTCTCTTGTCTTGATGGTACACTATACTTAGCTACTTCCTGCTTCTTGCTTTGATGTACACTCTACTAAGCTACTTCCGGTCTCTTGCCTTGATGGTACACTAAATTTATGTCCCGTCTCTTGCCTTGATGGTACACTAAATTTATGTCCTGTCTCTTGCCTTGACGGTACACTAAATTTATTTCCTGTCTCTTGTCTTGATGGTACACTATACTTAGCTACTTCCTGCTTCTTGCTTTGATCGTACACTCTACTAAGCTACTTCCGGTCTCTTGTCTTGATGGTACACTCTACTAAGCTATTTTGTGTCTCTTGTCTTGATGGTATACTTAATCTTCTTCCTGTCTCTTGTCTTGATGGTTCACTCTACTAAGCTATTTCGTGTCTCTTGCCTTGATGGTACACTAAATTTATGTCCTGTCTCTTGCCTCGATGGTACACTAAATTTATTTCGTGTCTCTTGTCTTGATGGTACACTCTACTAAGTTATTTCCGGTCTCTTGTCTTAATGGTACACTCTACTAAGCTATTTCGTGTCTCTTGTTTTGATAGTACACTCTACTAAGCTATTTCGTGTCTCTTGTTTTGATGGTGCACTCTACTAAGCTTTTTCGTGTCTCTTGTCTTGATGGTACACTCTACTAAGCTATTTCGTGTCTCTTGTCTTGATGGTATACTTAATCTACTTCCTGTCTCTTGTCTTGATGGTACACTCTACTAAGCTATTTCGTGTCTCTTGCATTGATGGTACACTAAATGTATGTCCCGTCTCTTGCCTTGATGGTACACTAAATTTATGTCCTGTCTCTTGCCTTGATGGTACACTAAATTTATTTCCTGTCTCTTGTCTTGATGGTACACTATACTTAGCTACTTCCTGCTTCTTGCTTTGATCGTACACTCTACTAAGCTACTTCCGGTCTCTTGTCTTAATGGTACACTCTACAAAGCTATTTCGTGTCTCTTGTCTTGATGGTATACTTAATCTTCTTCCTGTCTCTTGTCTTGATGGTACACTCTACTAAGCTATTTCGTGTCTCTTGCCTTGATGGTACACTAAATTTATGTCCTGTCTCTTGCCTTGATGGTACACTAAATTTATTTCGTGTCTCTTGTCTTGATGGTACACTCTACTAAGCTATTTCCGGTCTCTTGTCTTGATCGTACACTCCACTAAGCTATTTCGTGTCTCTTGTTTTGATGGTACACTCTACTAAGCTATTTCGTGTCTCTTGTTTTGATGGTACACTCTACTAAGCTATTTCGTGTCTTTTGTTTTGATGGTACACTCTACTAAGCTATTTCGTGTCTCTTGTTCTGATGGTACACTCTACTAAGCTATTTCGTGTCTCTTGCCTTGATGGTACACTAAATTTATGTCCTGTCTCTTGCCTTGATTGTTCACTAAATTTATTTCGTGTCTCTTGTCTTGATGGTACATTCTACTAAGCTATTTCCGGTCTCTTGTCTTGCTGGTATACTCCACTAAGCTACTTCCGGTCTCTTGTCTTGATGGAACACTCTACTAAGCTACTTCCGGTCTCTTGTCTCGATGGTACACTCTACTAAGCTACTTTAGGTCTCTTGTCTTGATGGTACACTCTACTAAGCTATTTCGTGTCTCTTGTTTTGATGGTATACTCTACTAAGCTATTTCGTGTCTCTTGTTTGATGGTATACTCTACTAAGCTATTTCGTGTGTCTTGTTTTGATGGTACACTCTACTAAGCTATTTCGTGTCTCTTGTTTTGATGGTACACTCTACTAAGCTATTTCGTGTCTCTTGTTTTGATGGTAGACTCTACTAAGCTATTTCGTGTCTCTTGTCTTGATGGTACACTCTGCTAAGCTACTTCCAAACTGTTGCCTAGATGGAGCGCTCAAATAAGCTATTTCAGATCTCTTACCTTGGTAGTACACTCTTATAAATAGTTTACTGTCTCTTTACGTGATGGTACACTCTGCTAAACTACTTCCGGTCTCTTGCTTTGATGGTTCACTTTTATAAGATATTTCCTTTCTCTTGATTTGATGGTGCACTCTGCTAAGCTGTTTGCATGTCTATTGTCTTGATAGTAAACTCTGCAATTTCCTGTCTCTTGACTTGATGGTCCGCTAGCAAGCTATGTCCAGTCCATCGCTTCATGTTTAGTTTTACACAAATAGTGCGTTGGTCCTCTTGCCCGTTGCCGTCAACTGTTCGTCCTGTTGTAGTTTTCAACAATGTGTTATGTTTCTTTATATTTCAAAATGTTTCATTTGTCTAATTTTGTTATCTTTCATTAATTCTCTGTTCATTTCTATTTTTATTCCTCTAGAACTTCGTTAACTCTATTCCTCTGTTCTCACGAGACATTTCTCATTGCTCTAAAATGTATGCACATTTTAAAGACATAAATTCTTTCTTACAACGGCTTTTTGTTCATTATCCATGCTGCTGCACCGTACAATAATGATTTTTAATAATTTTAATCAGAATTATAATCCTTAATATTTTTAGTTAAAGTTGGTCCATGTAGGTGGATTATTTATATACTACTGGACAAAAGTTAAGGGCCGCCAGTCAGTTTAGACAAGGTTTATATAATTCTTCCTGAGCAGGGTCGATTTTACAAATGTCCGGTAGCTTGAAATCTCTCAAGAAGTCTCTGAATGGTAGAGTGGGACACTGCTAAACGTCTTGCAACATGACGAACAGATTGACCATCCTGAATCCATGCCATGGCTCGACCACGGTCTACAGTGCTGAGACTTCTCCTTGGTGGCATGGCTAATGCAGTGATCATTTCGACCACTTGTCAACTGATTTATTGCATACCAACGGTGAACACTCTTTACCGATGATTATTTTCCACGTGCATTCAAATTCAACTCACTTTTTCACCTTCTGAACTAGTGGGGCGTGTTGCAAAAACCACGAGTTTTTGCAGCAACAATGGCAATTTTCACGTGCGGGTTAAAGTGACCCAGGATTTGGACATTTAAAAAAAATTAACCTAGTGCACACAGAAATGTATACACATTTCTCTGAGCTCAGTTTTAATGACATTTTCACTTGTCTTTAGGGAGCCGCGCTAGCGTAGTGGTTACAACACCGCTCTGGCGACCGGGTGATACAGGATCAAACCCGGGCGACGGCATTTGAGGATTTTTCGTCGACCGGGATTTGGACTGGATTAACTCGAGACCTGGCGAAGATATTTGAAGGAGTGTCGTCGACCAGGGACTGGCGGCTCCTGAGCCGACCCAGCTGCAATGGGTACCTCCGAAATCGGCGAGTATTTGCCTGAATGGCGAGGGACACCTGTCTCTGTACAAGAAATAAAGGGATACTCACGTAAAATCAATGTCAGGCTAGACATAAATAATAACCTGAGATTTCGCCTCGAGTATTAGCGGGCGTACGAAAAAAAAAAAAAACTTGTCTTTACAGTTTTGTCGCATGTTACGCTTTCTTCTTCTTCTTCAGTCCTTAGCCACCGACCGTCAAAGCAGTCAGTGGCCATTACGCCTAGTGGCGTCTTAGGGCAACAGCAGATAGGTTTTCTTTGCCATTATTTCCCATCACGCCTATTGGCGTCTTTAGGGCAACGGCAAATCAATCCATTTGCTGTTGTTTCCGTAATCGAAGTGACTGGCAAACGGGTGATCAGCCCGTTGGTGCATGTTACGCATTGCCTAGTTAAATGTTTGAAGACCGAAAAGTGGGACACCAGTGTTCAGGCCTGAACAGAGAAATGCAGGGGTATTTTCCTGTGTGTATCTAGGGCAGCCAATCAGAGAAGGGGTTTCCCACGGTCAGATAGAATGACTTCGGCGAGTGTATAAGGAAGAATAAATCGTCCGAAATCATGGTTAGAATTAGACATCGGGAAGGAGAACGGAATGACAGACAAGGATGAGAATGGTCTCCTTTTGACGGGAATATCTTCATTTATGTATAGGTACAAGGAAATCAGAAGGGAGTAAGTAGTTGTGAAGAATTTCGCAAGAATAGTGTCCGTGCATTGAGAAATCCTGTGTTTTTCCTATTTATAATTCAATATAAAATCGTTAACACGACAGATATGGGAAAACAACATATGGATATAAAGGTCAACTCATGGAGAACGGAAATATATAACTCCAAAGGCTTGAACTGGAAAAGGTGAAATGCACGAGACCAAGGTTTGAAACACCTCTGGCACAAACCCCCCGAAGTTACAACTTTTTTGGGAAGTTTGCTGGAGTTGCGAGCCTTGTTTCCTGTACGTCCGGTAGCTGCATATATAAGGGCGGACGGAAATGATTTCAAATTCACCGGTCAGGTTTTCGTTTTCAACCAGAATCATACCATTCGAACTACAAGACACCAACGTCCTTTTCAGGACGCCACTACTCGAGATAAGATCGCGTTATCGTCAAAATGCCCAGACATAGGCCACACGCTAAAAAGAGGAAGGTCTACACCAGCCCACCAGCGCAGAACAGCCAGGGTAATCGCAATATCACAATCAACAATGACAGACAGCCAGAGAGCAAGACTGCCCCAAGTACTCGTGCCGGGACCGGCCCTTCTATAACTCCGGACACGACTGAGTTAGCTGTGACATGCGTCGACCCGACTGAGAGTCAGAGTGGCCCGACCCCTTGCCTAGATAAAGAAGACCCAGAACATAAAGAAATATGTAGAGCGTTACGACAGCTGGAGAAAAGAAAACAAGCGCTTCTATCCAGGCTGCACCCACCCGACTCGTCAGCAGTAACCCGGTCTATGACAGAGAAGCCGCACGATGCCGAGATGACAGCCGACCCACCTGCAAGCACTATGAAGGAAGTGATAGAGGCAGATCCTCAACACAGACAGGTACAAGAGGAAGATGTCGCAGAGACAATTTTAGATGCACTTCGAAGACTTGAAGACGGAGACGAGTCCCTTAGGCTCACTCTTCAAGAAGCAACAGTAGAAGTAGCTCCAGACGTGCTGGACATCGAAACCACTGAGAAGCAAGCTACCATTCCTGATCCTGAGGAAAAAAACAGCTGACAACTCAAAGGCTCAGACGCAAGATATCACACCGAATAACCAAGAACAAGATTCGAACCAAGCCTGTAGAAGGAAACAAAGACCAAACACTAAAAATACAAGCTACTCAGAAACGATACAGGAGAGGATTGTTAAGATCACCCAGACGTCAGGAAGTGAGGTCTCACTCAGGGCCCTACCCGACAACAAAGTGATCAACATCCTCGAGGTGATAACTGGACGGAGAGGTATCGCCAAAGTAGGGAGGCACGAAAAGGGAGTAGTGCTTTCTCTCAACAACACAGACAAAACAACCTCGCTGATGATCGAACTGGAATCCGGTCCAAAGGAAATCCAGTTGCCCCACCAAATAAAAGTGGTGGTGGAAAAGTACAAGACAACAAAGAAGTTGGTCATCAGAGGGGTGGATACAAGATGTTCCGAAGGCGACGTCCACAGACGCCTTCAAGCTGAAAACACAAATCTTAAAATCACGCAGGTCGAAAGGCTAAAAACCTGGGCCAAGAAAGATACCAATCTGATGATAGTCACGGTAGAAGGATCGACAAGACCCGAGAGACTGACGCTCGAAACCACAACCAAAAAGACAGAAGCCTATATCCCTCCGGTGATGCAGTGCTCCAACTGCCAGCAGTTCTCGCACACAAAAAAGACGTGCAGGAGAGATGCAGTTTGCCGGTATTGTGCGGGTAGTCACCAATATGGCGACTGCCCCAGGGCAAAGGAGGACCGCAACTACAAAGAAACTAACGAAAACCGTATCTGTGCAAACTGCCACGGAAACCACGGGGCAAGGTACAGAGGATGCCCTGTGTTCCAGGAAACTAAGAGCATCTTGAAGGAGGCCGTGTCTAAAAACATACCCTTCAAAGAGGCCAAACACAGAGTGAATGCGGATGCTACAGAAAAACAGCGCACGATTGACAGAACACAGCTACACAAGCTGACCGCTGAAATCAACGAAATGAAAAGGAAACAGCAGAACGAAAGCAGAAACAAGCAGGATCCCGTAGACGACAAGGACAGCGGTGAAGACATAATAGATATGCAGAGCGCCAGAGAAATGTTACAGAGCGCCCAGGCAATGCTACAGGAAACAAAATCCATCAAACACGAGATAGAAGTTGACATCGCCAAACTCACAGAGCTAAAGGCAGAGAACGAACAAATACTCAAAAGAATTGAAACAACCATCAAACACGAGATAGAAGTTGACATCGCCAAACTCACAGAGCTAAAGGCAGAGAACGAACAAATACTCAAAAGAATTGAATCAGAGAGAAGGATCGTTGAGGATATCCTTACAAAAACTAGAGAACAAAACAAAGAAACGAAAGACAAAATGAAAATCGACATCGTACAGCAAATGTTACTCAATCAAGACAGAGCATTAGCAGCCAGAAACGCTAGAACAGCTACTACCAACGATAATTGAAAAAGCACTGTCACAGATACAGGAGAGCAAGAAGACAAAAGCAACAGAAACTAGTAGCGTAGAAACACACAAAACTAAACGAGCCAGATAGTTGAGGCAGGACATAAAAAACACCATGAGAGCGACACGGCACCACAAACGGACAAAGAGGAATCCAGACAGCCAGCAAGTGGTCCTTTTCAGGACCAGTCACCTCCAGGACTACGAACGAGATACCAGTGAAGACGATAACACCCTATATACCCCAATTATAACCAAACTTCAGGTTGAACAGGGTATCACAGCAACATAGTAGAAGAAAACAACAACAACAACATTTCAAATTCACTTGTACAGCGAAGCAAGACAGAAGGACAACGGCTGGAGAGAGAGGAACGTGCAGAGGCCAATATCTTGTTATTTGCAGCCAGGCAGTTCTGTTACTCCACTAAAGCCAGTCTTTACTGATCTTAATTAGATCCTGCGAGGGTATGTATGTTCCATATAGAAATGTCCTTTGATTGGATTGTTATGTGTTTTTGACAGTTTGCCAAAACAAGGCTTCAATGTGCTGTCTGCTACTTGAGCCTTTTTCATCTCAATCGAATCAAATTTTAATTTGGTGTTCCATCCACCTATAGAAATAAGGTTATAGGCTGGGGGCACATAACTTTGAGTGAACACCTGGGTAATGGTGCCACAAAACAAAGAATAGCCACCCAGTACTACTGGCCAGGTATTACGGAAGACATCAATCGGTATGTAAATTCCTGTCCAGAGTGCACCCATGTAGATTCAGAGACACCCAACTGAGATAGAACGAGAGTAAGAAGAACATTAACTACGGCAAAGCTTACAGTTGTTAGCTGTAGAAATCTACAGCTTAAAAGAGAGGGAGGCTCTGTCGCATGTTACGCATTGCCTAGTTAAATGTTTGAAGACCGAAAAGTGGGACACCAGTGTTCAGGCCTGAACAAAGGAATGCAGGGGTATTTTCCTGTGTGTATCTAGGGCAGCCAATCAGAGAAGGGGTTTCCCACGGTCAGATAGAACGACTTCGGCGAGTGTATAAGGAAGAATAAATCGTCCGAAATCATGGTTAGAATTAGACATCGGGAAGGAGAACGGAATGACAGACAAGGATGAGAATGGTCTCCTTTTGACGGGAATATCTTCATTTATGTATAGGTACAAGGAAATCAGAAGGGAGTAAGTAGTTGTGAAGAATTTCGCAAGAATAGTGTCCGTGCATTGAGAAATCCTGTGTTTTTCCTATTTATAATTCAATATAAAATCGTTAACACGACAGATATGGGAAAACAACATATGGATATAAAGGTCAACTCATGGAGAACGGAAATATATAACTCCAAAGGCTTGAACTGGGAAAGGTGAAATGCACGAGACCAAGGTTTGAAACACCTCTAGCACAAACCCCCCGAAGTTACAACTTTTTTGGGAAGTTTGCTGGAGTTGCGAGCCTTGTTTCCTGTACGTCCGGTAGCTGCATATATAAGGGCGGACGTAAATGATTTCAAATTCACGATATACATCGTTCGTTTTCAGCACTATAACGCGAAGACAGCACTATACTAAAACGAGCGTCCTTTTCAGGACGAACACAGCCATCAGAACTCACTAAAATGACTCGTACCAAGCCAAAAGCGAAAAAGAGGAAAGTATACACAAGCCCTCAAACACTTGTCAGCAGCATCAAGCAAGAACCAACGAAGAACAAACAGAGTCAACCAGAGAGCAAGAATACTCCAACTACCAACTTCGTGGCCAGTCCTTCTCAGAAGGCAAACAAAGCAACCGTTGATACTACAACCGATGAGCGACCCAAAGCTTCGAAGGAAAAGGACAAGAGCAGACTGCCGGAGAGCAGTGCGGCCCCAAGTGCTAGCGTGGAAGTAGATGATGATGAAGACCCAGAACGTAAAGAAATATTGAGAGCGTTACAACAGTTGGAGCAGATGACGGAAAGAATACAGAAAAGGGCAGAAGCACACGTCTCTGGCCAATATTATAAAGACCCAGAATATAAAGACATGTTGAGAGCGCATCAACAGATAAAGCAGATGCAGGAAAGACGAGAGAAAAGAAGACAGGAGCCTGAATCCATGGGGCCACCACCGCACATACCCGAATCGTCAGCAGAAACCCTATCTACCACAGAGATGCTGCACCAAATACCGTTGACACCACCACACGATGCCGAGATGACAGCCGACCCACCTGCAAGCACCATGAAAGAACTGACAGAGACAGCTCCTCAGCAAAGACAGATACAAGAGGAAGATATCGAAGAGACCAATATAGATACACTTCGAAGAATTGACGACGGAGACGAGTTCCTTAGGCTCGCTCTTCAAGAAGCGATAGTAGAAGTAGACCCAGGAGTGCTGAACATCGAAAACACTGAGAAGCAAGCTACCATTCCTGGTCCTAAGGAAACAACAGCAGACAACTCAAGGGCCCAGAAGCAAGATATAACACCTTATAACAAAGAACGGGAGAAAGATTCGAGCCAAGACTGTGGAGGGGAACAAAGATCAAACACCAAAGGGACCAATAACGCAGAAACGATACGGGAGAGAATCGTAAAGATCACCCAGACGTCAGGAAGCGAGGCCTCACTCAGGGCCCTACCCGACAACAAAGTGATCAACATCCTCGAGGTGATAACTGGAAGAAGAGGTATCGCTAAAGTAGGGAGGCACGAAAAGGGAGTCGTGCTTTCACTCAACAAAACAGACAAAACCACCTCGCTGATGACCGAACTGGAATCTAGTCCAAAAGAAGTCCAGTTGCCCCACCAAATAAAAGTGGTGGTGGAGAAATACATAACAACAAAGAAGTTGGTCATCAGAGGGGTGGATACCAGTTGTTCCGAAGCCGAGGTCCACAGACGCCTTCAGGATGAAAACGCAAATCTAAAAATCAAGCAGGTCGAGAGACTAAAAACCTGGGCCAAGAAAGATACCAATCTGATGATAGTTACGGTAGAAGGATCGACAAGACCCGAGAGACTGACGCTCGAAACCACAACCAAAAAGACAGAAGCCTATATCCCTCCGGTGATGCAGTGCTCCAACTGCCAGCAGTTCTCGCACACAAAAAAGACGTGCAGGAGGGATGCAGTCTGTCGATATTGTGCGGGTGGCCACCTATACCGCGATTGTCCCAAGGCGAAGGAGGACAACAACTACAAAACAATAAACTCAAACCGCACATGTGCAAACTGCCTCGGAAACCATGGGGCTAGATACCGAGGCTGCCCGATGTTCCAGGAAACCAAGAGCATCCTGAAGGAAGCGGTTTCCAAAAACATTCCCTTCAAGGAGGCAAAACACAGAGTGGCTGCGGATGTTGCAGAAAAACAACGCACGATAGACAGACGACAGTTACACAAGCTGACCGCTGAAGTCAGAGAAATGAAAATGAAGCTGCGAATCGAAAAAAACAGCAAGCAGGCCGCCGAAGAACCAACCGACAGTGGAGAAGATGCGATAAACATGCAGAACATAAAACACGTGATGGAAGAAATGAAAAGAATCCAGCAACAAGTAGAAACAGATGTCAAGAAACTGAAAGAGCTGACAGAAGAAAACACAAAAATACTCAAAAGAATAGAAGCAGAAAGAATAACCATTGAGGAAATATCATCAAACAGCACGGGAGAAACTAAAACGAACAACCAAGCAGTAAAAGAAATCATCCAAGAAACGCTAGAACAGCTACTACCTACGATAATTGAAAAAAGCACTGTCACAGATACAGGAGAGCAAGAAGACAAAAGCAACAGAAACTATGAGCGTAGAAACACACAAAACAAAACGAGCCAGATAGTTGAGGCAGGACATAAAAAACACCATGAGCGCGACACGGCACGACAAACGGACAAAGAGGAACCCAGACAGCCAGCTAGTGGTCCTTTTCAGGACCGATCACCTCCAGGACTACGAACGAGATACCAGTGAAGACGATAACACCCTATATACCCCAATTATAACCAAACTTTCAGGTTGAACAGGGTATTACAGCAGCATAGTAGACGAAAACAACAACAACAACAAACATTTCAAATTCACTTGTACAGCGAAGCAAGACAGAAGGACAACGGCTGGAGAGAGAGGAACGTGCAGAGGCCAATATCTTGTTATTTGCAGCCAGGCAGTTCTGTTACTCCACTAAAGCCAGTCTTTACTGATCTTAATTAGATCCTGCGAGGGTTCATACTTGTCAACCAAACGTCAGAGGTCAATGATCAAGAATTGCTCGAGGATCAATGCAAATCGCCCCAGCAGTGCCTGGATTGGTAGAAGCACGACCTACTGAAGCTGTACATCTCATATGAACACTGATTATAAAAACAGATGAGTGATATTTGTGACAATCGTGCACCCAAGAAGTGATAACTGTCAATCAAAGTTTTATGATGACAATTTGCGTGATAAACTAGTGAAAGTTATAAAGTGAATAAGACAGTGAAGAAGTCTATTACCTAACTAATTGGAAGAGTCTAAAGAAGTGACATTTTAGTGTAACTTGTAAAAACTGTAAGGGTTTTCGCCAATTTGGTTTTTTTGTATAAATATAACTTTTGTATCACCAGTCACACACAATCACCACAATTAGATAGATGTAAATAAAGAGGATATAAATTGTATTCACCAGCTTTATTCATTCAATATAGTTGATACTGAGTTTGGTTGAATTTTTATTAATATCACAGGTGGTCACATAGCGGAGGTGGCGCAGTAAGGTCTGACTGTTCTCTGAATATTTTCAGTCCAGATACTTTCACAGCCGTGACTATCGAGTGATACCAGTGTACTTCTCTGTCACTGGGACCTCACACATTCTGGCGAGAATACTATTTCTACTCTAGCACTATCATCTCACACATATAAAACCTTCCGCTACAAGTTTGCCAATCAATTATATAAACCTTGTCTAAACTAAATGGCGGCCCTTAACTTTTGTCCAGTAGTATAATTAGTGGTACGCTTTGAGTGTAGTTGTAAGGTAAAGGTAGTCTCATAGCAGACACAGCCGTTGCGGAGTGGGGGAGTGAAGTGTTAGAGCCTTCATTATACTAGGTCCAGCTTCGAGAGGTGAGGTGAAAAATTCCCTCCTTCGCTGCCTTTTTCCTTCCCTAACTCACGAGCAAAGTCAGTTAACCATTTACAATTGGGTATACTGGAGTGTGGTGCCACCTTGTTTCGAACCTGGTACCTTCGCCGTGAGAGACCAGCGCTCTAACCACGGTGTCAGTCGGACTCTGAAGTCTAATGGTACGCTAAGATGTCTTGTTTGAATGTAGTGATTAGCTTAAATGTCTTGTTTGAATGTAGTGATTAGCTTAAATGTCTTGTTTGTTTGTTGTTGCTATTATTTACGTTCCATCTCAGCCATATCTCTCTCTTACAATGTTGGCCGTTAGTTTTGAGCGTTGTGTCGTAGTTTACAGCTGGGCTTCGATATCTGCGCCTATTGGCCCGACACATACGACTTCAGCAAGCAATTGTTACGGGTTTGCTTCCTTGCCACCTCACGCCTATATATATGATATACCTCATGCCCACCCTATAGTGCAGTAAGATGGCTTCATTATTGAGCGTCATTGGAGTTGAGATGCAACTCCGCCCCAGATCTGGGAGGCTCCGTTTCCGGGAACACCACACACAGCCAGTTAAGGCATCGTTTTCCGTGAGACAAAGTGTCTTGTTTGAATGTATAGGTTCGCTTAGATGTCTTGCTTTTATTTAACGATATGCGTTAATGTGTCGCTCGAATTTAGGAGCCATTCTTGTTTCTATAAAGCAAGGCTCAGCAATTGGTCGATCCCGGTCTAACAGTATATCACATAGGATGGTTTGATAAACCTGTATGTAACGAAAACGGAAAAAAGGAAGAATTTTTATGCTGAGGGAATTTCGGACTAACCCTCTTTTCATTCATTCATTCATAACCCTCCATTCCTAAAGGAGCATAGGCCTTCAACAAACACATGCCAAATCCTCCTGTTACGTGCCATCATCTCAAGTTCTTTCCACGTTCTCATCATTTTCATCTCTGTTTCCAACTCTCTTCTCCATGTGCTTATTGGTCTACCTCTGCCTCTCTTTCCCTGGGGGTTCCAGAACAAGGACTGCCTTGTAATGCTATCAACATGTTTCCTCAATGTGTGTCCTATCCATCGGCATCGTCTTCTTCTCATCTCTTGTTCCACTGGCACTTGTCTAGTTCTTGTCATCAGTTCCACGTTGGTAACTTTGTCATACCATTTTAATCCCTCTATTTTATTCAAGCACCCATTTATGAAAGTCTATAGCTTTTTGGTTGTTGTCTTTGTTGTTCTCCGTGTCTCAGAGCCATAAAATAGGACTGACTTCACATTGGAGTTGAAGATTCTTAATTTCTTGTCGGATCCGATTTCTCTTGATCTCCATATATTTCCCAATGCAATGAAAGCTCCTCTTGCTTTTTGTATTCTTATTTTGATATCACTGTCTGTCCCTCCAACTTTGTATAAATTGCTGCCCAGATATGTGTTCGATTCTACATCTTGTATTGGCGCTTCTTCAAGTTCAACCCTGTTTTCATTACCTGCATTTATTCTCATTATCTTTGCCTTTTCCCTGTGTATTTTCAGACCCAATTGCTGTGACCTCTCATCGATTGTTTTCAATTTGTCCTGCATCTGATTACATGCTGAAGTCGGATGTGTCGGACCGAAAGGCGCAAACATCGCATATCCACTGTAAATGGACACAATGCAACCAACGTCCTTTTCAGGACGAACAAAGAAGAAGAATTTTCCACCGGTCTGTCGGTGGGATTGCAGGAGGCAGATCATCCGGCAACGCTAAAAATTACAGTCAATCCTCGCTATTCGCCGGGGTTAAGTTCCTTGAAAACCCCGCGAATACAGAACCATTGGTCCTGTGGGGAAAAGGGGGTTAGGTTCCTGCTGGACCCTGTTCACTAAACACTTTTGCTTTCGATCATCATAAACTCATAATGTTGTGTACCCGTCTTGTAAAAAACAGCTTATTTATTATACTGTTAATTTTATAAATGCGTTTTATACAGTTTTCTTTGTTATAGTACAGTATGTACAATCTTTTGGTGTACCAATACTCACTCACTCACCCATTCACTCACTCTGTCGCTACTCATTCACACATCGACACACAAGCAAACACACACACACACCCATTATTACAAAATTCCTGAAAAATAAACATTGACAACATTTACACAGAACATTTAATGTTAAGAAGTAAAGAAAATTTCATACAGACATCCCATAAATAAGTTTATCTAACACATGTACTTTATCACTGAGGCTCATCACAGCCTTCTTTCGCTTAGTCACACTCGCCAATACACTTGCACTACGCATGGATGCCATTATTAATTTAAAAAATAATCAAAAACAACGTAACACTGCAAAAACGTGGACGAAAAGATGCTCAACAAAGACACGTGTAAACACAACGAAAGTCGCGAGAACAAGGAGCCAGCCTCTCCTTCCTGCGCAGTAGGCGTCTCGAAATTGTTTGCCTACAGAATACCCGCGAGGTGACCGCGAATGGCAATAAATGTGTTACACTTTATCTCGCGCGAATGAGCGAATCCGCGAATACGGAAAACGCGAATAGCGAGGATATACTGTAAACTTCGCTTATTTCCAACTCCAAATACACAGAAACCTGAAAAAAGGCATGATTTTATCATGATAGATCTTTAGACGGCTCATTGTATCTAAAGTAGATCCCGGCACCTCCTGGGTTGCCTGCCACTGGTATAAAATAATACACTTAGACGTCTTGTATGATTTTAGTGATATGCCAGCGACAAATAAAGTGAAAAAGCTTCAAGTTTTCAGCCTGTGGTAGCTAAACACTGAGGAGATATGAGCAACGTTGGCGTAGCTGGTAGTTCTTTTCAGGGCTTCATCGTGCTAGCAGATAGATAATGTTAGTCTTTTACATGACTTAGTATCTATCGACGCCGTACGCTAACAGTTTTCGCGTTTTTTTTTAAAATGGCAAATTGCGCTCAGATATAACCGACGGACTTAAATATAGGTTGAAAGCTACTTGCCTCGCCACAAGAAGGCACAACCCGCGAGGAAAACAAAATGAAAAGCACTGCACTAAGCGAACTTCTGCCGAGTGTTAACCTTACCTACAACATGGTTGCCAGATGAAAGTTGTGAAAAAAAGCCAAACACCTTCACTAAAAAAGCCAAATTGGCAATCCTGACCTACCAGCGTGATGACACAGTCCTGGCTTACTTGCCGAATTAGATGGTTTTATAATATGTAAATGTAAGTTGACAGATTGATAGATCGTAGACTTATTGTCTGTCCAAGTTTAGGTGTTTAACCAACACGATAAGGTGAACTGGCATTGTTTGGAGCACCGAAAACTTCACCGTTAGACGTGGTATAGATTTGATTCTTACTATTGTTTGGGGATTTTTAGTATAAAACAATTGTTCGGAAATCTCGGTTAGCACCTAGACACTCATGTGTCTTTGTAAAGTTGTTTTTCTGCCACCGAAGCGTCATTGACTCAATAGGCCACTGAGTCATTGTCTTTGTATTACGGGATAATGGTACGGAAATATTACGTGACGTGTACGTTAGTTTTACGCAGGGTCGGCTCCAGGGGAGAGCCAACGGGATCACTGGCTCATGACGCCACTGCTCCGCGGCGTCAGAACTGCCCCACTGAAAAAAAAAAAAAAAGAAACACAATGGATCAATCGTAGGTGAGAATTTTTTTTTAAAGCTTGAATTGCCGTTTACGTCATTTTTATTACGCTAATTCCCCCCCCCCCCCCCCCCTTTCCCCCCACAAAAAAATTGTGATTGAGACGGAGCAAGGGAAATATCATTTTAAAATTATACCTTCATCATCGTGATCATCTTCTTCTTCGTTCGCTTTCAAATAACCACAGCTATCTCTGTTATAAAGCTGGTAGCCTGTCTCAGGATTCTATCGTCATCATACATTTTCTAACTCAACTGGGTTGGAGAAGGCCATGCTCTCCCCCCGCTCCTCTCATGGAGCCGACAGTCTTGGAGGTTGAGTTCTACTGTCTGTTTATCCTCCCCATATGAACACATAGCTGTCTGTCCGATTTTCAGTTTGTTGTACAGATGGTGTTTAAGTCTGCAGTGGCCGATTGTTAGTCTGAAAGTTTTAAATTTTTGGTTATGCACACGTACCGCCCCAGGTTAAAAAACCCAGTTCTATTACTTCACAACACGACGAACTCAGGAGAAAGATCGGTTATACTGACATTAAGTTAGTCGACAAAAGTAATTCAGATGAAAGTATTTTATGTGACCCGGGAAGATACAAGAAAAATTGCTTTTTAAGTCAGATTCTACTGCGTAAATTCGTGTAACCTCTAAAATTAACCTTTCTGCACCCTTCATTAAAGTACACTTACGTCACGGAAAATATAGAGAAGCAAGAAATATGGTGGCGTGAGTTGCGATGTATTCCCGTCAGCGACAGTTTATGAGGGATTGCTAGGAAATTTGCACCTTAAAAAACATAACTATAGGCGGAGGTGTCGCCGGTGTGAGACTTTGATAAGTGCGAAATATTCCGCCTACAGGCTCCTCTTCACTGAATGCCCTTTAGCTCATAAAAGTGATGTTTATCTCAGATATGACTTATATGTAGGTTGAAAGTTACGTGCCTCGCTGCTAGTAGACAAAATCCGCAAGGAAAACAAAGTTGAGAAGCACTGCACTAAGCGAACTCTACCGAGTGTTAACCTTACCTGCCACATCTTCTTCTTCTTTGATCCTTAGCCGCCGACCGTCAAAGCAGTCAGTGGCCATTACGCCTGGTGGCGTCTTGTAGGGCAACAACAAATTGATTCCACTTTGCTCGGTCGGCGGCCATCCTCCGTACAGTGCCCCAACTCTGGTTCATTCTTTGCATCTCAGCCTCCACAGTCTTCCGCCAAGTTGTTTTTGGTCGGCCTCTCTTTTGTTTTCCTTCAGGGGTCCATAGCATAGCTGTTCTTGTGATAGCATCGGGGTCTCTTCTGAGGACATGGCCAACCCAGCTCCAGCGTCTGCCAGCTATGATGGTGTGCATGTCCTCTTACTTGCTCCGAGTAAGCAGATCTTGGTTGGTGATGATATTCGGCCAAAAAATTCGGAGAATTTTTCTTAGACATGTTGTCTGAAAAGAGGACAATTACGACATTTCCTTCTCTGTAACTCTCCAGCTCTTACCTGCCACATGGTTGCCAGATAAAAATTGTGAAAAAAGCCAAACACCTTCACAAAAAAGCCAAATTGGCAATACTGACCTACAAGCGTGATGACACAGTCTTCGTTTACTTAATTAAGGGTACTTGGATAAAAGAACAAACAAGTAGCAACAAGAAATGCTTAGGATGGGATAGTATGAATACTCAAAAGACAAAAAAACACACACACACGCACACATTTTAACAATAAGAGGAAATGACAAATGATGAGTAATGTTTTAACTCTCCTCCCACCT
This sequence comes from Oreohelix idahoensis, assembly GCA_024509875.1. Taxonomy (NCBI): domain Eukaryota; kingdom Metazoa; phylum Mollusca; class Gastropoda; order Stylommatophora; family Oreohelicidae; genus Oreohelix; species Oreohelix idahoensis. The sequence continues at coordinate 29,126 of JAMPIV010015035.1, read as the reverse complement.
TGGAACATGTCATCACAAAAACCGCGATCCTCCCCTTCTTATGTTACGTCACAAATCTCTTATCTCACCCCCTTAACCCATTTTTTGTTAATACTGAAAAGAAAGAACTTAACTAAATGTGAATTAGTTACCTAGTGCAGAAAGAAAAATAACAATCTTTTAAGAAAATAGTGTTTAATTAATTATGTTTTTACAAAGACTGCTTTGCGTGTTCAATGTTGCTAAATTTATGAAACATATCGCTCATTATGGCTTAATTTAATTTCCAACAGTACCAAATAAATTAAATGTATATGTGGTGGGTTTTGATGTTAAAAGAGATAAATATTACTTGTCTACAGAGTGAGGTCAGCTATGCAAGTCCCTGAGTCTAATAGTTGAAGATGATGTTCTCATAGTACCTGACTGCTACCACCCTACGACCTCAATCTGCGATATATTTTGAGTCTATTTTATATTCTTGTGTCTGTTTGTTTATATGGCTTGATGTCTAGGGTAATGCAAACTGTAATGGTGAGTGTATGACAACAAACACAACTTAACTCAATGAAAAGGGATTAAACAAGTCAGGGGTTAAAGTTAGAATAGTATTTTACAATTTTTAATTTCCTGTACCTCAAATCTTTTTTGGTACAGGAATGTTTAAAACTCAAAATGGAATGGGAATATATTTACAGTTTTAATTAAGTCTACAGGACAACTTGTCCTTAAATGTCCAAATGTAAATATTTATAACATGGAAGTCCCTGATGAAGCACTAGTTCCTATGACTGGTCACGATTATGAGGAACGACTTTTCTCATCACTTCCTAAAACTGTTTTATTGCAATAGTGGAGAGTTAAAGTTAAATGAACACTCATTAAGCCCGTAGAAGGTTTGGCTTAACTTAATTTCCTTGAGTAATAGTTGATGACTTTCTCAACAACAGTACATTCGTCTTGACAGTGAGACTTGGAGACTGCTTCAGCACTCTTGCTTCAGAATATAGGCAAATAAACACTGTTGCCTCGAACTCTGCAGCTCCAGTATTACTTTGTGGCACACTGAGTGTTATAGGATGTAACCCTGCAATAAGAGGATTAAGGCCTCCTAAGTATTCTATACATAAATCTCCATCACTAACAACTAAGCATCATTAAACAGTTTAAGATCAGCTTCCTGTGCTAAACAAATAGCTATCGTCCCTATCTTATTCTGTGACTGCTTCATACTCAGGTAATCCTCAATATCATCAGTTTGATACATTCCTTTCATAGGAAATCATAGTTATTTTTCAAAGTCATGTGAAACACTGTGACTTGCCGAAGACGGCCAGGGGTTTGCTGGTCTTACAGTCATAATATTATAGATCAATTTTCAAACATCATGTACTTTCAGTTGCTCTATATTATACATAGACATGCCTGTCGTAAGCTTCCACAATGGCAAATGTCGCACACCACAAATTTTTGGTTGAGAGCCTATCTATGTTAGCCTCTACACATCAATGATACATATACATATCAATAATAATGTTTATCTTACCGCAATCAATGAAATATTTTACACATATAAGGTTAACCGGCGATCAATGGGTCAAGCTGAGATCGCCACTGGCCAGAACAGCAAAGGCAATGGGTCATGAATTCCTTGTGTCTGATGATAACCTTACTGTTTAAATTTTATCTTCAAGTGGCAACTAAGCGTTAGCAAAACGTTCGTTATATCCCCTCGTTAGTTATGCTCCCCTAAACCAATCAGATCAGGGTAAGGCGATTTGACTCTCTTTTCAAAAATACACGTTAAAAAAAATATGACATCCCCCGATTTTCAAAGTTGAGTGGATATCACTGTGTCTGTCTTTCTGTCTTTCATTTTTATTTTCTACGATATTTTTGTTAATATCTAAACGATTTTAATGGAGAAAAGCAATTATTAACCAGACGACTGTCTGTAATCTAGCCCTTAGGTTTTTATTTCTCTCTTTATCATAGTTTTCATCTTTGTATTTTTCCTCTTTAGTTTTTCAAATAACCTACTTTTCTCTACGGTAAGATACTATATCATAATGAGTAATATGATATTCCTAATAACCAAGTAGTATCATTTCAGTTGTCAAATGTCCTTTCTTTTCCTTTATTATTCAATTAGAATACGATACTTCATCTATGTTTATTTTGCCACCGTTTCGCTTTTGTACTTAGTTTCACTTTCACAATGCATACGCTAGCTTAGATTTTCCTCCATGTCAATTCCCCCCCCCCCTTTATTTGTTTTCCTCTCTCGCTCGTTCTTAGGAAACTAAACAAGCGTTTGGCAAGATGCCAACTGTCTTTAGTGTTAGATTTAATTTTCAGGATGGAGAGGGACCAAGGCAGTTGGGTCTTGAGATGTGGTATCATCGCGTGCATTAGCAAATATTCAAATACTTTATTCAAACCTTAACGGTAAGGGGAAAAAAATGCTATAACAACCGTTTCTAAGGCACTAGTTTATTTTCAAAAGCGAGCCTCTCGTTTGCGTTTTGTGTTACCATAAGCAAGTCCTTAACGTCAACTGTCGCATTGTGTGCTATTAATAGATTTTAAAAAACGCTTTAGTCAAGGTTTTATTCTTCCTTTTTTTCAATCACTCTTTTGGAGAACGAAACACGTGTTATGTTATTTAAAGTCTTTGGACAGAGCAACGAAAAACCTAGTGGTTTTGGTATCGTTCACTTTGGCGTTAATGCCTTTCTCAAATCCAGCGCGAATCGCAGGCGTGGGTGATGACTTTGGGCAAACACGAGCGGGGTGGTAAATTTACTTGGCGTAGGGGTTAAATATTACTGTATTTGGCGATTGTATCCCTGATCTCGCTACAGTAGAGAAACACATCAATAACTTCATTTCTTACTTATTTTAAAGTTTCATAAAGTAATGTTAAACTCGAGAGAGAAAAAACAAACATTCAAGGGTTTAAAAAAAGTTGGATCGTTATCAGTGAATTATTTCTCTTCGTTATCATTATCCTACGACAAAGTAAGATGCTCCTCTATTGAACGAACTCGAAATATATTTGTTCCAGATCAACATTGTTTATTGGAAAGATGAATATTGTATTATACTTTAAAATAAAATAAATAAATAAATAAATAATTAAAGAATAATTTAAACCAGTTAAAGGTTATAAAAATTATCCGATATTTCAGCTGAGATTATAATATTAATATAAGCCATCCAAGAGGAGTTGTTTACTAAAAGGAGACCATGAGGACGAAGGTTACAAAGTATATTTTGCTCCGACATCATTTATGAAAGAAGCGATCTTCACTCGTATTTGTTATGTGAACTTCACGTCTCTTCAAACCTCTGCACCCTATCGTCACACTTCGTCACAAAACATTGACCCTCCCCCTCACATGACATCATATGTGGACGACCCCAATATGTTAACGTACAGTCAAACTTAACGTAACACCAAAAGTAAAACGAATAAAAAGCGTCATTGGATATATTTGTACAATATGAAGGATACGCTGGAAACACGAGACGTCAGACGGGTAAAGGTGTCCTATCAGTGGAGCAGTCATTGGCGTGTGATACCGTTCATCAGTGAATTGAACGTTTTTTTTTTTCTTTCAGGCATTTTTGTTGTTTTGTTGCATATGATTTTCTTAGTTCTTTACAGTTAGTTTTTTTTTCTTGTTCCGTATTTGTATTTGTTTACTCATTATTATTTTAACCATGTTCTTTGTAATTTTCTTAAAGCCTTTCTACAAGAAGCTGGCGAACGGATAGGGCACACCTTGAGGAAACCTGTTGATAGCATTACAAGGCAGTCCTTGTTCTGGAATCCCCAGGGAAAGAGAGGCAGAGGTAGACCACACCAACAATTAAAAAAAAAAACACGGAAAAGAGAGCTGGAGATAGAAGTGAAAATAATGAGGAAGGCGTGGAAAAAAACTTGAGCTGATGAAAGCGTGACAGGAGGACTTGGCCTGCCTTTGTTGAAAGCCTGTGCTCATGAGGGAGCTAAAGGGTACTGTCTACAATGTATCTTAGTATTTTATTTTGTTTTTTAATGAATTTTTCCCCACGTCGTTCCCCGTCCTGTATCTTCTTCTCATAACCTTTCTGTATTTCTCATTTTTCTTCCCTTGTTTATGAGTATAACTGACGTAAGGCAACCTAGAAACACCCCGTATTTCTAGTGTATTGTTCGGTTATAAACAAAACATCTTTTTTTTCTTTCAGACTTTATTGTCAACTGTCTATTATCAGTTTTATAGCAGCGCCCTTCATTATTTACGCATCTGTAACACCGGGTGTTGCAGGTTCAGTGCTTCCTGCCTCCTACACCGGGTCGACAGCAACTTTGATGAGACAAAGAAAGAATAGAACTACTGCTTCTTCAAGCATGTCGTACATGGCGACTAATATGAGGTTGTGCGTGGTGCTGACAACCTCATCTGTAAAACAAACTGTTATATAAACCACCACTGCTAGAGTCTGTTTGTGCTTTAACACAGGCTTCCTCAAGCAGGCCATTAGCAGTGGGTGGCTTCATACTTCATCAAGAGCGAAAAAGGAGGGGATGATGATGATGATGATGATGATGATGATGATGATGATGCTGTTTCATGTTATAGTTTTACGACAACCAAAATAACTAGTGTCGTAAATTATTGATAACATTCACATTTTGTCTTTCTTTACCTCTAATATCACGCATGCGCAAACACATACGTAGGCCCCTGCAGAACACGTTAAGACTACCGCATGAAGTTCACCACGAGAGATCAAAAGCTGGCAACCACAAACAACCCTTGGAGGGATTTAAAAGTCAGGTAATGATTAATGTGAATGCTCCATGCGTAACTGGCTGTCTTGATCGGAACATGTGATCAATTTTACTTCAACCACTAGGGTTCTATTGACAGTTTTTGTCCAAGGTAAGAGTGACTTCCAATCCAACTTTTACGAGAGTTGACTAAAAGGCGAAAACTGTTCTGCATATATGTAACCACTTTAATTTAACTTGACGAGTTTTTGTTCCACTTGTTGCGTGTCAAATCTTTGACGCTCAGAATCCCTGATGATTCATCGTAGAGAGCTTAAACTTTGCACGCAGCTACCTTTTTGGTCCATTTTAACCTCTCAAGTTGTGACTGGTATCGATATTTATATCTTAACTAAAACAATGTAAAATAAGATGGAAAGAACTCCATTAAAATAAGGGTTTTTAAAGAAAGTGAAATAATCAACTCAGATTATAGACTCTTTTGTATTTGAAAGGGGCGGGCGTCAGATAGTGAATGCTGATGTTCAAATTAAATCAGCGGGTTTCTTCAAATAACTAGGTCAAAGAGTCTTGTTTTAAACATAGCTATGGTAATGACCAACTCTCTTAAGAGCTTTACATGAGGTGTTTCAACATAACAAGGTATATTTGATTCAAAGAGTAATTTCACTGCTCGGAAAAACTAATATACTGTTATGAATTACAATCATAAAGCAGGTAAATGAACAAACAACAGTTTTAGGGACTAGTTTTATTGTTTTTATCAAATTCACTTAAAAAAGGCACACAGAACATAAACTTTCCATTCATTCTACTCCATACGATAAAATGTTGACTTTCATTTAACATTTGCACATTAAAAAAAAAATAAAGGTAAATGATCCTATTAGATGCCCATTGAGGCATATTGGAATATGGTGTTCGGCCCATATTTTCTTGACCATCGGCACGCTAGGGGTGATGTGGTCAGCATCATGCCGGCGAACGCACATTATCGTACAATAAAATGACACTTTTAATGGTTTGTACAACCTGTATAAAAAACGGTCCACTAAATTTTGCAACATTTTGGAATTACAGTGCAATTTTTGTGTGTCTGACTTAGGTAAATAACACCAAAAAATACTGGTAAGACAGAGAATTTTAAAACAAATCTTCGTTGTTGTCAAGTTATTCCGAAATAAAGTGCACAGACTAACCGCATGTTAGTGATCTCAAAATAAAAATATAAAAGTCAAAAGGAAATTTCATTGCGTTAGAAAATGTCTGGAAATACAAAGATATCACGTATAAAGCAAAAATAAGAATCTTCAATGTCAAAGCAATTTTCTTTATGGCTCTGAACAGCAACAGAGGCGACAAGCGAGGAGTTACAGATTTTCATAAATATGTTTTTGTGAAAAATAGAAGAACTCCGCCTAGGCCGGTCCCAAGCCCGGATGAAAAAGGAGGAAGGCGGCGTCCATGGAGGCCGTAAGGAGGCAGCCCCTCCACCATGCAAAGGCACAACAGGCCAGTCACTTGTTTGCTTTAAATTTTGATTACGAGAACTACAAGAGAGAAAACCGGACTGATTCTAAAGGCGACTGTCACGAAGTGGATTTAAGTTTATAGAGTTTGCCTGAGTGTAAAAAACCCTATTATGAGAAAGTCTGAGAAGATAGAATTTATATGAAAAACGACAGTGACTGTGGACAGATGAGACTATTGGCTCAAGGGTGAGAACCTGGATTGACTCTCCCTTGCCACTTGTGACTAAAATTATGCTATAACCTCACCCCCTCTAACTACCTTTAAACCACAAGGAGATAAGGTGTAAATAACGACCACAGACACCACTATACAGACACCATATAGGTACAGTATAGTATAGAAGCTGATCCAGTTTGCAATATAAGTATAGTTTATTTACAAATCAGAAAATAAAATTCATCACACAGAAAAGAAATAAATATCGTGCAATGTTGCACAGACTTGAAAAAGCAAAGAAACAATAAAATAGATAGCCACAAAAAAAAACACCCACAACCACATTCACTCTGTCAGTCACCCAGCTGGGGAAAAATAGAATGATTAAATGATTGAAACCACAATCAAACTGGTGGGGCATCAACTTTAGCCACCACTTCCTAATACTATAATATTTCCTACTGTCTCTGTCCTGCTGACTCTGCCTAAATGAATGTTTACACAGCTTCCAACTCGTTAGGCGATATGCGCCGCTAACTAAAACATTGTACTGCTACACTAGTAGACTTTTGTAACATCTATTTCTCAGAAACTATCCTCTAAGGATATCATCAGACCCTACTGGTCCCGGCTATCTCTTCTCTCCCTCCCTCTCTCTCTCTCTTTTCAGTGTCACCCTGACACCCTCTACATCTGTTGAGGTGGCATCTCCGTCACGCCTTCTCTCGTTGACTTTTTCAGAACCAGGTATGGTAACCCTGTCTCCTGGTTTCTGACTGCTGCACTGATCACTGGATTTTCAAGCACGAGGTACTTGCCGAAATTGTAGAAGCTTCTCTGCTACTGAACCCATCCTTGACTTCCCCCGATAACCTGCTCAGGGTTTAGAGGAACACAGAATTTATTTCTGGCTGTATAAATTAGACCAATCTCCCGGCCACGTGCCGTTGTCGGTGTGGCATGAATAGCGATGAGCTCTGGGCTTTATGGTAGATAAACCCGTTCCCGCTGAAGCATGGGGCTTCACTACAAGAGAACTGTTTCGGTCCTGCTGAAGATTTGTACTTCAATGCAAAGGGACCGTAGGTTATTTTCTTTCGCGTCTGGCGATACCAACTTTGCCGTTGGTAATTTGTATGTGACAAACTACACTCTGCTACTGTACCGTGACCCGCTGTGGACAAAAAGATACAACTTATGTACACCAGCTTCAACTTAACTTATCTCTAACACATATCTCCCATAATTAAATACATCTCCCCTTCACCCGCTATGCACAACGATACATAAAATAATTTTATCCACGTGTCACTCTATCTCACCCTTCTACTCCCCCTTCCCTTCAACTTAAAATCTTTCTGGTACGCAAACAAACCTCAGACACTGTCTGGCTTTTTTTTTTATTCGTTAATCTCATCACGTGTTCCAACATTCAAACCTACAGTTGAAGGAGAATGGAAAGGAATGAAATAAACATAACATAATTAGTTCCGTCATCAGGGCATGTAGCAGAAAGAGCACAACACAATTATTTTCCGTGTTTTTTTGGCCAGTTACTTGCTTGTATATGGGATCTGTGCACTTTCTGTACCTCTGTCCAGTGCGGAATGTTGGAGAGTAACCTAAAAGGAAATGTAAAAGTTTTTCTCTTTCCACACAGCCTGCTTAAGGAAATATATCTGAATTGTTTGGTCGAACACCAATTCGGAGCAATAAAGAAGAAATGCACACCATTATGGCGGGTAGACGCTCAAATTGGGTTGGCTATGTCGTTCGAACAGATCCTGACACCATCACAAGAACTACAGTGCTATGGACCTGGTAAGGGAAGCGAAAAAGAGGCCAACCAAAAACAACTTCGCGGAGAACTGTGGAGACCCAAATGAAAAACATGGACCACAGTCGAATATCGCAAGAAGGGTGGCCACAGATCGAGCAAAGTGGAGTGAGTTTGTTTGCTTTGATAGTCGGCGGCTAAGGATCTGAGAAGAAGAGAAACCTGTAACAGGAAAATTATCCATCAATCTGCGTCAACGAGGAAGCCGAATAATGATAATAACGATGGGAGATGATAAAGATAATGTACACAAATTGCATACTGCGATAACAATATCAGTGATTGACAGAGCAGAAGCAATGAAGGCCAGTAAAATACAAAAGGACATTTACCTGTCTGTGGTGAGATGGATGTTGGATAGAAAATAATAGATATAGTCCCAGAAATTGAGAAGAGAGCTGGTGAACTATTGTAGGGATGGCACAGGACAAGTCAGTTAGTTAACTGCACAGTTTTAGACGGTAGCTGTAGAAGAGAGCTGTGAAGTAAGTTTCCTTCTCACTAGTCCTATCTATCCTATGCTCCATCTATGTCTCTATTAATAGCTGATGTGAAAGGTAGCTCGTTAATTAACCCTATCAATTTTAAATCATAAAAATTCTCTTAATTTCCACACAAGAACAAAATTTCGAATATACACTGGAATTTAACTAAATCCCTCCAGTACAATTTTTAAAAAATATCTGTACACTTTAATAATTAAAATAGAAATGTGGTTAAGATTGCAGATATGCTTTTACACAATTCACAACTTGGAGAGTTACAAGGTGTCAATGTCTTTGTTCATTATTTCGGGCTATTGGTGACTTCTGGATCTTGTTTCTTCGAAGTAATGAGTACTTAACTAAATCTGATGTCTAAATTCTGACAAAATAATCAAAATCTTTGTGTGTGGGCTATTTTTCAGTTAGTTACCTACCATGCTACTATCCGGCAATTTATAGAATCACACACGGCAGAAGATTTTGTTGCGACTCTCGGATAAGAACCTGAAACATATGCACAGATTGTGGTTTTTGTTTCCTATCACCAAAACGATCCTCCGATGAAGACGGGCCACTATTGATCAGAATCCTCATTTAGACAACATAGTTCATGAAGCCATGATCATGTCAATCAAAGAAGTACGTCATACAATCAATACAATACATCGTTAGACTACAGACATCATTTATACATTTTTCTGAATTCTATCTTGATTACTTCCCTTTAGTCCTATTGTCGTGGAATATTCTAATCCACATATATAAATTATCAAGTAAATATAAAGCCTAATAAATACATATAATAAAGAAAGGAAGAAGAATGGTAAAGAACAGTGCTGTCACAATGACAGTACTCGAAATCCCCTTTGTTTTATGCTTCGTCTGCAAATTGTAACGTTTCCACGTTAAATAGGCCTTCTGCAACATACACGCGTTTCCCAAACACACAATAAAATGTGCTGCCTTTCTAAGTAAAACCTTGAAATATGCAAGTTGACCTAAATTTTAAATTCCATTCATGTCTTTTTCTACACTGCGTTACCAAAACGAACGAACAGATGGACAAAAGGATAAAGAGAGAGGGGAGGGCTGAAAATCAGGAACGCATGCAACACGCGTCGCGCGATACACAAATGCTGCCATCACGCGTGTAAGTCTACATGCACTAATTGTTTTTCAGACGGACAGTGATAAAATACACTACCCTTTCCCAGAGTTAGGTTTATAAATCATAAAAAACTCTTATTAGGAAAGACAACATTAGATGGGTTTACGGTTGAAAACATAACAGTACCCAGACAGCACATCTTCGAAACAGGAGGTAGAAAATACATATTTTGAACGCAGCTACGTAGCTCTTTTAAATTTGTATTTTTGGGTTCCTTAGGGCTTGCTGACAAATAATATGTAAAACGTTACGCAAATAGTCCAGGAATTAATAAATTATACCCAGAATAAAATATTGGGGGTGCCTGACAGCCTAAAATCATTTCTGCTCATAAGATTTTTTTTATAACGTGTTTGAAAAAAATTTACGTTACAGAAATAGCCTACCATGTAAACTCCAAATTGATTGGAGCGCAACAAATGAAAGCCTAACCACGATTGGTCGGACTATAAATACTATCTTTCGTTGTCAGGGGAGACGGGGAAGGGTAACATTTTTTCAAACACTTGTCGAAACGGGGCTCATTGGTCAGACTCGCTGATATACACACTTGGGAGCGTTAGTTCGAAACCACTTGTTTAAATAAGCTTGATAAAGCATCAGTGCGTTGAAGCCAGCTTATATTGTGCTAAATAAAAGCCTGGAAGATAAGCAGATGGGAATTTGTGCCAGTTTGTGCCAGAATTCATTGCTAATCAACGTATCTGTGTTTATTCGTATGAATTGTGGTAAGCTTGAACCATTCAATATCTTTTAATGAAAATTGAATGTGAATTGTTGATTTATGCCTGTATATATATGTGTAGTCAGTGGCAAACGTGAGGTAAAGCCTGTAATGCTCCAGCCTGAACAGAGGGTGTCGGAGAGAAGTAAAACGGCATGGAATGGCCAAACAGTACACTGACACCTGGATGATTGAATAGAAAGAAATAATGCTGGAATTGCAGAGGCGTAGTAACCATTAAGAAGGGTAATACTGGAATAAAGTATTTCAAATGAAGCTGACAGTTGGCCTAATGCTCTGAACTCAATGTTTGTGCTGTGTTGTGATCAGTGTAACAAGAGAGTTTAAGTTAGTTATGAAGTAGAAGGTACATCCTTCTTGATTTCAGGGACAGTGGTCTTGATGGTAGTGAGCAGCACCTGGTCAGAGCTTTGCTGAATCCAGAGTCGGACAGCATACTCCTTGGTCTTTTTAGCTATCAGTGAGGTGTCTCCTGAGCCCAGAGGAGAATTCGAGCAGAGGAGTCCTTTCCTGCCGCCATCACGCCAGATAAGCTAACTTGGCCAGCTGAGCTCAACATTATGTCCCCTCATCTTGAAATGACTTTGTAAAAATAATATTAAGAGGGGAAATTAATTGTCTTCATATCAGGAACTGAGAACATCTCCAATACTAATTTCCTTAAGACAAACTATTGAAGTCATGATGACAACTACCAACAGAGCTTGAACAAAACAAAACCAGTATTACCTCATACTACTATTACACAACTGACACACATAGGATATTTTTTAATAATATATGTCACTCCCAGATTCATATTAATACATTCTGTACATAACTTGTAATTAACATTGATTGTGATTCCTGGTTCCTTTGTATTTGAATCAGGACACATACACATTTATGACAGTAATGAATACATATTGTTAATTGAAAAGTTACGAGTGACTTCTTTAAGATATTCTCATAGAGTGATATGTATGTGAGTGTCACAGTGTTGTTAAGAGTAGTGGATTAAATTAAATTGTTTATCTGTCTGTTGTTGTGACTTACACTTCACCATACTCATACCCTAGACACATAACGTAGCATCACACTATTCCAGATAATTCTGACTGAGATATATAGATATGTGGTAGCAAGTAAGGTTATCTATAATACACTACTCTTAATAGATATAGATACCTTCACAGCTGATCTCAGTCAGTACACTAAGTTCCCTATAAGTATTTATAACATCCCACTTCACCACACCTATGTCATGCCAAAAGTAGTTTCCCTTTAAAGATATTACATCAACGAAATTTTAAATTGAATGAAGGAAACTAAGGAAGCGAAGAAGCAGTGGAAGAAGAAGAAGAGGAAGAAGAAGAAGAACTCTTTGGCATCCAGAATTTAAAAGCTAACCCCTGAAGAGGGCTGTAAACTCCTATCTAGTATTGCATAGTCCTGACAAGGACTTCTAGCTGCTGTTCAGGATTGTTCAAGTTATATTCAGTTTGGAAACCAATTTCAGTTATCAGCACAGGGTTTAGAGTACCAAGATATCAGCGGGTAATTCAAAGTCAATGCTAACATTATTATTAAATATTATAGCAATATATATAACACCAAAATACTTGTAACCCAACTATTAATACAAGTTTAATATACCCTTCAGGCGCAGTATTACGGATCTGAGCTTATCATTTATGCAAGTCTGCTCACTAGCAGATCAGCCTTGCTTTTCTCAGCTATGGGCTGTGGCTAAGTGGCTTCGACACGCGCGTGTCAAGTCCGCTGGACGTCACTTCAGCTATGAAATTTTGAGTCAAGAATGGAATCTGAGCGGGCTTTACATATCCAATCAAGATATAACCCTTTGTTTCTCGGAGATCCGCGCCTAAGTTCAATTTCCTTCGTGTAAACTTTCGTGGGATTTCAATGCGTTCGTGCGTTTTTTCCGACAAAATCATGATTTCCTTGTCAATTACCAAAAATAATGATTTGCCACAGCTATAATTACATGCAATTGTTGTTGCTATTCAAATCCCAAAAAGAATGCTTCCGTTCGGGGCATTAATCATAAAGTTATAGCAGATTTACTGGTGTGCGATTTATAATTTTCATAAAGACACTAGTTTACTTTGCAATTCCAGAGTGTCTTGCCCGTTTCGCTACACAGTCACAGTTTGGAATGAGTAGGTTGCTGAAATAAATTATCTACGCGGCAGCTTACATGCATATGGAGAAGAAAACTAAAAATGGCTATTGCGACGTGAAATGGAAGAAGAGTCTACAGTATAATCTGACAGCTTATTGCAACCTAATAGCTGCCCTCTGATTTGCTAGCTAAACAGGCATATATACCAACTGTCTATTTCTGCATTGAACCATTTTGTCTTGGTTCTTTTCTTCTAACACGAGCTAACGAAATGTTTACAAACTGCGTGACGTGTCAGTCATAACAGGGAAGCAAATCAGGCTGTGTTTACCTCGCCCCCTCACGCGAGCATCTGTCAATCATAATATCTCTCAGACAGGCAAGCACGTGGGAGAGACAAAAGCACAGACCCTTTTGAAGTTTTCTTACCCAGGGGAAGTTAGAAACCCCTTGGCTCTTTGATCTTGAGAAGCGGACATTCTACAAGGGAACCCGTTAGCCGAACAGAAAATCTTTTGATGCCGGTCGAAAACTCCCGACGTGAAACCTCATCGACTGACCGTAAGTCTTTTATCTTGATACGCTTATCTTCTGAATTCTGGGTAACACCGGAACGCGAAATTAACGCATTCAGAGATCAGGGAATCCTAATGATATATACACTGTTGTTTTCTTAACCCCATTGTCAGTTGTCAGTCAGAATTCGGAAGTATCTAGCGCGCAGCCTTAAACTATTTCCTTGTGTGGATTTGTTACTAGTTTTCGTGGAGATTTCTTTTCTGAATTTTCTGGTAAAGGATAATAGTGCTAATGTTTTTTAGAAGTGACAGCTTTTAACTTTTATTCTTCACTTAGATTTTCTCGCTAGTAAAACGAGTGAAATAAAGTAACGCGTAGCGATTTCCTACCAAATATTCTATTAAAATGTTAAATAACGCCACCCGTATAGACAGTAAACTGATAGTGAATGATAGTATACAACGTTATCTTTCATTTGTGCATATTTGTCATTATAGTGTCTATTATTTTTGATACCATACGACGAACTAACAGAAGCCGAAAAATTAACAGCTATTTAATGATAGACGATCATTATTTAGGTAGCGCGAATGGAAAGATTAAATAATAATTAACATTGTACGCTGAATGCCGGCGCGAGCAGGGGCGGGCGAATTAACATAGTTCAGTCCGACCGAACTCAGCACCAGCGGTGTCTGCTAAGTGGTAGGCGTAAGCAAACACCGTGTGCCTTTTAAATTTAATCAGAACTGACGGAGTGGAGAAGCGATCCTCTTGTCCCCGTCTGTGTGTAGATATAGGATTAGCATATTTTTTATATAAATGTTTCTTGAATTCTTCGCAGACCTGATCACAAGGGCGGCCAGCGGTCTTTTTTTTGGGGGGGGGGGGGTATTTCTCCTTTTCTTGGCTTGCGTGTCACCGATTTCATTTGTAAACGGGCACTCGCCAGAGAGTATTGGAGGACAATACATTTTTAACACTGGACTTACCAAACCCAGATTTATATTTTACCAGCCACAAGTGGTGAACCTTATTTTTATCCCGACTCCTGACAGTCGTAATTCAAGGGGAGTATACCTCTCTAAATACCTACACTGTGCAGAATCGGCGCTTTTAACACAGAGTAGGCCGATAGAAGAACCATCATCATCATATGAACATTATTTTTAGCAACCAAATGTTTCCCACTACTGGAAGTATTTTTCCGTTAAAGAGTGAACCTCAAGAACTCTCACAGTTTTAACTATTTGTAGTAACTCATATCCAGGAGAAGAACCATATTAGGCGTTCACCTCACTAGCTAATTTCTGGGGATGGACTGGGGCCGATTTGGATCTGCGACAAACGGAGTGACAGAATATTAAGTGAAAATAGATAATATCTTCATAGAGTAATTCTATTACCAAGGGATATTACAGACCTACCATACCAGGCAATTAGGTAAGAGTGTGAGAGTTGCCACTGTTTGAAAGAATGAGCGAGTATTTTCTTGTTTGCGGGAAAACTATTTACATATCTGATTTGTCTAAAAGTTTGTTTATTTTACTGGGTCTCATAGAGTACCACTACTGTTCATTCTGTAATATAGGGCTAACCTTCAACCTTTGGGTTAATAATTTTTTAGGGTTTTTCTCCATTGGGGGAGGGTGCACTTTTTCTCCTTTATTTCATATGCATGAAAATGAATCTTTGATCTTTTTTCCTTTAGATATTTTGATGTTGTCGAGTTTTTTTTAATGATAATAAACAACAAAGAAACTTACCTTTGTGTGTTGGTCAGACCCATACCCATTTATCCGTAGTTTTTTTTCACGTTTGTGTGTCTTGTTGTCACATAGCTGTGTATGTGTGTGTGTGTGTGTGTGTAGAGAAACTTGTCTATTCTTGATAGGGAGGTAAAAGCTGTCTTGCAACAAAGTACAGTCGTACGGATAGGCTGGAGGAGAGAACCTAATCACTCCAGAGACATATCTTTCCCTCAATCTACCACCTGTGAAAAATCTATTTTCTATACCTTCTCGCGTATCTGTCGACATCCACTCTACTCAGACGGGGCCAAATAAAACAATTAACCTTCCGCACGACAGCTATGAAAGTGATTAAGAAGACATGAAAAGACCTTGCACGGATAGCACAGGACATGATGTCGTTGCGTGTTTTTGTTATCCACGGAGAGCTGACAGATGTTGATAATCATATATTCATATTTTGAAGAAAAAAAAAGAATTAAATATAACAAATTATCAATTAAAACCACAGAGCTTCAATGTGAACTTGAAAGACAGCAGACAATAACAGAAGTCAATTCCAAAATTTAGCGATCTCAGCAAGCGTGAAGTACGGAACTGAGTAAGAGAACAACAAGCCCTCACACATGTGCAAGTTGTCCTGTTGATCTTTATTCTCATGAACAGCAACAGACTTGAAGAAGTAACTGCTTGCAGCAATAAGTGCATTTAAGAGTTTTGTGTGCACATCCATTTAAAACCACCCACTGTAAATTACATACCAGCTAATCGTGGCTTGAAGCAAAGAATGAACCAGAGTTGGGGCACTGTACGAAGGATGGCCGCCGACCGAGCAAAGTAGAATCAATTTGTTGCTGCCCTACAAGACGCCTCCAGGCGTGATGGCCACTGACTGCTTTGACGGTTGGCGGCTGTGGATCAAAGAAGAAGAAGAAGAATCGTGGCTTGACCACATAAACTAAACTTAAACAGATTCATTCGAGGTAATACAAGGGGATTGACATAAGTCTTGGGCCTGACCATGAAGGAGTCACAGGAGGAAGATGAAACTTGGCACATTTAAAGTTCATCATATTTGCGCTGAATGTGTGAAGTACGCGTTTGTTTCTTCAATGGGTTTTCCCGCTAGGGTGCACGGCGCAATGTACCCTATTGACCAGATCTGCTGCTCCAAAGATTTGACAAAACAATGGAAAAGAGGGAGGCCAGAGCTGTGATAAAATTTCTGATGTTTAAGGGAAAAACACCTATAGAAATACACAGGGAGATGGAACCAGTGTTTCGTGATTCTTATCCTTCATATACTTCGGTAAAAAACTGGTGTCAACAGTTTAAGTGCGGCCGCTCAAATGTTGCTGATCTGCCAAGATCTGGTAGACCAGCCTCAGAGTGCAACGATAAAAATGCAACAAGAGTGAAGAAAATCATTGACCAGGATCGAAAAATGACAATTGTGGAGATAGCTAGTAGAGTAAAACTAAATGAAAGAACAGTTTATAGAATTTTACAAAACAGACTGAACATGAGAAAAGTGTGTGCACGATGGGTTCCGCGACTGTTGACACGTGAACAGAAGTGTCAACAGTTGCTCAAAAAGTGTCAGTCAAAATTTTTTTTGGAGACCATGGTGACAGTAGATGAGACTTGGGTACACCATTATGACCCCGAATCCAAAATTGCCAGCATGCAATGGAAAACCCCGGGCTCCCCAACACCTGTCAAGCCGAGAGCGCAGAAATCTGCAGGAAAAGTGATGCTGACTGCTTTTGGAACGGCAAAGGTGTCCTTTTGAAAGATTATCTGCCTCGTGGAAACACAGTTAATGGACAGTACTATGCAGATCTATTCACCAAACTAAGAAAGGTTGTGACCAGGAAACAAGGGATAACGCGCACTCAAAATCTTCCTTTGTTTCAAGACAACGTGCCCTCTCACAAGGCACGGCTTGTGCAGCTAGCAGCCAACGATTTGAATATTGAAATTCTTCCACACCCACCATATTCTCCAGATTTGGCTCCATCAGACTTTTTTCTATTCCCAAATCTTAAAAAACAGCTAAAAGGAAATCATTTTGACAGCGATGAAGAGGTTATACTGGCATGTGATGACTGGTTTAGTTTGAAAAATAGAGTGTTCTACTCCCAAGGTCTTTTCAAGGTCAAGCAGAGATGGCAGAAGTGTGTCAATTCAGACGGTGGCTATATTGAAAAGGAATAAACACTGTACAAAATTTCAGCTCTCTGTGACATGTCCTTCATGGTCAGGCCCAAGACTTATGTCAATCCCCTTGTATGTTCAAGACTGACAATGTGTCAAGAAGATAATAGTACGAAAACGGGTATCTGATAAGGAAAATGGCTTGTGATGATCAGATTACTTTCTGTTGTGATGCTCTGTACATAATGTTTCTATTATTATACTCATAATATATCGCGGGTAGACGCTAGAATTGGGTTGGTCACATCCTCACAAGAGACCCTGACACCATCACCAAAATTGTCATGCTATGGACCACAGAAGGTAGGCGAAAGACAAACGGACCAAAAGCAACTTGGTGGAGAACGGTGGAAGCACAGGTGCAAAGCAGGAGCCAGAGTTTGGGGCACTATACGAAGGATAGCCGCTGACGAAGCAAAGTGGAGACAGTTTGGTGTTGCCTGTCAATACGCCACCAGGCGTGAAGTTTATCAATTGATTCATCAGTTAGTGGATTTTCTCTCATATTGAACGCATGACTCAGGTTTCATGTTGTTATTTTGCCTGATCTATCCTGGGTAGAGATAACAAACAAACCCAACTGGGACCAGAACGATAAACACCGCCCTACCTTGTTAAAATAAAACCAACCAGGCAGATTGCTCTCGCGTGCCGATCTGATGCCCATATTGCTTGTATTGGCAATCTGAAAATAAACTCGTATTCCCGGCAGGAGAGTTACATAACCCACCAGGGAATGGACACTCGTGTTTGTCAACATTCATAATAACAAATTAAACGAAAAGTTTGTTGTGAAGTACAGATATAAATCATCTAAAAGCGGAAGTGCCCATACTTTATATGGGTTTGGTTTGGTGTTAAGGACTATCTTCATTGCACACGGACTACTCCATCAGTGCTCCTATCTCCTCACTTAGATCACACAAGGAGGATCTCAGCACAGTGCACGAACTCCGTAGCACCGGCGAGAATCCCATTGTGTGTATATAGGAATCACACATTCTATAAATATTGTTGTGGGGGGTAGGTTTCTAATTTTTAAACTGTGCCAGTGCAGCGGCCCGACAGGCATACTCTTTACGATTTCCAACTGCCGTGGGAATTTTAACGTGCGCAAATTGCACACGGTACCTCCTTTTCGAGAAGGCTAGGCATCCGATCTCACTACCCAGGAGATCAGTGGAGAATATGACACCGTTAGGACCACTGGTTCTGAAAAAAAATGTCCATAAATTATATTCCCTCAACTGAGAATCGAGCCCGAAACCTCTAGAACTCGAGACGGACGCCGTACCTTTTAGCCACCGACCCCCGACCTTATATAGGAGGCGTTTGGAATTACCTGTGTCTGCGGAATTTCATGAGAGAAGAGGAGAGAAGATATACACTAAAATCAAACAGTTAGATTTGCTTGGCCTAGCCAAGATATATTAAAAGAGGCGGCGTTTAATTGGAGACTCTCGCCGCGTAGAAAGCTTACAGAACTTGGGCGCAAGACCCTGTATAATGTAGCACATTTTCCGTCTCCAGCACTGTGGTCCTTTGAGTCAAGACGACACCTTCAGACTTGCCAGGACCGAAGAAATATAGGATTTCATTAACGAGGAGTGGACCAAGCATTGGGGATCTACTGAAATTAATCAAGAAGAAAACTCGACGTTATAATACTGGAAACAACAAATTCCTCGGAACCTAGAACAGGGAATAGTGGGATTATCATTAAAGTAATTCTCAACTACCTGTATTGTTTAGACGGGCCAAAACCTGTGGCCTGACATTATTTGGAACTCTTCCTGCATCAGACGTCTGTATGTATATAACCCGATATGAGGTGAGTTGTAAAATACATTTTATATTTAACATTTGACATGTTTAACCCACTGGTGGTTGTACAAGTTCAAACGAGGCTGGCAACCTCAACATATGAAAATGATAGTCATGAACCACCACAGCAAGCGCTGATGACTGCTTTTTGCCGGTTCTCGCACAGGGAACCAAAAGCAGAGGTAGCCCCAGGCTCCAAGTGGAGCCGGGAGTTCACAATGTTGACATCATAGTGTACATATTTATTATATTAACCTTTTAATAAGTTTGTGTGTATATTTAGACATGTGTAACCTAAGCAAATGTCATTTTCTGCTGTCCAGCCACATTTTATGCCGTCAGATTACCTGAATTAACGATGATTTTCATCCTATCCACTGGGTTTATCATTGATGCTCAGGGAGGGTAAAATTACTGACAAAAAAGGGAAGGGTTGGTGGAACGGACACCGGGGAAGGCACCTGACTAAGCAGAGACATCTGTTTTCTCTAAAGTTTGTGGTACACGTTTGAGATACCAGTGTGTGATACCAGCTTGATACTAGTCTGTGGATCAGGAGCTTGTGGTCTAAGCTAGATGCCCGCCTTTGACGGGTTGTGAAGATCCTTGCTTTGACGTTTGGAGAGGTTACCCCTGCAACTACCCTGGGACGTGCTTTCACCACAGAAGTTGACAATTGACGGAACAGTCAGCAAACAAGTCCAACATCTGGCCAGACAAACAAACTGCCACCTGAACTAATTTCGTTGAAGAAAACTCCACCTTTGTTTTTATCCACGAACTTCATTTGTTTATTTACCCATGTTAAAGATTAATTGATTATTAAATTTATTATATGTATTTATAAATCAATAGTTGATTTAATTATTACAGAGAGAAGTACACACGTATGAATCAATTATCTTAAATATAAATGCAACAGAGCTGCTTAAGAATATTTTATTGAATAATTCAGTTGGGGCTCAGAACGAGTGAATACATCCTTTAGTAGGGGCAGACAGATGCTGAGTTCACAATAACCTGGGAAAATTCAGCGTTGTGCTTGATTTCTGAAATATCCTATGAAGACTCCCTAAAATAGAAGCACCATCCTTCTATTTACAACTCTGCCAAGAGCAATCTTGATCGAAGGTAGAAACCTTTAAAGACCTTCATTGTATACTCTAAATTTTGGCCATTGTTGGACCATCAATGCAGAGCAGGGGAAACAGCCCGTGACACCCAAGGAACTACATGGGGCTTCTATTATTCATAACTGGAGAACAATTAGATCTGTTGTTTGTTTTCTCAGCCGACCGTCTTCCTTTTAATTATCATCATCAAGTATGCTACCTGCTGGCGTAGGTGAGCACATTTTCCCACAATTCCCTGTTCTCAGTTCTGGACGTCTTTCCATGCCACGATGTCAAATCAGGGCCGTTTTAACAGCATTGTAGGCCCTGGGCAAAGCAATGCACTGGGCCCCTACCCACCCACGGGAATAAAAATGATGTTTTATGAACAATATGGCAGCATCCCAGCATTGGACCCCTAGAATCGTGGGGCCCCTGCCCAGTGTGCCCATGCCTTAAGACGGCACTGTGTCAAACGGTCTAGTATCTTCTCTCTATGTAATTCTTGATATTTTTGTCCCCTTCAGTTTTTCCTGTTGTCACAATATATTTCAGCTTTCTTCTTGCTCTGATCTTGGCTTTGACAAAAGTGGATTCCTTCATTCTAACGTGAATAAACTTCCTTTGCTTTCTGGCTTCTTTCAGGACATCCTCGTTACTCTATTTAGCTATGCATGGCATTCTTAAAATTGTTCTGTAAAACTACATCTCTGTAGCCTCCAGGGATTTCCCTGCCTGTTTACTAACTTGCAATGACTCACTTCCCTATATCAAGATTGGCTCGATGTAACACTGTAGAACTCTCTTTCCTACTTCCATTGACAAAGATTTGTTGTATAAAATACAGTACTTTTTATTTTATTAAACGCTTGTTTTACCTTCCTTGTAAGTGTTTGGTCTTTTTTTTTTTTTTTTTTGAAAGTTAATAATATCATACAAATTATTGTGGAGGCAAAACATTTGCTAAGACACTCTGGCTATCAACACTCGCAAGACACAGAACAAACTTAACAGACAAAGAGATGAGAGAAAAACCGCCAAAGTACTTAAGAGAACTGAATATACCAACTACGCTTGACATTCGTCACCTAAACGTAAAGAACTGAGCATATTAACTTACTCTGCCAAAGACTGTAAAATGGATATGCACATACTGTATTTTGCAATTTCACGGGGGGGGGAAGGGGGTGGGGGGGGTGATATTATATATATATATATATATATATATATATATATATATATATATATATATATATATATATATATATAGAGAGAGAGAGAGAGAGAGAGAGACGTTGAAGTAGAGCATCTGTTCTCAACTAGGCCCAGAAACAAGACTCAAGTTTCAAACGTGGAAGCCATCTCTGGAATTTCCAACATCCAAAAACGTGCGCGCAGTAGAAATTTGTTTATGCATTTGACTGTGTGGCCTAATTAATTATCACCGGCCTAAGATATCGCCGAACCGAAGCTAGTCAAAAATACATTAACAGGCTTGAACAAGTTGAAATGGATGTCACCATCTTACACCATTGATAATTTTGTTAATCTGTTATCGCTCTGTTGTGGGTTACGTGTGCCCTATTTGACTAAGATTGACCGTACTTTCTATTTAGTGCTAGTTGAGGTCACACTTGGAATTTCCCAGGCATAAGTTCATTCATTATTCGCGTTATTTTCTCATTGGCTGCCGCTTCGTGAGATCAATTATACCGGCTGTTTGTCCGGCAAAACTCTTCCACATTTCGAATTCAATATTAGCATAAACACTAGTTTCTCATCTCATAATCGGAACCTCTTCTACCCCGTAAAACGAGGTGTAGAGGGGACCCAAGGCCCCTGGGCAAAACGTGTAATCAAAGTGACTGGCAAACAGGTGATTAGCCCATTGATAAACACTAGTTTACAAAATAAAAATTAATTTGTAACAATTATATTTTTCATTAATTAATAAATTTTGGTAATATCGGAATGAAGTTCGCCAAACGCTCAGCAATGAATATGTGTATGTGTATTTTCGTACCATTTAGAGTTAGGATTAAGGTTAATCCTAACCCTAACTCTAAATGGTACGAAAATACACATATTCACTGCTGAGCTTTCGGCGAACTTCATTCCGATATTACCAATTTTACTTTCCTAGAATTGGCAGATGTGAAACAGAAATCAAGAAGAGAATAGGAATGGCCAAGGCTACATTCAACAACATGAAACATATACTGACATCAAAACAGTTATCTCACAAATTAAAACTGAGAATCATAAAATGTTATATATATTCTGCATTTCTGTATGGGGCAGAAACATGGACGATGTATAAAAGCATTTGGAAGAAAGAACCGAGACTCATGAAATGTGGATATATAGAAGAATGGGGCGTATCTCATGGAAAGAGAAGAAAACAAATAAGGAGGTCCTAGAAAATCTAGGTATGAAAAGAGAACTAATGAGGGAGATCAAAGTTCGGCAGCACCAAGACAAGGGACAGAAGACGTTGGAGATCCATTACAGCCAACCTTCGTTGTGGAGATGGCAGCTGATGATGAGAGTTGGTTCCGAGCCATGGATTTAGGATCAAAACCAAAATATTACATTCGTGATAACAGGAAATTTGTTATCCTATTCACTTTTTAATGCTCTCCGGCTCCTCCAGGAGCATAGGTGTTCAGCAAACTCATACCACGTCTCCCCGTACCGTGCCATCAGGTCAAGGTCGTTCCTTCTCATCTTCATCCCTTTCATTTCTGTGTCCAGCTCATTCTCCGTGTGTTGTTCAGTCTACCTCCGAGGTGATTCCCAAACGAAGACTGCCTAGTAATGCTATCAACAGGTTTCCTCAATGTGTGTATCTTGCCCATCGTCAACGTCTCCTCGGCCTTATCTGGGTTATGTTATGCGCGTCACTCCCAGAGGACCTTCTTCTGTCTTAGATGGCTGAATTTTATTTTCATCAGTTGAATGATGCATAATGTTTGTTGAAGTTTTTGTGTCTTATATTTTCTGCAGTACGAGGTGCCCTGCTCCATGCCCAACCCTCCTTATCATTGGCGTGCTCAGAGGAAGAAATGGGCGGTACGTCCATGGTAACAACCAGGAGGGGTGGGTAACATTGGACACTATTATTAAAATTCTTACTCTTAAAATATAATTGCTGTTGTGTTTCTTTATTGGGGGGTGAGGGGAAGGTACCAAAGGTAGGATCCGCTACGGGTGCCAGATATTTTAGGTACGCCCCTGCTTCTTTTTAGCTTTTTACGATATGCGTGATATGTTACAGTGTTACTAATGCTTGTACCACTTTCGAACCCAGGTGACGGTGTCAAATAGTTGAGCTTCTGAGAATCTCTTTGTTTATCAAGGGTAACGTTTGAAGAATCACGCTACAAGGTTGAAAAACAACGCTTTAGAAAGTTGATTGTTGTTTGTGACCGATAAGAAAACTTATCATCACAACAATGAATTAATAACAAGTGATGAATACTAACGACTAAATACTAAAACACAACATTGTATAACAGTGTCTGTCTACATTACTAAATACTGAAACAGGACCCCAAGATGCAGCAATAGTGAATGCAGTCAGCGACTCATAGCTTGACTGCCTGCGTCAGGACCAGCGAATCAGAGCTGGTCAAGACCGCACTCCACCTCCACGTGGTGGTCCTGGAAACAGTCTGCAGCAGTGCAGTCTGGCTGAGCGAGTGCGGATCGAAATGGGAAGGCAAACCCGGTCCATAAAAAATGCCGTGCAGAAGTCGGATGTGTCGACCGAAAGGTGCAGATATCACAGCTTAGGCGCAAACAGACACAACGCAACCACCGTCCTTTTCAGGGCGAACGAGGAAGAAGAAGAAGAAATACTAAAACATGCCAAACTATAACAGCCTGCATCTGCATGACTAAATACTGTTATATATGGACACATCATGAAAAGAGGAATATATGGTAACAACTGGTCAGTTCAACTCATACAGGAGAAGAAGAAGAAAAAGAAGACGAAAAAGAAGAGTACGAAGAAGAAGAAGAAAAAGAGGAGGAGGAAGAAGAAGAAAAAGAGGATGAGGAGAATGAGAAGAAGAAGTAGAAGAAAAAGAGAAAGAAGTAGAAGAATAAGAGTAAGGAGAAGAAGAAGAAAAAAAAAGATGAGGTGGAAGCAGAAGGAGGAGGAGGAGAATGAGATGAAGAAGACAAAGGAGGAGAAGAAGAATAAGAAGGAGGAGAAGGACAAGAAGAAGAAATGGGGGAGGATAAAGAATAAGAATAGGAAGAGGAGGAGGAAGAAGAAGAAGAAGAGGAGGAAGAAGAAGCGGAGGAGGAGGAGGAAGAAGACGATGAGGAGAATAAAGAAGAACAAGAAGAAGAGAGATACTTACATAAAATTACCACATTTTCATGACCTTCCTAAGGAGAAAATATTGTCAACACATTTGTGCCAAGAATTCCTACATTGTGTCATCCGTTCAAGGTCTTTTC
Source organism: Oreohelix idahoensis (assembly GCA_024509875.1). Lineage (NCBI taxonomy): Eukaryota > Metazoa > Mollusca > Gastropoda > Stylommatophora > Oreohelicidae > Oreohelix > Oreohelix idahoensis. The sequence goes on along the minus strand of JAMPIV010015035.1, from coordinate 4,419 downwards.
GGTTCTTATTTTGCACTTTCATGTATGTTTCCAGTACCCTTCCCTTATATGTTATTGATCTCCCTTTAAATCCTTGTACCTTGGGAATACTAAAACTAGAACTGTCATAGAACGCTTTCAATTTCGTATTGATTAAAAAAAAAAAAACACCAGAGTTTCAAGCTTAGTCCAACAGTCGAAAAAAAAAATAAAATGCTGCCTTGCTACCGTTACGAGCAACGAGACAATTTACGCATTACGTACTAGAGTTTACAGCTTGCCCTCGGAGCAAGCAAGAGGACATGCACACCAATCTATACCTGGCAGGGACGCCTGGAGGCGGGTTGGCCAAGTACCTAGCAGAAGATGGACCCTGATGCCCCATCAAATGAACAAGCTTGGTTTTGGGACCCCCCCTGAAGGAACAACGAAAGAGAGGTATAATACCCGCCACCAGAAACAACCTGGCGGAGGACTGTGGTGGCTGAAGAATGCAAAGAATTGAACCAGAGTTTGGTGTGCACACTGAACGAGGAAAGGGTGGGGCCACGGGACCGAGCAAAGTGGGTAATCAATTTGGTAGTTGCCGGGGGCTACAAGACGCCACTAGGCGTGATGGCCACTGAAATGCTTATAACGGTTCGGCGGCTTAAGGATCAAAGAAGAAGAATAGTGATGACAGAGAACAGGAATATAATACGAGCACTCAGAGTGCCGTAGATATGACCCTTTTATTAATATGTGGGGGGTGAGGGGGGGGGGGGTGTTTTAATATACCACACACAATAGTTTTAATGCAATTTTTTTTGGTACCGGTACATGGTCAATAAATGTTCCCCCCTAAAAAAAAGGGGGGGAGTGTGAAACAGCCCTTCTTTCCTCCCCCTCCCCCCCCCCCCCCCACCCCCCCCCCCCCCCCCCCCCCCCCCCCCCCCCCCCCCTTATCTACGGCGCTCTGCGAGCACTTAATACCACTTACAAACATACGTGAAATAATGGAAATTGGTGTTCTGTCTACTGCATGATCCCTTATAAAACAACACTAATTCCCAAGAGATTAATTTCATTCCCTTGCAGTTTATCATTTCAAACGGTCACCCGATCATTTGAAAGGTCAAACGTTATGACTTTTGGGGGGGGGGGTCAGAGTTTTGTCGCAATCACGAAGTGGTGGAAAGAAAAGAATAAATAAATGGAGATAACTTGTAGAGGGGGGTGGGTCGTGCTATTGTTAATGTGGTTGATCAATGTATCTGTTCGCAGTGGTCCGATTGGTGCTCCGGGTATAGGGCCGTAATTTTCTGTTCCGAAAGGGGGAAAACGTTCAGGGGAAAAAAAAAAAGTAAGGTCTGCATGCTCTTTAAACATGAGTAGTGTCACGGAGTTTAAGGGGCTTTCCCGGAGCAGACTAGTGCTGCGTTCATATATAGGGATTACACTCGAATTCCTCGCCATATATGTATGGAGGGAAGATTTTTTACCAATCATTGCGATGAGTTTGGACGTATCGACGGGTTAGATGACGATTAGTGGTATAAAGGGGGGGTAATTACGAAGGGGGACAGTGCAGGTGGCGCTTGGAAGGTTGTTGGTAGTTCTAGGGGGAACAGCTTGATAGGGTACCGGTTAAAACTACATACTGAGGGGGGGGGGAGGGGTGGGGGGGGTTGACTTTATTCCCGGTGGCAAATGTGAAGCAGACCATCCAAGCATGAATATTTTTTACTGCATAGTGTGGTAGGTTCCTGGGGTCCCGTTAGGGGGGGGCGGAATGGGGGAATAAAAAAATAGTCGGAAGTGTGCATGTGTTAAAACTGTAAAAAATGCTGTAAAAAAGAAGGGGTAAACTAAATAGGGGGGACATATCTCAACGGGTGGGTCTCCAGATGATACTAGGCTATATGTGTTACGGGGTTGTGGTTTCAACTGGGTGTTTTATGGGGTTTTATAAGACTTAAGCGAGGTACATGTACACGGCTGGTTAATGAAAGTTATTTCTCGCCCACAAATGAGAGACGTGGTTTGTGGGGGGCACTAGCCGGGTATCTAGCAGCTTTAACCTGATAAACAGGGGGGTCGGACAAGAAATCCCGCATGTGATTAATGTTCATTCATTGGGCTCTTTTGGCAGTCAGAGGGGGGGAAAGTACGGAAACCTGCTGAGACGGGGAAGTAAAATGGGTGGGCCTCATTGCTTCAAGGTATTAATTGCGGGGTGTGATGCAGTTAAATGTATGAATAATCGTACTAGACATTGTCCATCGTCCGCCGCGTGTGGGGGGTCACCCGCTCGGCCCTTCTCGCTGGGGATTGGGGCGGCTCTTCCTCCATTTAACAGTTTACTGTTTTAAATGGGGTTGGGACACCCATTTCAGGGCGAAGTTGTATCCATTCGACGCGGGGAATTTGTACTAGAATAAACCTGAACGGGCTCCTTATAATAAAGCCCACTAGTGTTGGTGGAAGGAGTCTGAAAGCTCCTTACGCTGGTGGTGTTGGGAATTAGTGGTTAAGAGTTCCACTGACGGCTTAGGGTGCGCCGGTTGGGTGGTGCCATTCCTCGCAAAGTACATGATTCATGAGTGTGTGGGGGTTGCCAAACAGTCGTGGAAAATCTCTAGTTCGCTGGGGTCTGTTTCTTGGGTGGATGGAGAAAGAAAAAAAAAGAAGGGGGGGTCTAGGTTCATATTTAAGAATGATAATTTATTATCATAAACAAAAAAATATTTACTCCGTGTGGTCGAAATAGAAGGTGTGCTAAATGATCGTGGGCTCAACCGGCTGCCGGCGGCAGCTTTAGTATGGCGAGGGGGGGGCGGGCTTTGTAGCATCAGTGTAGCAAGTATAAAATAAAAACAGAACAATGAAAATATTACAATAAAGATGAAATTTACGTCGTCCTGATATAACGTTCAGCAGCATCATGTATACAGTATATTGTTGAGAGAGTGGGCGTGGCTACAACGAAAAGTTGGGGCATTCTGGAGAACAGCCTTAATAAAAATTGAGAGGTGGGTGCCGGTATCTTGGGGAGGATGGGCGCAATAGATGTTTGGGTAAACTAATGTCCGTGCCCGGACACAATATTAATGAAAACATTTAGAACCCTGCAAAGAAGATAACAATTGGCCGAGGGGGGGGGGTGGGTGTGGCGTCGGGCAAGGCGGGGGGCGTTTGTGTAAATGGTAGGGGGGGGGGTGTGTGGTTAGTGGGGGGGGGGCGAGACTTTTCATTACCATGGGGTGTGGGAAGGAAAGATGTCCTGTTCCTATAGGTACATTTAACCGGGCTGAGGGGGGTGTGGGGAGACACGGGCGGGTATGTGCCCAGGCCGTGAGGGGGGGCGGGGTGCTTGAGGGGGGACCGCTAGTGAACTGGGGGACGGCTAGGAGCGGCTGGTCGGGGAAGTGTAAATCATCGGTTCTCGGGGGGGCGGAGGTTAGGAAGATTCATACATATGGGGGGGGGGGGGGGGGGCAACAGGGGTATCCGTAATAGGGGAAAAATTATGGCTCAATCTGGGGGGACAGTTACCGCGGGGTAAGCCCGGGCCGGGGGGCGGCTGGTTGGGGCTCCCCTGGGTGGTAGTTCCCGGGGTAAAATGCCAAACCCAACAAACGAGGGCGGGCAAAATCCGGGGGAACGGTTCAAAGTAAAGACTCTTCTCATTTTTGGGGGGACCCCAGCGGTTCCATGACCACGTTTGGGGCCATGTAGACCCGCTGTTTGTGAGCCCTATTACTTGTCGGAAGGGGGGGGGGTGGGGGTGTATGTGTGTTTCCCTGGGGGTTGTGGGGGGGAATTCCGGGGTTCATGGTGTGTTTTTATGGGCGTGACTAGGACTGTCTGTGGAGCTGGGGGGGGGGGGGGTGGGGGGGGTGGGGTCCACGGGGGGGGTCCGTTCTTACCCTGAACCTTGTTTAACGTCCCTGCATTAGCGGATGTCCTGGGCTTCCTGTCAAACCCAGCTGAAAATGGGAACCTTACTAGTTAGAACTAGCAGTTATTAAAGGGGATGCAAAGGTCCATTGAATGAAGTAGAACCGGACACACCCACCCCATATATCGGTGATCAAGTAAAAGAGAAGTTCTCAAACACAATCACTAATCTACCAAATCACTCCCATCGGTAGCTGTTTGGTAATGGTGAGTACCTTTTAAATATAGATTAAAAAAGTACTACAGAAAAAGTTTTCATAACGGAGAATTTTAGAGGCGTGTTTTAGATAATATTATTATAATGAACAGTATTAGTGAACTGGGGGTGTTTTTGAGATAAGTAAAAATGAAGCGTACACAGAAACCTGTCCTTCTGGTCGATTGTGGCGGACCATGGTGGAAAGAGGGGGGTGGGGGTGGGGGGGGGGCGGGAAGAAGGGGGCGCAATAAAAAAAAAAAAAAAAAAGTTTTTCTTTTTGGGGAAGTGTAAGAAGGGGTATG